>OV702282.1:190333527-190693527 GCA_916181665.1 Avena sativa | reverse complement strand
TAACTACTTTTATTTATAACACCAAGGTTTTCACTAGATGATCTAGTATCATCACAAACATTAAAAAGATTAAGGCAATAATTTTATTTCCTTTATTTTAGAAAAGTAATTTCTACTCATTGAAAAACTACTTAAGATTTAATATTCTCCAACTAAAACATGGGATCATGTTGACACATGTCATCACCACATATTTCAGTACATGGGAATGTGATTTAAAGTGGTGTCACAATTTAATAAGATTTAACCCTTTTATGTTAATTAATTAAAGTGACTAGAATAGCCTATGAGGCATTCTTTTATTGCTTAACCATTATTTCTTCAAGTAAACCTCTATATTTTTATATATTTTGAAAGATATGGTTAAATGTGATTTTTGAGAGTTGGAATCAACTCAAAAGCTTTTGTGGTTGAATTTTGAAAAATGTTTGAATGCAGAAAAGCTTCTGCCTTGTTATTTTTACTATAGAAGATCTACAAATCCAATTGGTTTGAATCCAACGGGCTTGGATTAAGCATTCCAGTACCTTTCTAAAAAATTGGTTTCATGCATTTTGGTTTAGTGAATCAAGCTGGGTTGATTTTTGAATCTGGGTAAAGAACTTTGTTTGAAACTAAAAGAATAAACCTAAATTTGAATTACTGGGTCACACAGGATGTTAATTGGGCCGGGCCTACGGTGCACAGCGCACGCGCAGGTGGGATTAAGTGAACGACCCCACCAGTCAGCAAGACAGGGGGTGCGAAGCGGTATGGGGGGATGTGGACCGCACGATCAAACTCTAATCCTACGGCTGCGGTTCATCGTCCACGTCGGGCAACGCCGGCGAGACAGAACCCTAGCGCGGCCAGTGGGGATCATGGGAGGCTCACCGGGGCTCAGGTGAGGGTCGGCGATGGGGGTGAACGACGAAGTCGACGACGGCGATCCTCCTGGTACCGGCAGCTCCTCCTGGGGCGGCTCCAATCAAAGGCTCCCTTCTTCCTCCTCCGTGGCAGACTCCGGCCAAATTCCGGCGATGCACTACTCGCCTTGCTCCGGGAGTGAGGTGGGGTGCTTCTGAGAGAGAGGGGAATGAGATGGTGTGAAGAATTCGTGCTAGGGTGTCCTCTATTTATAGTGCCTAAAGGGGACTGACGGGCGCGGGCTGAGCTCGTCATGGTCGTCGGCACAACGAGCTAAAGGCATGTGCGACGATAGGGGGCAGTGCTATGTTCCCTGGCGAAGCTCAACGGCATGGTTACGCGGCGTGGGGAGGTGCGAGATGGTCAGAACATCGCGGTGCTCTGAGCGGATCCGACGGTCGTTTTAATGGCGCACAGGTGATACGGGTCGCACGGCGGCGAACGGGCATGTCTGGGGTGTTCTTGTGGCGGTGGTGATCATGCTTGCACGCGGTGAGGGCGGTGCGCGGTCTGTGGGCGTGTGTCGCGGGTGACGCTCTGGCGCGCTCTCGGCATGCTCGCAGAGAAGCTGGGCGCGCTCGGGCTGTGTGGTCCAGGGCTGGCAGTGCTCGAGGCTTGGACAGGGGCTGGCGGTGGATAGTGCTTCTCCTAGCTTGTTCTCGGCTGAGGGGTGGCAAGTTGAGCTCGGCATGGTCACCATTGATGGCTATGGCAAGCTCAAAGTGATTTAAAGCTTGTTAAATGGGCTAGATGATCTACTAATAGCTTGCCGTGAACCAGAGAGGGAACAAGTTAGGCCAAAATCAATGCTCCTAATAGTGTTTGATGTTTGTTTCTGTTTGCAAGGTGTTTGATGAAATTGCCGATAGAGATTCAAATTTGAATTTTTGATTCAAACTTGGTGGGTGTGTTGGTTACATACTAGGGAGTCTCTGGTTAGTTGGAAAGGTCAAGTCGAATTTGTTTGGTTGGGTTTTGAGAAATGGTGATCTTCACATATGATAAGGATTCAATTTTGAATTATCATTTGAATCAAGTTGCCAAATGTTTCTGTAAGTTTGAAAGGTGGGATTTGATTCACTTTTACTTGGTCTAGAAAGAGGTGAAAAGAAATGGAAATGTTTCTGCTTGAAATCTTGGACTAGAAACACTCAAAGTGGCCTAGTGAGCAAGATTGGCAAAAATGACCATTTGCTTATTTGATTTATTTATTTAATTTCTCTTGATTTGTTTCTGCTTGGAAATGTTTTAGATGATGTTGTTTTCATCTTTAAACCATTCCTTGCTATTTAGATCAATCTCACAAGTCCATTCATGCATTCATACAATCATCACATACACACATTCATTCATATTGATTTGAATTAACAAAAGTTTTTGTTAACCCTAATTTCGGTGATTGGAATCTGATAATCATTGTTCAATATTTTTGGGATGTTACAAATATTCCCTCCTTAAACAAAATCTCGTCCCGAGATTTGAAAAAGAAGAAAGAAGAAAACTAGGATTTAAAAAGACTGGGAAACTCCATCTTGATGTGATCTTCTCGTTCCCAGGTAGCTTGTTCTTCAGTGTGGTTACTCCACTGGATCTTGAGAAACTTGATGCTTTGGGACCTGGTGGTCCTGAAAGCTTCCTCCAAAAATACTGATGGGTACTTCGGGATACGTCAGGTCATTGTTGATCTCTATGGTGTGGTGATCAATGTTCTTGAAAACTTCAGTCTTTTCCGGGACTTCAAGGCATTTGCGAAGTAACGATATATGGAACACATTGTGTATTGCTGACATCTCCTCTAGCAGTTCTAGTTGATACGATACTTCTCCTCGACAATTCAGAATCTAGAAAGGTCCGATATATCTAGGGGCTAACTTTCCTTTGAGCTGGAAACGTTGCATTCCCTTCAAAGGCGACACTTTAAGATACACAAAATCTCCGATATTGAAAGCAAGGTCTCGACGTCTCTTGTCGGCGTATTTCTTCTGTCTTGACTGGGCGGTCTTGAGGTGCTCACGGATCTTGTGAACTTTCTCTTCTGCTTCCCGTAGGATGTCGGGTCCAAAAATCTGACTCTCTCCTACTTCCGACCAATTCAAAGGGGTGCGACACTTTCTTCCGTACATGAACTCAAATGGGGCCATTTGCAAACTAGCTTGATAACTGTTGTTGTAAGAAAATTCTGCGAACGGCAGACAGTCTTCCCATTTACGTCCATACTCTAGCACACATGCTCTCAACATATCTTCGAGTATTTGATTTACTCGCTCCGTTTGTCCATCGGTGTGAGGGTGATACGCTGTGCTGAAATCTAGTCGGGTTCCCAGTCCTTCCTGGACTTTCTTCCAAAATCTCAAGGTAAACTGAGTTCCTCGATCTGACACAATGTTCTTGGGTACTCCGTGCAAACTAACGATTCTAGCGATGTATAACTCTGCTAGCTTCGAACTCTGGTAAGTGATCTTGACAGGTAAGAAATGGGCGACCTTGCACAATCTGTCAACTATGACCCAAATAGAGTCATTTCCCCTACTAGAGGTAGGCAATCCGGTGATAAAGTCCATTCCTACTGAATCCCATTTCCATTCTGGAATTTTCAGTGCTTGCAACAGTCCTGCGGGTCTCTGATGTCCCGCCTTGAATCGCTGACAAATATCACACTTGGCGATATAGCTTCCGATTTCCCTCTTCATCTTATGCCACCAAAATTGCTCCTTCAAATCCTGATACATCTTTGTTCCTCCGGGGTGGATGGAATAAAGAGTATCATGGGCCTCTTTCAAAATAATTTTCTTCAATTCTGAACCTGCTGGTACACAGAGACGTCCTTTGTACCACAGAACTCCTTCGTCATCTTCAGTGAATCCGGGTACTTTGCCTGTACTGATACGACGTTTGATTCCGTCATTACTAGCATTTCCTTTCTATGCCTCCTTGATATGACTGATCAAAGTGGGTTGAAGTTCTATGCTAGCCAAAAATCCTTCACTTATTAATTCTATTCTGAAATCCTCCATCTCCTTGTGGAAACTTGGTTGCTCCTTCAGAATCATGGAGTTCAAGGGGCACATCAATCTGCTAAGGGCATCTGCTACCACATTGGCTTTACCGGGGTGATAGTGAATGTCCAGATCGTAGTCCTTGATTAGCTCTATCCATCTTCTCTGCCTCATATTCAGCTCCTTCTGAGTGAATATATACTTCAGGCTCTTGTGATCCGAATAAATCTCACAACGGTTTCCCATCAGGTAATGCCTCCATGTCTTCAGGGCTAGAACTACGGCTGCTAGTTCAAGGTCATGGGTAGGATAATTCTGTTCATGCTGCTTCAGTTGTTGGGAAAAATAAGATATGACTTTGCCTTATTGCATTAACACACATCTGAGACCAATCTTGGATGCATCACAATATACATCAAAAGGCTTCGTAATATCCGACATGATGGGGGCTGAAATCAATCTCTTCTTGAGTTCTTGAAAACTTGCTTCACACTTGTCCGTCCATTCAAACTTCTTGTCCTTCTTCAACAATTGGGTCATGGGTCTTGCAATAACCGAGAATCCTTCTACGAACTTGCGGTAGTATCCCGCTAATCCGAGAAATGCACGAACTTGGGTTTGAGTGGTTGGGGCTTGCCAATCTTCAACATCCTTCACCTTTGTAGGGTCAATGGCAATTCCTCCGGCTGATACAATATGTCCGTGGAATCCTACCTCCTGTAACCAGAATTCACATTTGCTAAACTTGGCATACAGCTGATGCTCTCTAAGGGTTCCAAGGATGGTCCTTAGGTGTAGCTCATGTTCTTCTTGGAATAGATCAGAATGTCATTGATGAAAACAACAACAAACTTATCTAGGAAGTACATAAAAATATTATTCATGAGGTTCATGAAATAAGCGGGGGCATTGGTTAATCCAAAATACATGACAGTATACTCGTATAATCCATATCTGGTGGTAAAGACAGTCTTTGAAATATCCTCTATGCGAATCTTGAGTTGATGATAACCAGTTCTAATATCAATCTTAGAAAACACTTTGGCACCAGTCAACTGGTCAAACAGGTCTTCTATCTTTGGCAGTGGGTACTTGTTCTTAATGGTGACCAATTCAACTTCCGATAATCCGTACACATACGGTTACCTCCATCCTTTTTTTCCACAAATAAGACAGGTGATCTCCATGGTGACGCACTTGGTTGAATCAATCCTATCTCCAGCATAGCATCGAGTTGCTTCTTTAGCTCCACTAATTCCGACGGGTTCATACTATATGGTCTCTGGGCTATGGGTCCAGTTCCAGAGATTAGTTCAATGATAAACTCGATATCCCGATCTAGGGGCATATCGGGCAAAACATCTGGAAATACATCGGGGTATTCACAGACTATCCGGACTTGGTGAATGGTTGGATGGGCTATACTCTTGTTGCATTTGAATTGACGGGGCAAGGTTTCAGATACATGCTCTACTGATATTCCGGCTGTACTGGTCATGGTTATGGCTTTCTTGGCACAGTTGATTAACCTTTTATGTTTTGATATCCAATCCATTCCTAGTACTACTTACAAACCTTTAGTTTCGAGTACTATTATATTAGCATAAAAATCTATGCCATGGATTCGGATAGGCACGGCCTTGCAAATTTGTCTAGCTTTGGTGGTTGAACCAGGTATTTGAATAATCATAACATGCTTCAATTTGGTGGGTTGAATCTTACTAGTGCATGCAAATTCTTCAGTAAAAAACGAGTGCGGTGCTCCAGAATCAAACAACACTCTTGCAAGTACTAAGTTAACAGAAAACATACCCAACACGACATCTGGCGCTTCTTGGGCTTTTTCAGCATGCATGTGAAAGAGACGGCCGTTGCGGTTGAGCGAATTTCCTGGGGCAAACCTTCTCCCAGGCTGAACACGACGCTGCTGCTGAGCTGGGGCATTTGCATTGGGGGCTGTGGTAGTACTCTTGCGGCACTCATTGGAATAGTGACCCTTGGTTCCACATTCATAACAAGTCACCTGAGACTTGTCCTTTGCTGCAATAGGCACAACATTGCTTCCAGTCCTTGGGGCAGTGTTGGTGTTGGTGGCGGCATTGTTGTTGAACTTGGGCGGTGCACGATTGAAATTGCTGGGGTTGCCGGGGTTGTTGTGATTTCCTCCGGGCCTTGGGTTTCCTCCTCCACGATTGGGATAGGTGGGATGGTTCATCGGGGGTCTATTGGTTCTTGGGGCAAATCCTGGAGATGGGTTGGGGCGATACTTTGGGGTATGATGGGTTCCTGGTTGATGCATCATGCAACACTTGCGGTTATTATTAGCTTGGTTGATCTTTCCTTTCATCTGCATGGCAGAATCCACTAAATCTTCAATATTAGTAAATGGGATATTGACTAACACTGTCTGTATCTCATCGTGCAGACCATTCAGGAATCTCTCCTTCTTCTTGGCTTCAGTGTCTATCTCATCAGGTGCATACCTAGCTAATGACAAAATTTTGTCACGGTACTCCACTATAGTCATCCTGCCTTGCTTCAGTTCCCTGAATTCATCTCTCATCATCTTGATCAAACCCGATGGCACATGGGTTCTGCTGAACTTGACTTTGAACTCTTCCCAAGTCATCATTTGACCTCCTGTCATGGCACGAACGCTGTTCCACCATGCTCTTGCATATCCGGCCAGGTAGTGGGTGGATAATAGTACTTTCTCGTTGGCTTCCACTCCTACAACCTCTAGGTTGTTCTCCATGGTTTGCAGCCAATCATCTGCATCGAGGGGCTCTTCCGACTTAGTGAAGATGGGTGGGTTGGTGTTCTGGAAATTCTTGAGCTTGGATCCATGGTTGTCTTGATTTCCATGGCCTTGATTGTTGTTGGCCATCTGAGCTATCTGTTGAAGGGTAGCTAAGTTGGCTTGACGTTCGGCTCTTTCGTCTTCGTGATCCGAAACCAACATTTGCAAGATTTCTAGCATCGGGTCCGGGGATGAAGTGCTTCCTCCGCGAGGCATCCGAAGATTGAAATAGATCATGAGAAAAGAGGGAAATCTCTAAGGTTTAGGGTTTTGAAAAGTTTTTGAGGTTTGACTCAGATTTTTCTAGCAACTTGCTTTTCATTCATTCATTCATAGCACACGATACAAACACACACCACAACAAAGGAAAACACATGGTTTTAAGAACCATTCTATGGAACTACGATACTGTGGGACCAAATACAACTCACTAACGCTAGTGCTCAAGTGCTACGACTCCTCAGAGTCGGTGTCCTCATCATCATCATCAATGAAAGCGAAGTCGTACTCATCGGTGAAGAAGTCCATGGCTTGATCCTCCAGAAATTCATCACCGTCACTGAGGTAGGAGTAGGGGTCTCCACGAAGGGCTTCCCCTGCATTCTCCCTCCCTTCCAGCTGCATATCCCTCTCGTGGATGGTCTCATCCAAGTCCGTGATCCTGTGGCGAAGACGGGCAACGATGCGCTCCTTCTTGTCGAGCTAACGGCGTCGAGACTGGCGATCCTTCACTAACATGGCAATGGTCTGAATCTTCTTCGCGGCGATGGCGTACTTGTGGTTAGCGTAGGAGCGAGCATCGTTCAACTCCTTTTGACGGTCATACATCATGAAGCTGAGGTGGTCCAATTGAATCTTCAGCTCGTGGTGATATGGGGCTTCCAGTGGATATCCCATAACATCACGCCTTGGATAGAACTCAAAGTGGGTACCCTTGATTTGATTGATACTCTGCCCACACAGACGGGCAAGAGCTTCATGCATTGCCCTGGCAAGTCCATCGAGCCAGTTGTTCTATCTCAAGGTGAACTTAATTCCCTCTAAGGTGGGGGCTTCAATCTTTCCGCGGAGACTTGCAACAACTAGCCATTGCAACTCCTCTCCTTCCTGATCGTTGAGCTAAGCTCCGAAGAACTCGGGGTGCGGACGCTCCAGCATCTCTGAAAGCTGGTCCAAGTCATGCTCAAAGATGAGGTCTCCTTCATTCCCTAACTGATAAAACTTGCTATACTTCACGTCCATCTATAAGAATATAGGATGAGTAAGTTAGTAGAGTGATCAGGTGTGTCAAATTTTAAGTAAGTTTGCAAGAATTTTTGGGGAACATGATTTTTCATGAAAGAGTCTAAGTGATAAGAATTAGAATAAGTTTTCATAAATACTCACTTCCTTGGTTTTGAAACTAGTTTTTGATTCAAACGTCCATTCTAACTAAGGTCTCCTATGGTCAGGATGGCTCTAATACCAACTTGTCAACACCCGGATTTTTAATCCCAGATGCCTGTTATGCCATACATCGCAATCCCAGGATTACCATTTTTGTGAGACATAACATATTGGATATCACGGTACATCATCCATTACAAACCATACATAAGGTCTTACACAAATAAG
The DNA here is from genome assembly GCA_916181665.1 of Avena sativa. NCBI lineage: Eukaryota > Viridiplantae > Streptophyta > Magnoliopsida > Poales > Poaceae > Avena > Avena sativa. The sequence continues at coordinate 190,685,211 of OV702282.1, read as the reverse complement.
GATCTCATGATCCAGTCTTAATAAAATTCAAGAAGCGGAATAACATAATAATAACGATAGCGTAGGCGAGACTCCATCTTCATGGTCATAGGAAATGCTGACGATGGGAGATGATCCTAGTTGTCGTAAACTTCCTGTTGTCCGTCTTCCTGATACTCCTCTTCATAGTCTGGCCACGAGAATAGCCAGGGACAAAGCCATGAGTAAAATTTAAGTACTCACAAACTAGTACTAACAAGTGAAGTGGTTTTTGAGTAGGATACTAAGTTCTAGGGTTGTTTTGCAAAAAGCCAGGTTTACCTTAACTAAGTTCAGAAGCAAAGAAATCTAGTTGAAAGTTTTATAACACCTAAGTGGGAACTTGAATTTCATATCACAACCCTGTTGTGGTCAATTCAAAGTCATAAATCATTTCATAAGTCATTTTGAAAACATCTGACGACAGAATAGTATGGCCACTCCAACTGTCCATAACCGCGGACGCGGCTATTCGAATAGTTTGACACTCTGCAGAGGTAGTACACTTTCACCACAACATTCGATACATCCGTCAGGAACAATCTTGAATTCACCATACTCATTATGCGGATAATCAATCCTAACCTTTCAATTACACGCCCTAGTATAGGCACCTCTCCTATGAGTTTAGCCTCCCAACCATGACCAACTGTCATCTTGGGAACTGCATAGGTGGACAATCTTCAGAAGATAGCCTCGGCTCAAACCTTGGCCGCAAGGGAACCCATACTAAGGTATATAAATTTCCAGTCAAGCCCTACCCAAATTTCTGGTATTGTGGTTGTACGGTAAAATTGGAATGGTATCGCATCCACACAACTATCAGTTTTATAGAGGTCTAAGGATCATGCCTTAACATTTTCATTATCAAAATCATCTAGTGTTCAAGAACACATGTCAAAACATTTCAGTAGAATGACTCATCATTCTAAGGTTTTCATAACCATTTTCACCAAGTATTCCCATCTAAAGTGATCAAGTTTTATGCTTAGCACTAGCATCTACAAGTGGGGGTAAACACTAATGATGGGTGGTAAACAAGTGGGAATTAGCTAAGTTCAATCTCATGCCTCAGGATGACATCAAGATTATCTAACTTAGGCCAAGTTTTATGCTCTTTATGCTACCTTTAAATATCTTTCTAATATCTACAAGTCACTAAGTAAACTCACATAAAAGCTTTTATAAAGAAATAAAAGAATTAAGCTTTCAAGTAAAACTGGGATTGGGTATCATCGAGTGGGTATAATCACATATGCTTAAGGCATCTAGTTGGCATAGTAACAAGCAAGTTTTAGCTTGCCAAGTCAACTGGTAGTATTAAGCTTTCCTTGTGTAGAACCGTGGTTGAAGTTCTCCTCGTCTTCTTCCTCGTAGTATCCTCCTTCCTCCTCGTATCCTTGGTCGGTACTAGCGTCTATAAATAAATACGAGGTACACAATCACCAAACAATACTTAACTACTTTTATTTATCACACTAAGGTTTTCACTAGATGATCTAGTATCATCACAAACATTACAGAGATTAAGGCAATAGTTTTATAAGTAATTTCTACTCATTGAAAAACTACTTAAGATTTAATATTCTCCAACTAAAACATGGGATCATGTTGACACATGGCATCACCACATATTTCAGTACTTGGGAATGTGATTTAAAGTAGTGTCACAATTTAATAAGGTTTAACCAATTTATTTTAATTAATTAAAGTGACTAGAATGGCCTATGAGGCATTCTTTTATTACTTGACCATAATTTCTGCAAGTAAACCTGTATATTTTTATATATTCTAAAAGATATGGTTAAATGTGATTTTTGAGAGTTGGAATCAACTCAAAAGATTTTGTGGTTGAATTTTGAAAAATGTTTGAATGCAGAAAAGCTTCTGCCGTGTTATTTTTACTATAGAAGATCTACAAATCCAATTGGTTTGAATCCAACGGGCTTGGATTAAGCATTCCAGTACCTTTCTAACAAATTTGGTTTCATGCATTTTGGTTTAGTGAATCGAGCTGGGTTGATTTTTGAATCTGGGTACAAAACTGAGTTTGAAACTAAAAGAATAAACCTAAATTTGAATTACTAGGTCGCGCGGGATGTTAACTGGGCCGGCCCACGATGCACACCGCACGCGCGGATGGGTTTAAGTGAACAAACCCACCAGTCAGCGAGACAGGGGGTGCGAAGAGGTATGGGGGGATGTGGACCGCACGATCAAACTCTAATCCTACAGCTGCGGTTCATCGTCCACGTCGGGCAACGCCGGCGATACAGAACCCTACCACGGCCAGTGGGGTCGTGGGAGGCTCATCGGGGCTCAGGCCAGGGTCGGCGATAGGGGCGAACGACGAAGTCGGCGACGGTGATCCTCCTGGTACCGTCAGCTCCTCCTGGGGCGGCTCCAATCAACGGCTCCCTTCTTCCTCCTGCACGGTAGACTCCGGCCAAATTCCAGCGATGCGCTGCTCGCCTTTCTACGGGAGTGAGTTGGCGTGCTTCTAAGAGAGAGGGGAGTGAAATGGTGTGAAGAATTCATGCTGGGGTGGCCTGTATTTATAGTGCCTGAAGGGGACCGACGGGGGCGGGCTGAGCTCGTCGTGGTCGTCGGCACAGCAAGCTAAAGGCATGGGCGACGATAGGGGGCAGTGCTGTGTTCCCTGGCGAAGCTCAACAACATGGTTGCGCGGCGTGGGGAGGTGCCAGATAGTCGGAATGTCACGATGCTCTGAGCGGGTCAGACAGTCGTTTTAATGCCGCACAGGTGATACGGGTCGCACGGCGGCGAACGGGCGTGTCTGGGGTGTTCCTGGGGTGGTGGCGATCATGCTTGCACGCGGCGAGGGCGGCGCGCGGTCAATGGGCGTGTGTCGCGGGTGACGCTCTGGCGTGCTCTCGGCACGCTCGCAGAGAAGCTGGGCGTGCTCGGGCTGTGTGGTCTAGGGGCTGGCAGTGCTCAAGGCTTGGACAGGGGGTGGCGGTGGATGTTGGAGAGTGTCCCAGACATGGTTGCTAGGCTTGGTGCTTCTCCTATCTTGCTGTCGATTGAGGGGTGGCAAGTTGAGCTCGGCATGTCACCATTGATGGCTATGGCAAGCTCAAAGTGATTCTAAAGCTTGTTAAATGGGCTAGATGATCTACTAATAGCTTGCTGCGAACCAGAGAGGGAACAAGTTAGGCCAAAATCACTGCTCCTAATAGTGTTTGATGTTTGTTTGTTTCCTGTTTGCAAGGTGTTTAATGAAATGTACGAAAGAGATTCAAATTTGAATTTTTGAGTCAAACTTGGTGTGTGTGTGTGTTGGTTACATACTAGGGAGTCTTTGGTTAGTTGGAAAGGTCAAGTGGAATTGGTTTAATTGGGTTTTGAGAAATGGTGATCTTCACATATGATAAAGATTCAATTTTGAATTGTCATTTGAATCAAGTTTCCAAATGTTTCTATAAGTTTGAAAGGTGGGCTTTGATTCACTTTTATTTGGATTAGCAAGGGGTGAAAATAAATGGAAATGTTTCTGTTTGAATCTTGGACTAGAAACACTCAAAGTGGCCTAGTGAGCAAGATTGGCAAAAATGACCTTTTGCTTATTTGATTTGTTTCTTTAATTTCTCTTGATTTGTTTTTGCTTGGAAATGTGTTAGATGATGTTTTTTTCATCTTTAAACCATTCCTTGCTATTTATATCAATCTCACAAGTCCATTGATGCATTCATACAATCATCACATACACACATGCATTCATATTGATTTGAATTAACAAAAGTTTTTGTTTTTTTTAGGGTAAAACAGTAGGGCAAAAAAGCCCCACTACAACTTTTATAAATTATAAAGAGTTACAAAAGAATATTTACAAACATATTCCACCTCAAAAAAGAGGGATAACATACTAAGCAACTATCTCCTGTCTAAATTGAATTCAATCCAAATCTTAAGGTCCTGATAATACTTCTTCTTAATTCTATAAAGGACCCATCTTAATTCCTGGGCTACAATAGCCTTCCAGATCTCTATCGACGCATGTTGATTGTTGAAAATTTCATTATTCCTGCAAATCCAGATGCTCCAAGTTCCAAGGATCAGAATTTCCATTGCAAAAGGGACCTTGAGGTCATTTTTAATACGGGCTAAAATGTCAAAGATGTTTTGATCAGCCGAATTGACCTGTGAAATTTCAGCCCAGCAGGCTCTTGCAAAGGGGCATTCCCAAAACAAATGTAAACATGTTTCTTCACTATTGCAGCCCCGGAAGACACAATCATAAGATGCCAGAGAAAAACATTTCCTTTTCAGAAGATTTCTTGTGTTGAGTCTATCAAGCAGTAAGAGCCAGAAGAAGAATTTGTGCTTTTGTTGACAAGAAGATTCCCATATCCAAGAGAAATGTGGCTGAACCGGTTGGTAACCGATTAAAGAGCAGTAAGCCTTTTTTACCGAAAAATTACTGCCCCAAATGTAAGACCAACAATCAGATTCCCCTTCCCTGCCAGAATTGAGAATCTGCTCAAGACTTTGGTATTCCTGATAAGCTTGTTGGGACAAAGGAAGGTAAAAGAGATCCTGAGTGTTTGCAGTATGCAGGAAGGTAAAAGTTTTTGTTAACCCTAATTTTGGTGATTGGAATTTGATAACCATTGTTCAATACTTTTGGGATGTTACATATAACCCATAGATGCTGAACATGCACAATACATCACAAAACAACCATCACAATAACCAAGCTCAAAATAACATAGAGTTTGGACAAAGTAAACAAGTTTTTGGAAAAAGTAAACACACCAAAGCAAGCCATCCAGATGTTAGATGGTCAATGCGACTCAATAATCAAAGTATGATAGATAAAAGATAGTCGAATAGTCTACACTACTCCTCCATGTCGACCTCCATGTCAAGAAGTGTAAGTCCGGCTGTCTCCATGGCTGTCTTGTACTCCTCGACACTAGTGGTCAAGGCCTCGACCTTCACACGAAGAGCTCTCTTCTGTGAGCGTAGCCTGTCAATCACTCCCTGCTGGGTCTCGAGCTCAAAGTCCTTGGCCTCCATCTCGGCCTTCATGTCCTTGATCTTCTTGTTTCTGTCGTGGACTCTTTTCTCATGATTCTTGAACTTCTTGTCCTGGCTCTCGAATCTGGCCTCCATCTCCTTGACGATCTCGTCTTGCTCTGCGAAGAGTCCTTTTCCCTCAACTGAACCTGGATCTCGTCATTGCTAAGCATGACGTTGTCCTATCTATGTCGAGGTGTCTAATAAGTCCCTCGAGGTCCTAGAGATACAGACGAACTGGCTCAATCATCTCTCTAGTAGTGCCCTCGTACACTAATGCCTCTCCCTCCTCGTCACGTCTCCCAAACGGGTGGAAGTAGAGTCCTCTAAGCTCGGTGGAGTGGCGTCCGTAGAGGCGTCTGAGTATCTCCTTCATGACTACATCTAGACCCTTATCCTTGTCATCGTGCATCAGCTTGAAGGAAATCTCCTCCGTGAGTGGCTCCGTCTGTCGTCCCGGCTGCGAGACTCTAAATCCCCAAAGGTCCTTCCTCTCAAACTTGGTGAGCTGAAGTGCCTTGATACTAGGAAGTGGGAGGTTGAGCACACTAGTAAACTGCACGATGCATGAACCAAAACGAGTTCCATTGAACTCCTCGGCAGTGCTGATCACAAAGCTAGGCATCTAATGTAAGATAGAAAAGTATTAGAACAACACATGTAAGAGAAAAGCAAGACAGTAGAATGAAAGCAAAATCATACATAATCCATAAAACATACAAGTCATGGCATACAAAGTCTACCACAAACACTAAGGTTTAACATAACTTAGACAAATTTTTGTGAAAATATGATAAGTGTGGTTGTCCAACTAGCGGAGTACGTTACAATTCTCACTCATATGCTAAGTCTATGATATCTTCCCTTAGACGTTTTATGGTGGTCTCTAAGTCTTGGGTATACTTCTTCTCCTCTTCAAGGTCATTTTTAATGTTGAGCATTATACACTTGAGTCTTTCACTAAGCTCCTTGAAAGCATTCCAAGCTGCATTTCTTGCAGAGTCAAAGAATGTCGTATACATTTCTGAGTTGGTTCCCATGTAGAATCCCGACTCTTTGTGGTTGTCTCCCTTGTTTTTGTACAAGTGAAGTTGCACCCACCAATATTCTTCTCCTTCATCCATTACTGGGAATCCTTTGTACACGGCCTCACCATGTATCCCTAAGCTAACCATAAGGGTTTTGAGTGCTTTGGGAAACTCCGTCTCACATTCTAAAGTCATGGTCATGAGTGGTCCCTTCTTGACGGCTTCGTTGATGGTGGCCATCTACAAATAGAGATGAGAAAGAAGATTAGAAAGGTTTACGAGAAGAAAAAGAAAAGTGTGGAATTTTGCAAAGAGTTGCATTTTTCCTTAGTGGTTTTCTTAGTCTAATCCATCCTAGGGTCATAATCCTACATACAACGCATTGCTCTGATACCATCTGTAAGACCCCACCTTTATAAGGTAAAGGTCCCTGTGATTGCAATGCTAGTCCCTGGATCAAATGCTAGCATCCATAGTTTAAGGTGAAGTACATAGATACAAAGGTCTTTATTACATCGTCATTCCAGACATAAACATAGTCTTTTACAACTCCATATCCATAGGCTAGTACAAGAGTTCACAACATAAGTAAATAAAATAAAGTCTTCACCTTCATGTGCCATAGGAAAGCATGTTGAGTGTAGACTCATAACCCTAATCCTCATCAGAGTAGCCTGCAACATCATAAGTTATAGCCACAATGGGTCAATACATTTGGAAATGTATTGGCAAGTGATACCATAGTAGAATAGTAGTATCTAACATCTATATGATTTTGGCTAAGTGTAGCTTAGGCTTGCTTTGCTCAAAATAGGATTTTTCCTATCAGTTGAAAACACTAAGTTTTTGTTTGTCAAAAACTCCCAAGGAACCACCAATAAACATTGGTGAACCTTAACCCTTGTTCATCCACAAGTTTTTAACTTAGAAATTGGGATGAGGAGATCCTTGATAGCTTCAATGTCTTTGATGCTCAATTTGTCCGTTGCCGGGGACATGGCTAAGTACTTAGGTTTTTCCTTCTCGAGAGGTGGTGCACTTTCCCCACAAGTATCAACATGCATCGAGACGAGATCTTTCAGAAGCATTCCCTTAGACCAAATGGACGCGTTCCATCCTATCACCTTACCACCATCTGTCCATATGGCTAAGTTATTGCAACCTATATGATCAAGGCAGAGCCCATATGCCATGTGGTTGCACTAGAAGCTTCTAAACACTAAGTATATCAAATCCCTTTGTTCCTGGGTGGCTTTTCACAAGTGTGATACACAAGGTAGACCATAGATATGGGCCTTGTGTAACCACTCAACATAACCCAATCATACCATTCCACCCAGGTGATTCATTTACTTAGTTGTTTTATTAAACAAAAACATAACTCAAAGACTTAGCAAAATTTCCATAACATGTATATAATCCACCCTTGTTTGCTACTAGCTAGGCTAAGCATGATAACATAACAAGTATCTTAACTTATAGAAAATTCTACAAAGACTACAACTACTAGGATTTCCCCATGGCATAGCATATAGATACTTAGCAAAATTTCATGCAAGCCCTATAAAAAAAATCTCTAGTGCATAGTCAAAAAATAATAGGATAAATACATGAAGCACCACTTTCCTTGGTAGTTTGGGGAGTAGCAACAATCTTCACAATCACTACTAGCACCAAAATCTACACATAAAATGATAGCACCAAATTCTCATTCAAAATATTCAAACAAAAATATATGAATTCATGCAAATGCAATAGAATGAATTTTCTATACTAATCCAATCAAACTAAATAGTACTGAGCACAATACTAACTAATTACAGTCTAAACAAACTTAAATTTTGCTTTAAAATCATTTCCCAAATAATTTATATGGCCAAAATAAGCCTATATTTGATTTTACAAATAAACCAAATTTTACAGAAGCAAACTACAAATTCAATCCTACAGTGGTGTAGGATTAATTTTTCTAAATCCAATGATATCTTATTTGATTTTTTTGCAAATAGAACAAAATTTATGAATTTTACAAGTTTGAAACTCTAATAGATATAAAAACAGATTTTAAATCAAAACCCCAGACACGTGGCTGTGTCTGATTGGTCGATACCGCTTCGCGCGGATCGGCTAACGTGGAGAGTTGGATCTAAGTGACTCTGTTTGGTTCAGATCAAACAAAAACGATTCATTTAAGTGATCTATCCTAGCCACTGGATCTGGATCTAATGGCTACAATGCACGCGACCAAAGTCTGGCGGCGCTAGAGACGGCTGCACGGTGGCGGCGCTCTAGCGGCGATGCTCCGGCGATTGCAGGGGGGTTGGGGGTTGCGTTGATGCTTACCAGACTCGCGATATCACGAGGAAGCTCAATGTGTTGCTGGAGTGGGCAGGGGCGTGCTGTGGTGGCCGGGAGAGCTCGTCGGAAACCTTGCTGGCGTTAGGCACGGCTTGACGGAGACGACGACGACGTTCTAGGCCTCCCTAGGACAAAAAAATCGCATCAGTGTCTGCGCAAGGACACAGAGCACATGGGTGTTTGGTCTATAAGACAAGGGGCGCTCGATTTCTTACTGTAATTTCTCGCCGGAGATGATTGACGCCTCGGGTGCTCACGGTGGTTGACGGAGACGGTGACCTAGGCTAGTATAGGACGAACCAGAGGTATGATTAGTTACGCAAGAACCAGAGGATCACACTCGTGTGGTTGAGAGGCAAAGGGGCGTTCTAAACTCACCGGAATAGCTCGCCGGAGTGCGTCGGGCACTGGCGGTGCGACCTTGATTGCGAGCAGCCTAGGGGCGCTAAGAGGGGGCTTGGTGAGGGGAAATGACCACAGTGAGGTGGTTATTTAGTATCCAGAGCAGAGGCGGCAATTACACGAGGAATCAACGGAATTTAAGTGAATTCATTTGCAGTGTCACTACGGGGAAGAAACGGCGGAGCGGGTCGTCACGCGGGGATTTGGGGACAATGAGCTGATGTGGCAGTGGGCTGTGTTTGTTAGCGAGTGGGTGTGGTGCGGGTGCGGTGAGAAACAGAGAGAAGGGAGGAAACCCCGGGTGGCTTGTTGGGTTGGTTCTGGCACTGGGCTGAATCAGTGGAGCTGGCCCTTTTCTATTTCTTTTCTCTTTTTCTATTTCTATTTGGATTTTCAGGAACCAAATTCAAACCAAATTCAAATGAGTTTGAATTCAAACCACCTCTGGATTTTTGTAGTGTGATCCAAGTATTCAAACATGTGTCAAACACACTTGTTTACTCAATTACACTTAGGTCCTTTGAAAATAAAAATAAAACCAAGCCTCATATGATATATAAACCATAGGCATAAAATTGGTTTTAGTTTCAGTTTTGATTTGAAAATTTGTGTGCTAGCTAAGAATGCTATGAATGCAAGTATGAAATGCAAGCTTTTGTAATTCATGAATTTTGGGATGTTACATTGGGTTTAGTTTCAACTCAAGTAAAACATCCATTAAAAAATAAGCTACTGTAGAAACTCCTTTTAAAAGCTCAGGTGATCAAAAGAACTCAAAAAGAAATCGATTAAGAGGCAAATGCAAATAATGGCAGAAATCTATCAAAACATACCTGCAGGTAAATACCGATTTTTTATAAAATATTCTGTTGCTCAAATGGAAAAGTGCAAAACTAACGAAAGTTAGATAATAACCTGGGACATGCACAAAAACAATTACAGATCAATACGACATTCTGGGATTTTTCACGATTTTTTACAGTGAAGCACAAAAATCTGTTTTGGGACAGCAACTTCCCCAAATCTTACCTCCCTCTCATTAGAGGCTATTCTTGGCACAAAAACCAAACAAAAAGGATAAGGAGAGGTTATTACAGAGGCAATAAGTTCCAAGACTCAACAAAAGAAAAACTTATGGAAATAAAAATTGGGTTATCTCCCAAGAGTGCTTTCTTTAACGCCTTTCATCTAGGCACAGAAAGCAAGAATCAAGTATTTTTGAATGAAGAAGCATTAACATCAAAATTTGTTTTAATAAGAGAATCAAAAGATAGATTCTTTATTTTTAGAGGGAAGTGTTCCATACCTTTCTTGAGTGGGGAATTAATATTTAGTGGTGCCTTCCTTCATATCAATAATGGCACCAAGAGTTCTAAGAAAAGGTCTCCCCAAAATAATATGACAAGAAACATTGCATTCAACATCCAAAACATAGAAATGAACGAGGACAAACATATTGTTAACCATAATAAGAACATCATTAATTCTCCCCATAGGTTTCATTTTAGAATTATCATCCAGATGGACATCGAAATAACAATCTTCCAATGGTGGTAAATCAAGCATATCATAATTTTTTCTAGGCATAATAGAGACACTAGCACAAAGATCATATAAAGCTTTGAAATCAAAACCATTCACTTTCATATTAATGATGGGCTCCCAACCATCTTCTAATTTCCTAAGAATAGAAGCTTCATGTTTCAATTTTTCTTCTTTAATTTTCATGAGAGCATTTGTAATATGCTTTGTAAAATTCATATTCATAGCACTAGCATTAGGACTTCTAGCAAGATTTTGTAGGGACATAATTACTTCAGAAATATTGCAACCATCAAGATCAAAATCAATATTATCATTCAAGGTAGTAGAACTGTTGTCTCCCATATTTCAATTTTTTTTAGCATTTTTATTGAAAAAGGTTCTAGTGGGTTTAGGCAATGTTGCAAAAGGAATGGGGACTTTGTCTACACCAATTATTTTACCATTAATAGTAGGAGGTTTGCTAGCATCAACATTACAAGTGGTGGTAATGGTACAAATTTTAGTCATACTATTATTTCTAGCAATTTCATCTTCTCTTTCCCACCTAGCATGCAATTCAACTAACATCCTAACATTTTCATCAATTCTAACTTGAATGGCATTAGTAGGAGCAAAGGGATTATCCATAGTTTTAGTTTTAGCATCCATTTTATTAATCAAAGAAGATTGTGCTTCATACAAATATGAAATATTATTTTCATCATTCGAAATTTTGGCTTGCAAACCAGGAATTTCCCTATTTAAATTCTCAAGTTGACAACTAATATTTTTCAAAATGGTAGATTGTTCCTCCATGGTTTTAGTGAATAATTTATTCTGCTCATATTGCATTTGCATGAAGTTCTTATTAGATCTTTCAACATCCAAAATCTTTTATTCACTAGGTATTCCAGATTTACCATGATAACTATTGCTATTATTAGGAGCATATGGCCTATAATTATTATTACCTAAATTATTCCTATAAGCATTGTTGCTAAAATTATTACTTCTAATGAAGTTCACATCAACTTATTCTTCTTGAGCAACCAAAGAGTCTAAAGGAATATTATTTGGATCAATATGAGCTTTTCCACTAACAAGAATATACATAATAGTATCAATCTTATCACTCAATGAGGAGGTTTCTTCAATAGAATTTACCTTCTTACCTTGTGGAGCTCTCTCAGTGTGCCATTCAGAATAATTTATCATCATATTATCCAAGAGATTTATTGCAGCACCCAAAGTGATGGTCATAAAGGTACCTCCAGCAGCTGAATCCAACCGATTTCTTGAAGAAAAACTCAGTCCTGCATAAAAGGTTTGGATAATCATCCAAGTAGTCAGTCCATGAGTGGGGCAATTCCTCACAAAATATTTCATTCTTTCCCAAGCTTGAGAAACATGTTCATTATCAAATTGTTTAAATTTCATTATGTCACTTCTCATGGATATAATCTTAGCAGGAGGGTAATACTTTCCAATGAAAGCATCTTTGCATTTAATCCAAGAATCAATACTATTTTTAGGCAAAGATATCAACCAGTCTTTAGCTCTTCCTCTTAAAGATAAAGGAAAAAATTTAAGCTTAATAATAACTCCATCTACATCCTTATATTTTTGCATCTCACAAAGTTCAACAAAATTATTAAGGTGAGCAACAACATCATCAGTACTAACACCATAAAATTGCTCTTTCATAACAAGATTTAGCAAAGCAGGTTTAATTTCATAGAAAGTAGCTTCAGGAATAGGTGGAGCAATAGGTGTGCAAATGAAATCATTGTTGTTTGTGCTAGTGAAGTCACACAACTTAGTGTTTTCAAGAGTAGTCATTTTTGCAAGATTAAAGCAAGCCAAAAAAATAGCAACTAAAGTAGGAACTATTTTTTGTGTTTTTGATAAAAAGAAGCAAACCAAACAAAACAAAAGAAACAAAGCAAAACAAAAACAAAGTAAAAAGATTGGTAGTGAGAGACTCCCCTTGCAGAAATCTTCTTTCTCCCCGGCAACAGCGCCAGAAAACAAAAGAAACAAAGTTTTCCCTCAGTTATGGAACCAAGGTTATCGAACCAGTAGGAGAAAGAAACCACTTCCGAAGGTGTTGTTAGCAACGTGGAACCTGCACACAACACAACCAAATACTTTGCCCCATCTTATCAATGAAGTTGTCAAGCTCACTGGTTTTGCTAAAAACAAAGGATTAAACGTATAGTGGGAAGAAAGTAATTGCAGAAAGTAACAGTAAAAAATAGATGGTAAATCAGTGGGAAGGAATGGACCAGGGTCCATAGTTCACTAGAGGTATTTCTCCATAAGATAAATAACAGGCTGGGTGAACAAATTATAGTTGGGAAATTGACAAATAGAGAATGCATAACAATGCATGTACATGATATGATGATCACTATGAGATTCACTTGGGCATTACAACTTGATACATACACCATAATCCAACTGCATCTATGACTAATAATCCACATCCGGGATATCATCCGAACAACCCTCGGGTATTAAGTTGCAAGCAACAGATAATTGCACTAAGCAAAGTGTGTAAAGTAAACAATACAATTGCCCTTGGACAAAGGATTGTTGTTTTCTCCCTAGTAGCAACATCACATCTAAAATCTTAGTAGTTTCTGTCACTCTCCCAGATTACTAGAGGCATGAACCTACTATCGAGCATAAATACTCCCTCTTGGAGTCACAAGCAAATACTTGGCCAAAGTAACTACTAGCAACAGAGAGCATGCAAGATCACAAATAACATAGACCTGATAGAATCAATAACCAATCTGACATAATACTCAATATTCATCGGATCCCAACAAACACAACATGTAGGATTATAATAAGATGATCTTGATCATGATAGGCTGCCCACAAGATCTAAACATGGTAGCACAAATAGGAGAAACAACCATCTAGCTACTTCTATGGACCCGTAGTCCACGGATGCACTACTCACACATCACTCCGGAGACAGGCATGGTGATGAAGAAGGCCTCCGAAATGATCTCCCCTCTTTGGCATGGTGCCAGGAAGAGCTTCAGATACCTCCCGATCTAGGGACGATGGTGGCGGTGGCTACAGAATTTTTCGTGGAATTCTGATTGGGTCCTTAGGGTTTTCGTCTCGGGGGGATTATATAGGCGAAGGGGCGAGGTCGGTGGAGCTCCAAGGGGCCCACACCCTAGGGCGGCGCCTCCCTAGCCACGCCTGGGCCAGGTGTGGCCGCCCTGGGGTGCGCCTCTCCCTCTACTTCGGACTCCGTGTTGTGTTGGAAAAAATAGGAACTTCGACGTTTGTTTCGTCCAATTCCGAGAATATTTCTTTTCTAGTTTTTCTGAAACCAAAAACATCATAAAACAAGAACTAGAACTGTGGTATCTTATTAATAGGTTAGTTCCAGAAAATGCATAAAAATTCCATGAAGTGCAAGCAAAACATAAAACAATTGGTGTAAAACAAGCATGGAGCATCAAAAATTATAGATACGTTTGCAACGTATCAGTACTCCATTTTTAGGATTAAATGCATGCAGTTAAAAAAATGTAATAACGCATGTTATTGCTATTATGTCAGCACATCGTGATTACGTGCATGATAGTAGTTGGTTACTCCATTTTGAGGAGTGAATGTATGGAGCTCAAAAAAACGTACTATATAACTAGCATGCATCGTGATTACATGCATGACAGTGGTTGGTTACTGAGTTGCATGCATCGTGTATTAAGTGGATTCTATTGGGTTTCTCATATTACTCATACTCTCCATATATTCGTTGATCTCATCACAGTCTAGTTACTGAGTTGCATGCATGTGCGCACAAGCTCCATTTCTTTTGTTGATTGAGTGATAGAGCCCTTTTTTGCGCCATCCGCTGATCACTCTCGCTAATCAACACAAATAATTTGCCCGCGAGGAATAGAAAATGATTTTCCCTCTATCCCTATCTTGCATGAACCAATATGATGATAAGATATGTGCACCGTATAGGAAAAAGTGAAGTCGAATCGAAACCAAATGGATGCACCGGATAGACTCAGCACATGGGACCCATTAAAGAGAGCATGAAAAAATTATCAGCCAACCATCTCATCCTCCCATGAATACAACAAGAATGGACATAATAATTTAGTTGGCTACTATACAAACAATTAGCTAATAACTATAACTATTGTTAACAAAAAGTTCCATAGAGTGTATTCGATTGCTAATAAGAGTGGAATATAATTATGCGAAGATGGATGAGAAACCAAAAAAAGGGCCACTGGAAGGCTTCTCCCTTCCTACCAATTCCTACTCCAAAGCTAAACATTTCACCGTCTCAGATTCGGTGATTGCGACACTGTGGCTGCCCTTCAGAGGCATGACCTCCACAATCGTGAGCTCGACGACCAACATGAGAAGGCTTCTCCCTTTCTTACTTAGCGGGGCGTGACCTCGACGGCCTCCGCAATGGTAGAAGCTGGCTGCGGAGCTCTATGACTTCCTTCTTCAAATTACTGCACTCAGAGCGAAGGGTTGAGGATTCATGCTCATAAGATCGTGCGAGCCTCTTTTGAAAAGCCACATCGGCTCGAAGGCGATCACACTCCAGGTTGAGATCGAAGTTTTTTTTGCAGATTTTTGATGTTATGGCTATTGATTTCATCTACTTTGGCCGAGATTATTGCCGTGACTTCCTGCATGAAAAATCCATCACCAATAACAGAGCATGCATGGAGTGCATGGAAAGAAGAACATAAAAATGCCACTACATGTATAGTGCCTACCTCTTTTTTTCGACGGAGAGTGGGCATGATGTCATCATACAAGTCAGAGATATCCATCATGCTATCGACCCGTGGGGTGGAAAATTCGACGCTTGAGCCACCTGGTCTGGAAGATGTAGAAATATGGTTCAATACTAGGAGCAGACAGCCCAGGAATCAACAGAAGTACAAACACCTACCCAAACTCTTGGTCCTAATGATAGCCTATCTTTGGATACATGCACGAGGAGGAGCCCTCGGCCCATTGCTGGTCCCATTTCTCGGTCCCAGCCTGCAGGTCCCCTGCCGGCGGGGTTTCTCCACCGCCATCTTGCTATTCTTCCAATGAGATAGGTTATTTTATGACATCGGTGGATGAAGAAGTAAATAATCAAGGGAGGAGCAGTGGGGAAGAAAATGGTTTCTGCGAAGGCGGAGTGAGGTAGTACTAGTAGGAAGAGAGTGAATAGTGGAAGCAAGATGTCAAGGTCTAGGTCTCGTTGCCGCCCTTTGAGCAATCTCGTCGGTCCATCCAAAGACCCATCGGGCAGGATGAATGCTCTGCTGCAGTAGGAAGGAAAACGTAGGTCTCTCGGAGTAGACTATGGGAAGGACACCGTAACAACCCTAGTTTTATTCAATGCTAATTAGGATTTGATTGTGCATCATGGGCATCATTTATCTTAGTAATAAAAATGCATAAAGGAAATAAATTTCAAAACCTTAATGTGGGCTATTTTCCCCCCTCTATTTTGGAATCCTCTAAATATGTTCCAAAAATGTTACACTAAAACATGTGGTCCTTCCAAAATGAATTAGGAAGGCCACTAACTATTAACTATTTCCGTAAAGTTTATATTTAGTTTGGGTTTTAAAATAATTCAAAACAGTGACAAGTTTTGAAAATGCAGGAATAGGAAATTAAAACATCCATAAACCTATCTATTTTCCTCCTTATATTAATCTTCTCAAATGTGTCTCAAAATTTCAAAGTAAATGTAGGGGAGTTTCTTTGTAAATTGGGAATCCCATGAGATTTGTTTCATGTTTTTTTTTACAAATTCATTTGAGTTCTCAAATAATTTAGAACAACAGAAATTTTAAAAATTAGAAATATTGGGGAAAAGCTAACTACATATAGTCAGGTCCCTCTTCGTCTTCTTCCTGGAGTAGGTGCGTGCCCGCACCTGGTTCGCCGCGCGACACGTCGCTGCCACCGCCCCTGGACTAGATGACCTGCCGAGGAGAGCCCCAGCCCCGCACGCCTTCCTCACTCCTCCCCCTCGCTCAGACTCTCTCTCTCCCTCACCCTTGTCTTCTTCCCTGACTCGCCGGAACCCCTAGCCATGGCGGCCGCTGCGAGTCGCCGGCATTCCGAGCCCTGCCGAACCTCGATGAGCAGTCCATCCTATCTGCCTTGATTCCATCTTCCTCTACCCCTAAGTAATCGAAGCCGGGAGTGCGAAAAGCGGCTGAATCGACCTGTCTTCCGCGCCTCCGACCATCGTACCTGGCATCCATGGCGTCGCCTCGGCCTTCCTCGCCAGCCTCAACCACGACGACGTTAACATGGTGAGCTTCTTCCGCTAAACCTGCACACAAACCGTCTGACCGGAGAGCCACACATCGCGCGTGATCGTGGTCTGTACCCTGACCCAATCAGTTTGCTAGCTCGTTTTGTAGCCAGTACTATTGAATGTATGGAGTTAATTTGTACTATATGGTGGCGTTCTATTCGTTCTTATTCATACACGTTTCTGAATTCTGAATCAAAGTTAACTAGAGTCTCTTATTCTATCAGTGTACCGATTTGGTTACTTCCTGAAAGCATCCCGTACGTGCATGTTTATCTCTGATGGAACTCCTTTTCCGGTGGATCAAACATCTGCCCAACTAATCCATCAATTCTTGAATTCAACAACAGTCAAAATATGTTAGTTCTCGAGTACTACTAGCTATACTTCAGTGTCTATGTTCAGATTCTTAGGTGAATAGCTACAGCCCAGGAAACGGTCAGCTTTGCCTGATGTTCCAAACAATTGACGTGTCTTTGTTTGTCAGTGTAGTAAATACACTTAAGATCTAATTCACTGCTTTCTAACAACGTTAGTGAGCCATTTTATGGGAATTTAAAAGACTAATTTCGTATCTATTATTTTCTGTTTCTCAAGAAATAAATCGAACATGTAAAAATCATAACTGTTTTATACGGTTTCAGAAAAATACAAATGACCTATCAAATTGTTCAGAAAAATAATATCTACCTATTTAAGCTATAATTATGAATTGTTAAACAACTTAAATTGCAAGTTAGTTAGAAGAACGTACCCTTCTCATATGAATCCAGGATTTCTCCGAATTAGGGTTTGGACCCCTCGGACCCATTTAAAATGACCAAGCATGTTTAGGTTTTTAATTTCAATACAATTCAACTTGTCATATAATCATACTTGATTGAGCATTGCATCGATACCATGTGTTGATTGTTTCCCTTCCGGTATTTGGTTCTTCTCCGATAGAATACGATATCGGAATCGAGATCAAGTCCAAGACTGAAGACCGAGATCAACACCGTCGAAGCTCAAAGACCAATACTTGACCAACTGTAATTAAGTCAAGTACCAGATGTTCGAAGTCCTGCTTTCTGGATATCAACTGGCAAAGGCAAGGGAAGCCCCACACATACATATGAATCCTATGCTTTCAAAGTATTTCAATTCTTGCCATGTGCATACGATTCTAAAGTACTTTATCTATTGATAGAACAATCCTATCTGATGCATGTTCCCTTTGAACCTATATCCCCTGATCCACTGCTCCTAGCGTAACTAGGGTTTGGCTTTGTGAGCGCTGCTAGAGATACTTTATCTGTTGTGCTTAGCCATGCTTAGTGGTTCTGCTGATTCACTTGGTTGATGGATCCGAGCTTCAAATGAATCTAGTTGGACAGGAGAACATGGTATGACAGGTGATGTGAGTTAAACATGCTAAGTCTTGTATGGGAGGCCACGAGGGTTGTGGTTTTTGCAGTACCATAATTGTCACCCTTAGGACTCGAGTTTCTTGCCTCTTGAATCAAGACGAGCGTACAGCCACACGGGGGTTTATGGGGACCCCCTTGACCCCAACTTGCCTAGTCTGATCCATGAGTCCATAGTTTGAGGATTTATTCGGCACCCACATGGAAAAAGGTTTTGGAAAATGTTTCAAGCATATAGGACGTGGCCGGGTGAAGGATGCTTGGCATTGAACTGGATCCCGGTACACAGAGTCCAGGACTGCCTGGGAGTATGACCAACTACCGCCGGGAGCCCTTCTGGTGACTCATGGATTAGGCAAAAGCAAGGGAAATGTTTCAGTCGACCAACCTCTATCAGCACACCAAGGAAGTGTGTCAAGTGACGCTAAGAGTCGGTCGGCGTGTGTGGGTAAAGTTGTACACCCCTACAGGGTATTAATTTTTTTTCGAAAAGCCGTGTACACGGTTAAGGACGACTTGGGAATGGACGTGGGATCATAGAGAACTTGAACCTAATCGTAAAACTTGGCAAGCTAAGTAATGTGTGCTTAAGGATGCTTCCTCTTAGGTACGAGGGGGTGATCCTACATGAGGTTTGATGATGATGAATTGGTGGATATCAAAAGATGACGATCAATGCTTTGGAGATGTCGCTCTCTTATCCCCTTTTAAAACACTCTGATTAGACGAGTTTCTTCTTCCTATTGTCTTACAAAACAAAGATGGCTTTATGCAAAACAAATCCACCAGCCATAAGTCTTGCGGAGTACACCCTGTACTCACCCTTGCTTTGTTGAAACTTTTGCAGAAGAGTAAGTGTTACAATAGAAGATGAGTTTGGTACGACATCGACATTGACGAGTAGCTTGGGGTTCCTGGCCGGCAGCCTGGAATCTATGGAATAGGACGTCATCGTTATGCTTCAGGCCTCTTAGGCCATTTGTTAAGTTTGCTATACTTAATAGCATAATTTGCCTTCCGTTGTTTGATGTTTGTGGTCAGTAACCTCTGCTTGTAGTAATTTGGTTCTCTACTCAGTTATGAGCTTGCTGTAATATTTTTGTGTCGTACATCATGATTCTTCACTGGATATTCTCGAGCTCAAGGTTAAGATTATGTCAGACGGAGGTCTGGGATTTGTTTAGACCTGGTCCCGGGGGTGTCACAGACCATACTAGCGATCGAGCAAGTAGCTGTCTGTATTAATGTCTTGTCAAAGTAGTGGACAAGATTCCATCCGCGTAACAAAAAAACTAAAGTGGAATTATGTAACCTGGAGGCTTCTACAATTTATTTATTTTGCGATCAGGCTTCTACAATCTCTCGTACCGCCACATGCAAAATATACTAGTACTCTGTAGAACTATCCAATGTAAAGTAGTAATAGTAGTACAGTACTAGTAGTAGTAGTCATATTAAATTAAATATACGTAGGGATTGACGCCTAATCATTATAAACACTCACCAAAAGATCAAACAAAAAATATAAAGAGAACTTAGGGCTTATTTAGATCACATGATTTCAAAACACAGGAATTTAATAGGGTAGCATGTACAAAACAGAGAATTGCAAAAAAGAGCAGATCTACAGGCTTGAAACACACGGAACACACAGGAAAAATGCCTCAATCCTACGCAAATCAGTGTAAAAAACTGGGTGTTGAGATTCCTATGGGATTGGGTTGTAAAAATGCAATCCATACGAATTTTGGAGGTATCATTTATTTCATCCAAATTGATTCCTTATGGAAAAATCCTATGGGTTGAATTTCTACAAAATTCCTTCGAAAATCATTCGATCCAAAGAGGCCCTTAATTAAGCTCAGCGTGCTCATGGCAGACGAACACCTTCCGGCAGAAGGTGATGCGGTCATAGATTTTTAGCTTGAACCCGTCTGCAGTGACCTTGAACATAAGGCATTCACCCTCCTTCAACTTATGGAAAGCAGTAAAGGTAGCCCACCCTTTGTCAATGACGATCTGGTCTTTGTTGCGGTTGGCATGGACAACTCACTTGCATTCCTCGCACGCTTGGACCACTACTAGCTGTCGGTAGGGGTGTACCTTCATGTAAGGCTTGAAGTAATTCAGGATGATAAGCATATACAAGCCATGCTGGACTAACTGGATGTAGAAGCGTCTAGGACGATGCACGGTGCCATGGTGTTCAACCGACCTAGGGCATCTCTTGGTTGGGCAGAACTAGCGACCGACTTTGCAGCACTCGCCCTTGCCAAGGCCTCCACTCTCCTGCCCTACAGCTTCAACTCCCTTGGTATGATGGGGAGAGCATATTCATAGCCACTTGGAGCTGGAGCAATCCGGTCAAGAATGTAGTCTAATTTCGACATTAAAGTTGTGTCGTCCTACATGAAAATTACCATTGCGTCAGACCTTTTTAATTACCAAAACACCACAATGCATCGTATAAATTGACTAAAGATCACAATGCGTCATTGCACCATCAAAATTACCTAAACAACACAAGGTATCAGGTAAATTAAATTGCTTAAATAGCACGATGTATCACTAGAATCACCTTACCCGGTGGGTCTTCAAAATAGATTGATTAAATAGCTAGAAGGCATACCATTTAATTAGATTGATTAAGAAGCATAATGAATAATCTGTACGGATAAAATAGCACAATGAATTGCCTAGATAGACAAAACATCATATATGCAATGCATCATCAAAAATACCAAAACAGTATTGATTAAACAACAAGAAGGCATACAATTTAATTAGATTTATTAAGCATCACAATATATAATCTGTATGGATAAAACATCACAATGAATTATCTGGATAGACAAAACAGCATATATGCAACAACATAAAAATACCCTAACAACACAAGGCATCATGTAATTAAATTTAATAAGCAGTGTTAGCACAATCAGATTATCCAAACTGACGGGTCATTGAAATAATGTGAACAACTAGAAGGCATATCATTTAATCTTAAACAACAGAATGCAGATCAACATGGAAGAAATGACACATTGAGGAGACAGGACACGATGCATCATAAAAAATACAAAAAAACACAAGGCGTCATGGAAAATTCCTAAACAGCACAAAAATCATCTAAGTACCAAAATAGAACCCTGCATCTTCATCATCAAGAATATATCATAACTAAGCAGAACAACACAAAAGACGATTATTAAGAATATGACATATAAAGAACAACACAAAAGACAATTATCAAGAATATGACATAACTAAGAAGTTCAACAAGGGACATGTAATAGACGTTGCCAAAATCTAACTAGATGCACGTCGAATTTGGGTTAAAGCCCCAATCCTCCAAATGTAACCTCGTTGCAGTTGGGGGGGGGCGAACTTGCTGCACAGGGGTAGATGGGTTGAGCAGATGAACAAGGCGTCACTGACGAAGAACCAACCACATACACCGAAGAAGCATGAACAATCGCGGATGAAGGTGGAGCCACCGATAGGGGTTTAGCCGCGTACACTATAAATTTGGCACATTGGGAACGAGAGTCCAACCTGTAGACGACAAGAACACGTCTTCCGCCGCACGAGCATTCGGGCCCGACGAAGCCGACGTCGTAAGCTTGGATGACTGCTCGGCGGGCAATCAGGGTTCTGGCGCGGCCAACCAAAATCCTAAGGGAGATCGACACCTCACCTTGCGCGTGACCCGCACACACGCGAAAGGCGAAGGACACTTCAGAAAAGGTGCTGCGGCCGGAGGAATCGAACAAGCCACCTATAGCTTCGAAGCAGAGCTTGATGAGGACCCCATCTCCACCACAGACAAAGTTTTCTGCATTGGTTTCATCATAGAAACTTGGGTTAATGACTCAGAGTTGAGAGGTGAGTGTGGGAATGTGATAGAGAGAGGGGATGGTGGGAGTAGAGGGTATAACCCTCTATCCCCTTTATTAGTATTCCCTCGGTCCCAGGCTTAAGGCCTATTTTTTTTGAAAAGTCAAGCTATGAAAACTTTGACAAAAAATTTAGTGCACTTTGTGCTAAATGTATGGACCTCGATGCAATTTTACCCTTTTTAGGTCCTTGATGTAAAATTACTCCCATCGCCCGTGCAAAATTTAACCTAAAAGTAAGTGGTAAAATATAAATGAATTTAATCTTAGTTGTCAATGAGTATGAACATTTTTGGATTTCGAGACGAATGACCAAGGTCATGGCCATATGTACATCATACTTTATGTCGATGATGATGCCATATCCAAGAATTGCAAGACGCCAAATTGAGCCATATGTTGAAAATAATCGAACAGGAAGTAGTATGGCGACTATGGCTTGATGAGATGCTTTTTCGAGAAGGACTGACATGTCTGTTTTCCTTTCTTAAGTTTATGGTGCTTCCTGCTAGATGTATGGATGTCGATGCAATTTTCCCTTTTATAGGTCCTTGATATAAAATGTACTCACCCGGTTCGTGTAAAATTTTAACCTAAAAGTGAGTGGTAAATTCTAAACGAATTTAATCTTAGTTGTCAACGAGTATGAACATTTAAGCATTTCAAGAGGAACTACCAAGGTCATGGCCATATGTAAATCATATTTTTTGTCAATGATGGTCCCATATCCAAGAATTTGCATGCCGTCGAATTTGGCCATATTTTGAAAACAATGAAAGAGGAAGTAGTATGAAGAGTATGGCTCGATGAGGTGCTTTCTCGAGAAGGAGCTGACCCGAATGTTTTCCCTGGTTAATTTTATGGTACTTCGTGCTAGCTGTATATGGACCTTGATGTAATTTTCCCTTTTTAGAGAATTATGTGTAAATGTACGAACCTCGATTTAATTTTCCCTTTTTTAGGTCCTCGATGTAAAATGTACTCCCACCGCTTGTGTAAAATTTGGACATATTTTAAAAACACTCAAAGAGGAAGTAGTATGAAGAGTATAACTTGATGAGGTGCTTTCTCGAGAAGGAGCCGACCCGACTATTTCCCTTGCTTAATTTTATGGTGCCTCATGCTAGATGTATATGGACCTCAATGTAATTTTACCCTTTTTAG
This sequence comes from Avena sativa, assembly GCA_916181665.1. Classification (NCBI taxonomy): domain Eukaryota; kingdom Viridiplantae; phylum Streptophyta; class Magnoliopsida; order Poales; family Poaceae; genus Avena; species Avena sativa. The sequence continues at coordinate 190,662,041 of OV702282.1, read as the reverse complement.
GGCCCTTTTTGGTAGATGTACGAACCATGATATAATTTTCCCTTTTTAGGTCCTTGGTGTAAAATGTAATCCCACCGCCCATGTAAAATTTGAACCTAAAAGTAAGTGGTAAAATTTAAAAGAATTTAAGCTTAGTTGTCAACAAGTATGAATATTTTTGGATTTTGAGCCGAACGACCGAGGTCATGGCCATATGTACATCATAATTTATGTCGATGATGATCTCATATCCAAGAATTGCATAACGCCAAATTGAGCCATATTTTTAAAATAATCGAAGAGGAAGTAGTATAACGAGTATGGCTTGATGAGGTGCTTTTTCGAGAAGGAGTTGACCCATCTATTTTCCTTGCTTAATTTTATGGTGCTTCATGCTAGATGTATGGACCTCGATGCAATTTTACTTTTTTAGGTCCTTGATGTAAAATGTAGTCACGCAGCCCGTGTAAAATTTTAGCCTAAAAGTGAGTGGTAAAATCTAAAAGAGTTTAATCTTAGTTGTCAACGAGTATGAATATTTTAGGATTTCAAGACGAGCGACCATCATAGCCATATGTAAATCATATTTTCTGTCGATGATGATCCCATATCCAAGAAATTACATGCCACCAAATTTGGCCATATTTTGAAAACAATCAAAGAGGAAGTACTATGAAGAGTATGACTCAATGTGGTGCTTTCTCGAGAAGGAGCGGACCCGATTGTTTTCCTTGGTTAATTTTATGGTGCTTCGTGCTAGATGTATATGGACCTCGATGTAATTTTCCCTTTTTAGGGACCTATTTGTAAATTTATGGACCTCGATTTAATTTTCCCTTTTTAGGTTCTTGGTGTAAAATTTACTCCCACCGCTTGTGTAAAATTTGGTCATATTTTGAAAACAATCAAAGAGGAAGTAGTATGAAGAGTATGGCTTGAGATGAGGTACTTTCTCGAGAAGGAGTCTACCCAACTAATTTCCTTGCTTAATTTTATGGTGCCTCGTGCTAGATGTATATGGACCTCAATGTAATTTTCTATTTTTAGGGCCCTATTTGGTATATGTATGGACCATGATGTATTTTTACCTTATTAGGTCCTTGGTGTAAAATTTACTCCCACTACTCGTGTAAGATTTTAACCTAAAGGTAATGGTAAAATCTAAATGAATTTAAGCTTAGTTATCAACGTGTATGAACATTTTTGGATTTCGAGCCGAACGACCGAGGTCATGGCCATATGTACATCATACTTTATGTCGATGATGATCCTATATACAACAATTGCATGACGCCAAATTGAGCCATATTTTGAAAATAATCAAAGAAGAAGTAGTATGACGAGTATGGCTCAATGAGGTGCTTTTTCGAGAAGGAGTTGACCCGCCTATTTTCCTTGCTTAATTTTATGGTGATTCGTGCTAGATATATGGACCTCGATGCAATTTTCCCCTTTTTAAGTCCTTGATGTAAAATGTATTCATCCGGTCCATGTAAAATGTAACCTAAAAGTGAGTGGTAAAATCTAAACGAATTTAATCTTAGTATCAACAAGTATGCAAATTTTAGGATTTTAAGACGAACGACCAAGGTCATGGCCATATGTAAATCATATTTTTTGTCGATGATGATCCCATATCCAAGAATTTACATGCCACCTAATTTGGCCATATTTTGAAAACAATCGAAGAGGAAGTAGTATGAAGAGTATGGCTCGATGAGGTGCTTTCCCGAGAAGGATCCAACCCAACTGTTTTCCTTGGTTAATTTTATGGTACTTCGTGCTAGATGTATATGGACCTCAATGTAATTTCCCCCTTTTTAGGGACCTATTTGTAAATCTATGGACCTCTATTTAATTTTCTCCTTTTTAGGTCCTCAGTGTAAAATATATACTCCCACCGCCCGTGTAAAATTTGGTCATATTTTGAAAACTATCAAAGAAGAAGTAGTATGAATAGTATAGCTTGAGATGAGGTGCTTTCTCGAGAAGGATCCCACCTGACTATTTTGCTTGCTTAATTTTATGGTGCCTCATGCTAGATGTATATGGACCTCGATGTAATGTTCCCTTTTTAGGGCCCTATTTGGTAGATGTATGGACCTCGATGTAATTTTATCTTTTTTAGGTCCTTGGTGTAAAATGTACTCTCACTTCCTGTGTAACATTTTAACCTAAAGGTAAGTGGTAAAATCTAAACGAATTTAAGCTTAGTTGTCAATGTGTATGATTTTTTTGGATTTTGAGCCAAACGACCGAGGTCATGGACATATGTACATCATACTTTATGTCAATGATGATCCAAATTGAGCCAAATTGATCCATATTTTAAAAATAATCGATGAGGAAGTAGTATGAAGAGTATGGCTGGATGAGGTGCTTTTTCGAGGAGCTGACCCGTCTGTTTTCTTTTTTTTATTAATTTTATGGTGCTTCGTGCTAGATGTATGGACGTCAATGCAATTTTACCTTTTTTAGGTCCTTGATGCAAAATGTACTCACCCGGTCCGTGTAAAAATTTAACCTAAAAGTGAGTGGTAAAAGCTAAACGAATATAATCTTAGTTGTCAACGAGTATGAATATTTTAGGATTTCAAGCCGAACGACCAAGGTCATGGCCATATGTAAATCATATTTTCTGTCAATGATGATCCCATATCCAAGAATTTGCATGCCGCTGAACTTGGCCATGTTTTGAAAACAATCAAAGAGGAAGTAGTATGAAGAGTATGGCTTGATGATGTGCTTTCCCGAGAAGGATCCGACCCGACTGTTTTCCTTGGTTAATTTTATGGTGCTTCGTGCTAGATTTATATGGACCTCGATGTAATTTTCCCTTTTTAGGTCCCTATGTGTAAATGTATGGACCTCGATATAATTTTCCCTTTTTAGGTCCTCGTTGTAAAATTTAATCCCACTGCCCGTGTAAAATTTGGCCATATTTTGAAAACAATCGAAGAGGAAGTAGTATGAAGACTATGGCTTGATGAGGTGTTTTCTAGAGGAACCAACCCGACTGTTTTCTCCTTGCTTTATCTTATGGTGCTTCGTACTAGATGTATATGGAGATCAATGTAATTTTACCTTTTTAGGGACCTTTTTGGTAGATGTATGGACCTCGATGTAATTTTCACTTTTTTAGGTCCTTGATGTAAAATATACTCCCATCGCCCGTGTAAGATTTTAACCTAAAAGTAAGTGGTAAAATCTAAACGAATTTAAGCTTAGTTGTCAACGAGTATGAACATTTTTATATTTCAGGCCGAACGACCAAGGTCATTGTCATATGTACATCATACTTTATGTCAATGATAATCCCATATCCAAGAATTTGCATTATGCTAAATTTGGCCAGAAACCAATAAGAGGAAGTGGTATGACGAGTATGGCTCGATGAGGTGCTTTTTCGAGAAGGATCTGACCCTTCTATTTTCGTGCTTAATTTTATGGTGCTTTGCGCCAGATGTATGGACCTCGATGAAACTTTCCCTTTTTTATGTACTTGATGTAAAATGTACTCATATGATCCGAGTAAAATTTTAACCTAAAAGTGAATGCTAAAATCTAAACAAATTTAATCTTAGTTGTCAACGAGTATGAACATTTTTCTATTTCAAGCCGAACGACTAAGGTCATGGCCATATGTAATGTTGGGAATATGCCCTAGAGGCAATCATGTATGCTGATATTTCCCACTATATTCATAAAGATATTAAGTTGTCCTTGTATAAACATCTGATGTGTATCATTGAATATGTGATTCAGTTGTGGAACTATGCATTCATATTGTTTGTACTAAATATCCTTGGTCATTGAGGTTGTGTTGGACACACAACTTAGACCAATGTGAAAGTAGGCTGATGACTCGGTTCCACTTGTTATGGGCATGGAGATGTTATTTCGACTTACACATATTCGTCTAAATAGTTTAGCGAATCGGATTGACCCATATTGAGGTACAACGAACAAGTTTTCATTTGTATATCTCAATCAATGTAATCCTTAGACCTAAGGTTATTGCACAGTACGAGTTGAGGATCACCGGCTTAGGTTCGGTCAAACGTTGATCCGTAACTAGACAGTTATAAAGGCAGAGTTTGGGACGACTGACAATCAAGCTGCGTGATGTGAATAACCAATATGGGATTTTTCCCCTCCAATTGGAGAGATATTCTCTGGGCCCTCTTGGATGATATGATTCGGAAAGCATGGCCATGCACGACTAGGTTAAGTGTTAACCAAGGCGATTGACTAAGAGTTAGTCGGTTGAATCACTTATATCGGATCGAGAAGAGATTCAGACTATTTTAAGGGATGAGAGTTATTCGCATATAGTCTAACAAGGTATATCGTGAGGCAGAAGGGACTCGAATGCAAGTCGCATTGGAAAGGCATGTCGTCAAGACTCTTTGGTACTTGGGAGTCGGCACATTCTGCTAGGAGCATCTACCGATTGATCGATTAAGGGTCGGACTCCAATCATGTCCAAGTTGCCATGAGCCTACGGGGTTGCACACTTAAGAGCGAGAGCAAGTTCAGATTGGATATGAACCGGAAATCTGGTTGGGTTGGACCTGAGCCGGATTTGTAATGAATCAGTGAGTTAGACTCACAGTGACTAATATTATATGGGCTTTAGTGAATGGGCCACAAGTGAGTGGAGCCCATGTTCACTCCCTATATATAGTGGGGCGTAGAAATTCAGGAGGGTTAATGGTCAGGTCATTTCATGCGTTGGAAACCCTAGCTCTACAACAGTCCTGCCGCCGTAACGAACCTAGCAGTTCACAGCCGGCACTCCTCCTTGTACGTGTGGATACCAGCAGAGGTGCTGTACGATCAACACCAGGACGATCGGATCAGATCGTGAGGACTGCACTGCATTCAACAGACGCGCTCCATCAGTAATCCACAGCTGCGCAACTAGTGGTAATCCTCATGGCCTTCTACCTCAACTAGATCTTGGGATCACCATGTTAGAGGAAAAATTTTGTTTTATCTCTACGTGGCTCAAAAGTGGTATCAGAGCAATAACTTCTGGTTTTAGGCTCGAGATCTCGCATATGTGATATGCGGTTGGCTATAGATTGGATCTATGTGCTGTTTTAGTGGTCGATCTATGAGATAGATTGGTTTTGTACGATGTTGATTGGATCAACTATACTCAGGAAATGGTAGATCTGATTTTCGTGATCATACTACTGAGGTCGTGGAACGACATACCCCTACCGGTCGGTTTCCACCATCGGGGTAGACTATGATACGTAAATCTAGAAGCGGTGATCGAAGATCAAAGGAGTTTGATTGAGTTGGAACAATGGTCAGAATCCATGTTCGGAATGTAGATGAGATCTACGTTTTTTGGAAAAATCATCAGGCGCTGCCCGCACCTGCGAGGGGCGCTGCCCCTTCGATCCCCGCAATTCGGCTAGCGAGACCGCCGGCTTCGCCCTATTATAGCGCCTTAGATGTTGTTGCGAGTTTCACAACACTAGTAGATAGCGTATCTATGCATAACTTGTTTTTGCAGGAAGTTGTGAATGGTATGGTTCATGTGCATGTGATGTATGTGTGTAATCTATACATGATCTGCATATCACGGTTTTTTCAACCCACTGGAGCCTATGTGCTGTCATTTTATTGTACAACGACCTGCATGTCTGATTCTCTATGTAATTTACTTTACTAAACTAGTGTAGCTATTTGTAGAACCTGGATGGCATGTAAGTCGATGTACATGTCGGCGACATGGAGTAAGACGGCAAGTGACAAGAGTTGGAACGAGTCGGATTACATGCTTTGTGGAGGTGGAGATCGTCATGAAGAGAGCCATACCATTTCACATTATAATTACTTTATTTTGTGTTATTGATATGTCTCTGTTTTGCCTCTATTAGATAATCGGTAAATTATAATCCCTCAAAGAAGGTCTAATCGGTTTTATCGCCAGTGTTTGCACCATCACAAGTCGGACAAATTGTGTTTTCTCTCTCCTTCCCTTCCTCACCATCCCCATACCCTGGCCGGCTCATCTCTCCCTCGTCCAAAACGTGGCGCTGCGCACGTGTGTGGACAGTGTCGGCGGCTCAGTGTGAGTATCTGGCTTAGCTTCTTCATGCATTGGTGTGCATAAGAAGGAACCATTTTGGGACTTGGCAGCAAAAAGTAATACTCCTACTACTGCTTAGCAGTTCAAAGTTTCCCGGTTTCAAAATTTTTACTCCCTTTCCAAACATCCGAAGGGATGGTTATTTAAAAGATAGTGGTGCACAAGGGATTGTTTTACGTAGTGCAAGTAAATGTGATAGATTAATCTTAAAATTTTCCAAAAATCTTACTAAGCTAACCAGGAATTCAGTACATCAAAACCACCAAGAGTTTCTGAAAAATTCTAGTTCTTAGCTATGCAATAATTTAGCGTGGTAGAGTTACCATACTTGGTAGAAGTACATGGGTTCCTCTTGGCATGATGAATAATATTTCTACTATTTTCCTAAAAAAACAATATTGCTACTAGGAGTTTCCCCTATTAAAAAAAATCTGGGAGCTAGAAGAGACAGAGAGGATGCAGGAGGCAGCGCGAGAGCTGCGAAGAGTAGGATATGAAGGTTGTGCGATGTTAGAGAAAAGCCGCGATGGGTTACTGACACGAGGTACAGGGTACAGATGTACGGTGATGAGTAATAAGTAAACAAATTGTATTTTCTCTCTCCTTCACTTCCTCATCAGCATCCCCACACCCCGGCCAGCTGCTCTGTCCCTCATCCAATACGTGGAAATGCGCACGTGCGTCGACTTGCCTTGTCCTTTCACTTCACACCTTGCGCGACCTACAACATGTTGGTTTAAAAGTAAAGAGCGTTTTGTGCGAAGCAAGTACAGTAGTACGGTATGGCTCATCTACTTGCTAGAGAAGGAGCAGACGAAAATACTTTTCTTTGCTTAATTTTAAGGGCCTTTGTGCTAAATGTTTTGACCTCTATGTAATTTTTATTATTTGAGTTCTTCAATGTAAACTGTAGTCCCACCGACCATGCCAAATTTTTACTACAAGTAAGCTCGGTAGATTGCTCTTAAAATTTTCCAAAAAACTTTTGAATCTAACAAGGAATTAGTACATCAAAAGCCAGCGAAAGTTCTGAAAAAAATAAAGTTCTTGTTGTGCATCCGCATCCCGACAAAATTGACATGGTTTTGTTAACATTCAAAATAAAAAGTACAATATTTTTTGTGTGGCATTCTCTTATTAGTTATTCTCTGGTTTCAAATGAAACTAAACAACGAAAGTCATGCCCTTATCGACATCATATGTTTATTTAGTATAGTGTTCCGACATCTGCTATATTGGGTGCATCTTTTTGTACTAATCCGTTTTGCTAGCAGGAGTTTTCAAATATCGGGAAAAAGTTTATGATAATTTTCTGTGTGACATGAGTGTTTTGTCTATAAACAATGTACGAAGTCTATGACTCTAAATGCTACACTCTAGTTTCAGACAGAGTGGACGACCATGCTCTTACTCGCGATTCCCAAGTTCCTTGAGTTTTCAAGATTTTTATTATTAGTGAAACCCGACCCACTTAAATTACTCAATTTATTAAGATTACCAATTTTCTACGTGACAAGAATGTTTTTCAATTTATAGGATCAGGAAAAATTCAATTTTCTAAGTGACAAACTCAGGCTTAAAAAAAATCGAATGTAAAAAAAATCAATTTGCATCTTGAAAATTTTGACCTTGATTCAAAATCAATAAAAAAACAAATGAAAAAACATCGCACGACGTCCTCTGACTTGTGCTACTTGCCGACGAAGATGATAGTCATAAGAATTCACAACTTTCAAAAAACAAAATACTTTAAAATATGTCCTACCATGTATGAATATTATCGGGCTTCGGGCCGAATGACAAGGGTAAATGGCCAGGTAATGTTCAACCCCACACTTTTGTAGGTGGGTGCATCTTGGCATGGTGAACAAAAATACTGCTAATAATGGGAGTTTCCGAGTTTTATGCACAAAAAACATTTTGGATTTTAGAAATGAAAAGAATTAATGGTTTCCTTTAAATTAAAGAAAGTAATATCTACACCATATACTTTATGTTGATGATCTCATATCCAAGAATTTGCATGTTGCCAATTTTTTCCATATGTTGAAAACAATCGAGGAGGAAGTAGTATGAAGAGTATGGCTCGATCAGTTGCGTGCTCTCTCGAGAAGGAGCTGAACCCGATTGTTTGCCCTGCTTAATTTTAGGGTGCTTCATGCTAAATGTACAAACCTCGATGTGATTTCCCTTTTTTAGGTCCTTGATGTAAAACATACTCCCATCGTTCATGTAAAATTCAAACCTAAAAGTAAGTGGTAAATTTTAAATGAATTTAAGCTTAGTTGTCACAATGAGTGTGAACATTCCTAGATTTCCAGCCGAACGACCATGGTCATGGCGTTATCTACATCATACTTTATGTTGATGATCCCATATCCAAGAATTGCATGCTGCCAAATTTGGCTATATTTTGAAAACTATTGAAGAGGAAGTAGTATGAAGAGTATGGCTCGATCAGCTTCTCTCTCGAGAATGTGCCGAACCCGACTGTTTTTTTCTTAATTTTAGGGGTGCTTCATGCTAAAAGTATGGACCTCGATGTAATTTTCCATTTGTAGGTGTTTGATGTAAAATGTACTCCCACCATCTGTGTAACATTTGAACCAAAAAGAAAGTTGTTAAATTTAAACGAAAGTAAGCTTAGTTGTTAGTCAGTATGAACATTCTTGGGTTTCAATCAGAATGACCAAGTAGATGGCCATATCTACATCATACTTTATGTTCATGATCTCATATCCAAGAATATGCATGCCGCTAATTTTGGCCATATTTTGAAAACAATCAAAGATGAAGTAGTATGAAGAGTATGGCTCGATTAACTGCTATCTCAGGAAGGAGTCGATCCAACTATTTTCCTTTTTAATTTTAGGGTGCTTCGTGCGAAATGTATGGACCTCGATGTAGTTTTCCTTTTTTGGAATTTGATGTAAAATGTACTCACACCGTATAGTAAGTGGTAAAATTTAAACAAATTGAAGCAAAATTGTTAATGATTATGAACATTCTTGGATTTCCAACCGAACGACCAAGATCATGGCCATATGTACATCATAGTTTATGTTGATGATCCCATATCCAAGAATTTGTATGCCGCCAAATTTGGCCATATTTTGGAAAGAATTGAAGATGAAGTAGTATAAAGAGTATGGCTTGATCATCTCCTCTCTCGAGAAGGAGCCGAACCTGACTGTTTTTCTTTCTTAATTGGAGGGTCCTTTGTGCTTAAATGTATGGAGCTTGATGTGATTTTCCCTTGTTTCTGTCCTGGATGTAAAATGTACTCTCGCCGGCAGTGTAAAATTTTAATTAGAGGAGTACAAGTAAATGTGATAGATTGATATTAAATTTTTATAAAAGTCTTTTTAAGATAAGTAGGAATTCAGTACATCAAAACCACAGAGAGTTTCTGAAAAATTCAAGTTCTTAGCTATCCAAGAACTTGGCGTGGTGAAGTTATCATACTTGGTAGAAGTACATGGGTGCATCTTGTCATGCTAAACAATATTTCCACTATTTTCCTTAAGAAAAAAACAATATTGCCACAAGGATTTCCCCTTGTTGAAAAAAAATCTAGGAGCGAGAAGAGACGGAGAGCACACAGGAGGCAGCTCGAGAGCAGCGAGGAGGAGGATTTTTAAGTTTGTGCGATGTCAGATCAAAGCTGCGATTGGTTCCTGACACGAGGTACCGGGTATAGTTAGTACTAGTAAATTTCAAGACCTTTACTATACATGCACGCAAAATAAATTGTGTTTTCTGGCGTCGGGCACTTCAAACTTTTTTTTGGCACGGTGTCATTTCCTTGCAATTATGCCCTAGCTACCGATAGGAAAAAACATTAGCCCCTCGAACATGGGGCTGGCGTTGCGGGCCAGAGCGTTTAAGAAATAGATCTAATTTTCTGTTATTATTATTCTTTTTTGCATAAGCGTCTAGGTTAACTTCCGCGTTTGACATGCCTTGTCACCGGGACGGAGGAGTCGATCTGACAACCGCAGGAGAACTGTCGACCGCCCCTCATCATCTTCCTATTCCGCTCCGGCCGCTTATGTACGATCGTAGCCCTTCTCAACCCTTACAGAAAGGTAGAAACCGCCAACCATCCCCACAAATATTTTGTAGTTCTCTTCCCCAGAACGACATCCAGTAGTGTTCGTTTATCTAGAGCGATGAAGCGTAATATATCAGAATGCTACAGCCAGACAATGGGATTTGGCAACCTCCACTACGTACCGTTGAGCAACATTACCAGTCGCGGCTATCTTCTGAGAACTGCTCGCCTGACTTGCAGCATGGTTGGCATGCATCGAGGGATTGCGGAAGATCATGCCTTTTCCGTTTGGTTCGCCAACCCTACTTCACTCTTACCCACAGATATGGCCAATCGACCGTGACGATAAGGTAAAAAAGCAGTTTGCATGATTTTTGTAGGATTCGAATACTTCCTATGCCTAAATCCTGTAGTAAGCGGAACATCTACTTGAGCCCCAACTCTCATAATATTCATAGCATCGAGACATGACATACATGTAGGTAGTTTTTCTATGTTTTACAATCGTCTGTTTTTCACCGATAAACCTGCACATGTGACATTCCTGTGTTCTCAATCCTCTCTCATCCAAACTGAAAAGACAAGAATGACCAAGATTGTCGATACGCGTGATGGAAGGTGTATTGGCCAATCAAGTATGTCCTTATATGTCATATTTCATGTGTTTGACAAACACAAGAATTCTGTAAAAAGTTGGTTGTTTGGTTTACACGAAAAAAACACAGGATTCCTTATAAACATGGTCAAATCAAAGTCAAACCTCACGTAAGAGTATATTTATGATATTATCGTGTCTCTTGGGACTTCATTCCTTTGAACCAAACAATTGAACAGTACCACTACCATAGAAAAATTTCCTATTCCTACACATTTTCTTTAATCCAAACAAGACCTTTTTCCTTGGTGTGTCCGTTTGCATGAATAATTTATTTATTAATTTTTCGGCAAAGCTAGCTCACCACTTTCCCTTTTATGGAACACCTTTCATGCCCCTAGATATGAAGAAAATCTATTGCAGGGTATTGACGTATTGTTGATGCCACTAGACAATACAATAGTAGAAGCATTTGTACCAGTTGATGATGGCATACTAGGAACTTGGGACGAAGATCGATATGAAAACAACGGTCACTGGGTTGGTGCTAGAGGAGAGTGGATTGCGATGGCAAAGCACTTTGGGTGATGGTACCTCCAAAATGTCTACAATATCGCACATATCGAGTTGCCACATGTGCAGGGTGTTGATATTTATCCATGCGGTGTGTTGGGCCACGTAGAGATAAAACAAAACCTTTTCCTATAACGCGGTGATCCTAATATCTAGCTGAGGTAGAAGGCCACGAGGATTACCACTAGACGCGCAGTTGCAGATTACTGATGTACCGTGTCAGTTGATGCAGTGCAGTCGTCACGATCCGATCCGATCATCCCGGTGATGATTGTACAACACCTCTGCTGGTATCCACACGTACAAGGAGGAGGGCCGGCGGTGAACTCCTAGGTTCAGTACGGCGGCTGGACTGCTGTGTAGCTAGGGTTTCCAACGCTGACCTAACCATTTTTTACCCTCCCGGGTTTCTGCGCCCCACTATATATAGGGAGTGAAAGTGGGCTCCACTCACTCATGGCCCATTCACTAAAGCCCATATAATATTAGTCCCTGTGAGTCCGACTCACTGACTTAGTACAAATCTGGCTCGGGTCCAACCAACCAGATTTCCGGTTCAGATCCAATCCAGACTTGCTCCCTCTCTTAAGTATGTGACCCACAGGATCATGGCTACTTGGACACGATTGGAGTCCGACTCTCAATCGATCAGTCGGTAGTGAATCCTAGCAGAATGTGCCGACTCCCAAGTACCAAAGAGTCATGTCGACTTGCCTTTCCAATGCGACTTGCATCCGAGTCCTTTTTGCCTCACAATATACCTTATTAGACTATAGGCAAATAATTGTCATCCCTTAAATAGTCCGACTCTCTTCTCGATCCGAGATAAGTGATTCATCCGACTAATTCTTAGTCGATTGCCTCGGTTAACACTTAACCGAGTTGTGCATGGCCATGCTTTCATAATCATATCACCGGAGAGGGCCCAGAGGATATCTCTCCAACTACAGGGGCAAAATACCGTCTTGGTTATTCACATCACGCAGCTTGATTCTTAGTCGACCCGAACTCTACCTTTATAACTGCCCAATTACGGATCAGTGTTTGATAGAACCTAAGTCGGTGATCCTCGACTCGAACTGTGCAACAACCTCAGGTCTAAGGATTACATTGATTGATATATACAAATGACAACTTGTTCGTTGTACCTCAATATGGGTCAATCCGACTCGCTAAACTCTTTGGCCAAATCTGTGTAAGTCGAAATGACATCACCATGCCCATTACAAGTGGAACCAAGTCATCAAGCTGACTTTCACATTGGTTTAAGTTGTGTGTCCATCACAACCTCAATGACCAAGGACATTTAGTATGACCAACATGATAGTATAGTTCTACAACCGAATCACATATTCAATGATATACATCAGATGTCCACACAAGGACAACTTAATATATTTATGAATACAAAGGGAAATATCATCATACATGATTGCCTCTAGGGCATATTCCCAACACGGTGGCCAGGTTTTCCCCGCCCCCATGTACTTACAGCTACAAGCAAACGAGTATCGAGTTGATGAAGATACAAATAAAAAGTATACCATAAAGATTTGGCAAACAATGGTACTATAGGGCGATGTCGGTGTTTGACAAATTCATTGCTACCATAGATTTACCTTATGATAGGGACTATACTATCCTTTGGAATGAATATCTTGCACTAGCAAAGTATGTCGATGCCATTGCCGTAACTCTAACCACTGGTTGTATTGATCACGTATACGGGGTGATAGAGCCACGAGGAGATGTTCTGGTCTGGGAACCGACCAAGTGGAGTGAGTGTCGTTCTTTAAAAGTAAAATTATAAATTACTTACAACTACATTGTTAGTGATACTTTTGCTACCTGAAATGCACACACATGTATACTTGTAGGTCCCCATGTCATACAGGCTCTAGTAATTGAAGAGCCGGCAAACGTCCAAGATGGTGACGATGTCGAGGCTGAAGATATTGCATCAAGCAGCTGGTACTTGGCAGAGTCAGGCTGGGGTGTCCTGTGGATTCACACCAAGGGTGCACGAACCAGCAGCCATGATGATCCAGTGTCATACATGGGTAGAGAGCTACTCTCTTATCCCTCGTTCCGCTGCCACGTTTTCAGCAGGGCCTTTGATTGGAATGATCTTGTAGCACCGGACTGGATCAGAAGGAACAATCTTGATGGGAGATCAGTGTTTGTGGGAATCAATCATCCACTAGTCCTCAACCCCCCTCGAAACCCTGAACCCGCTGCTGCTGATGCTTATGAAGTTCTACCATTGTTCAAGGCAGACTGTGTGTTTGCTACACACGTGCGCTCCCAACGTCTCCCACAGCCAATTCCAGATTGGAGACGCATGCACGTCAATGGGGGGAATGCTATTGGTTCATCACTTAACTACACGGAAGATGAACATATGGAGCAAATGTTCGAGGCGCCAATGTGGTCTGTGTCAACCCTGCCTCGAGCTTTCTGAAGTTTGACCAAGATGCAAAAAAGCATATTATCAACACTCGTAACATGATTTCTATAACTAGTAGTAGTCACCATGTAATTATGATATGTGCGTACTACTTTCATACTATATTATAGTAACAACACTTCTAACATCATATCCAGTATTGCCTGTAGGCACCATGTAATATACTTTATTATTATGTGTTTGATGTTTCCCTATGCAAGCACTCAAGCTACCGTGCCCAATTTTCTACAGTAGGTCTAGTAGTACTGTATTGGCGGTTGTTCGATTTGCTTATAGGTGGATATTGTGGGGAAAGGAAAAGGTTTGCTTTTTCCATAGCATACGTCTGCCCTCGTTGCATTTATTCCCTCACCAGCCCCAACCCCAGCTCTAGATCTCTCTCACACGCACTCCTTGTCTCTCTACTTTTATCGCCATTGCGCTTCGCTCCATTGACGACCACCACTGCCCCAACTTACTCATCTTTAGGCGGCTCGGCAGTGGGTGGCGGCCCCTGCAAGCTCATCTATAGAGTTGTAGCATCTCTCAGACATCCCGGTGGCAGTGCGGTATGTACATAATCCCCAAAACCCTTGATATTGATGATGATATGCGGTCAAGCTTTTATTGGCGATTGGTTAAAATTGGTTTGGTGTTGAGTACTAGTAGTTCTTATCTAGTAGTACAGGTTGGTTAACATTGATTTGGTGTTGAGTACTAGTAGTTCCCATCTAGTAGTATAGTTTTACACATGCAAGCAAGTTCTAGGGCTACATCTAGCAAGACCAATTTTGTAGTATTGATCGATCCACGGCTGATGATGGTTTTGGAGGCCACTTGGCATGTTTTGTTTTGGTTGGTCTTAGGGGAATAGGTCCCTTTAACCTGGGTAATTTAGGAAGCTACTGCCCTACCCTGATTTTTGCCAAAATTTCAAGTATATGTATGCATCTCTAGCATCGACAGCAGATAGAGCTCATCATGTTCGTCCGTTCTTTTGTTCATGGGTGTTCGGTATCTGTACTGGTCCATTATGGACTGCACTAATGTGATGCCTAGACCTTGGCAATACTAATATAACCGATGTTCATGCTAGCTAGATTTAAGACTTCGTGTACTTTGATAAGAAAATTGCTCCACTTTCGTACTTTCTTAACTGATCTTTATATTATACTCTACCCCCTCCATCCCCCGGAATAAGGCGTGCTTGTTTTGCATGTTTTTTCTTCAACAAAAAATTACTCTAAATAAATAAATAATGTTGGTACCAAACTAGCATCGTTAAAAAGTGTTTTTAATATGAATCCAACAGTAATAATTATGAACAATATGATCAAAATATCGTTGCTCATTTTTTCGGTCAACTAATAATGTATTTCATAATTACTGGGAGCTAGTAGAGAAATTATCTAACCACGGGCATTTTTTGGCAGTGTTTGGGAAAGAAGCTCAAGCTTTGAGAGACTCATCATCGAAGAAGACATGAGAGCCCTGTGCAATCCGGATGGAGGGGCAAGCTAGGAACACCCGCATGTAGAACACCTGTGACGAGTTCTGCAAAATGTTGTTAATACTGGGTGGGTTAGACGTGTGGAGCATACCCATCACCTTTTTGCCAATGTTTGGTGGTGAGTATCCGGACGCCATCAAGCTGAAGATCTATAAATCCTGCAGCTGGGATGTCGACCTGAGGAAGTAAGATGGCAAGTTTATTCTTGACAAATGATGGCTAGATTTTGTCAAGGCACACGACTTGAAGGTAGGATACTTTTTGGTATTCAAGAATCTTTCCACCACATCCTTTAAGGTGATGGTATTTGATCATGATAACTGTGAGAAGGTGATCAGATGTGAAGGTTACACCCATCATTTGATCCACAATTTACTAGTATGTCATAGGTGTATTAGTGCGGTAATAGTACGCTTCTAATTATAAATATTCTGTAAAGATGTGGTCTATAACTATACCCCTCTAGTGATGCATTGTGTTGGAACAACGTGATACTTGATCACGCTAAGATCCAATGTGTAAATATTTACTGTACTATGTTTGGAGCAAAACAAAATTCTAGTGTACTACTGCTAGAAGTGGCGGAGCCACAACTCGGCATGCCCAGGCTCAGCTGGTTAAATCTACTGAAATACTATAAGAAAACTAAGATAGAAAGAGGATATTTGCCGGGCAAACACTCAACTAATCAACTATATCTATAATCTTTGTCCAGGCTTAAATTATGAGCTATCTACGCCACTGACTGATAGTATTGTACCACCTCTGTTCCACATTATGATCCTTTTGAGCAAACTAATACTGCTAGCAGTAGTAGTTCTTGTACAAGTGTACTACTACTAGGTACTGTACGCACTAGTATTTTTAGGGATATAGGAGCTATAAATAAACATCATCTGGTCAAACAAGATAGTAGTAACTCTAGCCTGCATTGTTGGTCAAACAAGACAGTGGGAAAGAAAGCACTATGTATTTTGTATGACTCGGCCAACACTTGGACAAGCCGATGCGTTATGTTGTGTATTTTGTATGGAGGTTTTCTACTACTAATCTATTTTGTAGTAATACATATGTACTGGTATTTTTTCAGATCGATCAATCGAGTGCAGAATATGGTCCCTCTTTCCTTTTGAGTCATGGCCTTGCTACAACAATCAAAAAAACTATTGAAATTCATCGTCTGCATTGCTGAATCTGTCATTTATTTTGGCCATTGTCTATACTGCTGAATCGGTCACTTTGAAATGCTGCTGAGTCTGTCAAGTGCTGCTGAATATGAACTAGGAATCTATCGATGTTTTTTCTGTCTTATTCTATAGTGTTGAATCTGTCAAATCCTACTTACTAAAGTATTTTCTATAACTAATACTAATGCACTGGTACTTTTTAGATCAAGTGCAATAGTTAGTCTTGCTTTTGTTTTGAAACATGGTCTTGTCTCAATATAGATGAGACTTGAGCATTTTGGGTTGCATCGGGGTTACAAAGGCATTAATGTGAGAAGAAGATACTCAAAGCAGACTCGATCGTCAGTTTTGCATGCTCCAATGGTCGAGCGTGTTTGGAGAAGAGGGAAAACTGATCGGGTGACAAGGTTTTAAGAGCTGAAACAAGAATTGTTTCTCTCTGTACTGTTATTGTATTTCAGTGTGTGTATTGTTGAATTGCTCACTTTGAAATGCTGCTGAATTGGTCAAGTGATGCTGAATGTGAACTGTGAATCTGTCGATAATTTTTCTATCTTATTCTGTACTACAGAGTTTATATAAATATTTGCCAAAAATAATTATCAATTTCTTTCCCCCCCTCTCTGAGGTCTTTGTTTAGAATCCGGTCGAGCCACAGCAAAATGCAATTTTTATATACCAGGTGAAGAAATCTAGCTTATGAAGGGTTTCGCAGCATAGTAAATCAAAATTTTCTACGGATGCAAACGGGAAAAGCCAAGATCTAATCTAGGAGATGCAAACAACGAGGGGGGATAGATGAGATCTTCATACCCTTGAAGATTCGCATAGCGGAACGTTCGACGGAACATGGTTGATGTAGTCGTACTAGCCTTCTCCTCCTCGTGATCCAATCCGATCCAACACCGCAAGTGGCGATGCCTCCAAAGAGATGCACACGTACGACACCTCGACGTCTCCTCCTTCCTCGGTCCAGCAAGTGGGGTGGAGAGATAGGTTGGATATACAACACGACGGCGTGGTGCAAACGGTGGAGAGTTTCTGCGGCAGGGCTTCGCCTACGCGCAGTCGGGAGGGAGAGAGAAAGGAGGGCAGCATGGCGACTAGGGCTTGAGGAGGTGTGTGGGGAGGATGCGCCCCCTACCCTCTTTATATAGAGGGGTGGGCGGATGCCCCTTGCCCCTCCTCCAAGCCTAGGGCCGGCGGCCAAGAGGGAGGATTGGGGGGGGCAAGTTCCCCCCCCCCCTTCTAGAAGCTCTCCCTAGGGTTTCCCCTAGGGCTTGGCCGACTGGGCCTATGGGGCCTTGTTCCCCTGGCCCAATGCGGCCAGGGCACTCCCTCTTAGGCCCACGCCCTCTCCCGACAAGTGGGGCCACGTTGGTCCCACTCCAGAAGGTTCTAGAAGCTTCCGGTACAATACCGAACAATCTGAAACAATGCCGAACTCCAAAAACTGCTTTTCCTTATATGAATCTTATTCTCCGGACCATTATAGAACCTCTCATGACGTCCTGGATCTCATCCGAGACTCCGAACAAAAACTCATAAACCAATTATCCATTCTATCCTAGCGTCGAGACACGTTAAGTGTGTGACCCTTCGGGTTCGAGAATATGCAGACATGATCTTCTATCAATAATCAACAGCGGGGTCTGGAAACCCATATTGACTCCCACATACTCATCGATGATCATATAGGATGAACCACGATGCCAGGATTAAATCAATCCCATATATATATATATATTCCCTTCGTCACGCGATATTTTACTTGCCCGAGATTCGATCGTCGGCATCGGCATACCTAGTTCAATCTCGTTCACAGCAAGTACTTTACTCGTTCCGTAATCCGATATCACTTTGTGATTAACTCCTTAACCACATGCTTGCAAGAGGTGTTGATATCGATTACCGAGTGGGCCCGAAGTATATCTCTCCGACTTGGGAGGGACAAATCCCATCTCGATACATATAACCCAACAGGTACTTTCCGATCACCTGAGAGACACCTTTATGATCACCCTCTCATAGGATGATGTTTGATGACCTCAAAGCTTTCTTCCGATACCAGGGAGTTGCATTATCTCATGGTCTAAGGAATACAATATTTGACATAAGAAAAAGCTTCGCAAAGATGAACACGATGACACGATCTAATTGCTCTGCTTAATTTGGGTCTGTCCATGATATCATTCTCCCAATGATATGATCTCATTATTAATTGACAACCCATGTCTATGGTTAGGAAACCTTAACCATCATTAATCGATGAGCCAGTCCATAGAGGCGTACTAGGGACACGGTGTTGTTCACAAACCACACAAGTATTAAAGTTTCCGCTTAATACAATTCTAGCATGGAATAAAAACTTTATGACGGACAAGAATTATAATAATAACATCTTTATTATTGCCTCTAGGGCATAATTCCAACATTCTCCCACTTGCACTAGAGTCAATAATCTAGTTTACATCTGGCAACAATCTAACACCCATGGCACTAAGGTGCTGATCATGTTTTGCTCGTGGAAGAGGTTTAGTCAATGGATCTGCGACATTCAGATCTGTATGTACTTTTCTAATCTTCAGATCTCCATCTATTATATAACCTCGGATTATATGAAACTTGCGGTTGATATGCTTGGTCTTTGTATGATATCTTGGTTCCTTAGCCAGTGCTATGGCGCCAGTGTTGTCACACAATATCTCCAGTGGGTCCAAGGCACTCGGAACCACACCAAGATCAGTGATGAAGTTCCTGATCCAAACTCCTTCACTTGACGCTTCTGCAACAACCATGTATTCCGCTTCTACTGTAGATCCCGCGATCACGCTTTGCTTGCAGCTTCTCTAGATCACAGCTCCTCCATTCAAAATATAAACATATCCTGTCTGAGATTTAGAATCATCCTTGTCGGTGTCGAAACTAGCATTGACGTAACCCTTTACGACGAGCTGTTCATCACCTCCATAGACTAAGAACATTTCTTTAGTCCTATTCAAATACTTTAGGATGTTCTTCACGGCTGTCTAGTGTTCCACTCCTAGATCACTTTGGTATCTGCTCATCAAACTAAGAGCATTGGACACATCCGGTCTAGTACACAGCATGGCATACATGATAGAACCTATGGCCGAGGCATAAGGCACTTTGCTCATAGCTTCTCTATCATTTACCGTAGCTGGACACTGAGCCTTGCTCAATATCTTACCTGACAACATAGGCACTGAACCTTTCTTTGCCTTATCCATTCTGAACCTTTTCAGAACTTTGTCTAGGTATGTACTATGGCTTAAAGCTATTAGGCGTCTTTGTATATCTCTATATATTTTGATGCCTAATATATAAGCAACTTCCCCTAGGTCATTCATTGAAAAACATTTGTTCAAATAACTCTTCACATCGTTAAGCATATCAATATCATTTCCAATAATCAATATGTCATCCACATATAGTACCAGAAATGTCACTAAGCTCCCATTCACTTTCTTGTAGATACATGCTTCATAGCAATTTGGAACAAATCCAAAGCTCTTGATCACTTGATCAAAACAAAGGTTCCAACTCCGAGATGCTTGCTTCATTCCATAAATGGAACGCTGAAGTTTGCACACTTTATCAGCATCCTTAGGATCGACAAAACCTTCGGGTTGCATCATATACAACTCTTCATCAATGTTTCCATTGAGGAACGCAGTCTTGACATCCATCTGCCATATTTCATAATCATGAAACGCAGCAATTGCTAATAAAATCCGAATGGACTTAAACATCGCTACGGGAGAGAAAGTCTCATCGTAGTCAACACCTTGAACTTGTCGAAAACCTTTCGCGATAAGCCGTGCTTTATAGACAGTAACTTACCATCCGCGTCCGTTTTCCTTTTGAAAATCCATTTGCACTCAACGACCTTTCGGTCGCTAGGAGGGTCCACCAAAGTCCATACTTGGTTTTCGCTCATGGATCCCAATTCGGATTTCATGGCCTCTAGCCATTTCTCAGAGTCTGGGCTCATCATCGCTTCCTCATAGTTCGCAGGTTAACTATCGTCTACTAACAAGACAGTTAAGACATGGTTGCCGTACCACTCAGGAGGGGCACATGACCTTGTCTACCTGCGACGTTCAGTAGTAGCATCGTCCGAAGCTTCATGATCCTTGTCATTTGCTTCCTCTATTGTTGGTGCAGACGGCACTAGAACAATTTCAGGTGCTGCGCTACTCTCCAACTCAAGAGAAGGTTCAATAACCTCGTCTAGCTCTACTTTCCTCCCACTCACTTCTTTCGAGAGAAACTCCTTCTCAAGAAAGGATCCATTCTTTGCAACAAAGACTTTGCCTTCGGACCTGTGATAGAAGGTATACCCAATCGTTTCCTTAGGGTATCCTATGAAGACACATTTCTCCGCTTTGGGTTCGAGCTTGTCCGGCATCAACTTCTTGACGTAAGCTTCGCATCCCCAAACTTTAAGAAATGACAACTTAGGTTTAGCACCAAACCACAGTTCATACGGTGTCGTCTCAACGGATTTAGATGGTGCCCTATTTAAAGTGAATGCAGCGGTTTCTAATGCATAACCCCAAAATGATAACGACAAATCTGTAAGAGACATCATTGATCGCACCATATCTAATAGAGTTCGATTCCGGCGTTCACACACACCATTGCGCTGTGGTGTTCCGGGTGGCGTGAGTTGCGAAACAATTCCGCTTGCTTTAAGATGCGTGAGAAAATCATAACTCAAATATTCACCTCCACGATCGGATTGCAGAAATTTAATTTTTCTGTTATGATGGTTTTCCACTTCATTCTGAAATTCCTTGAACTTTTCAAATGTTTCAGATTTATGTTTCATCAAATAGATATACCCATATCTACTTAAGTCATCGGTAAAAGTGAGAAAATAGCGATATCCACCGCGCGTCGAAACACTCATCGATCCGCATACATCGGTATGTATGATTTCCAACAAGTCCGTTGCTCGCTCCATCATACCGGAGAATGGGGTTTTGATCATCTTGCCCATGAGGCACGGTTCGCACGTGTCAAATGATTCAAAATCAAGAGACTCCAAAAGTCCATCAGAATGGAGTTTCTTCATGCGTTTTACACCAATATGACCTAGACGACAGTGCCACAAATAAGTAGAATTATCACTATCTACTTTGCATCTCTTAGCCTCAATGTTATGGATGTGTGTTTCATCGCTTTCGAGATTCATAAGAAATAAACCATTCATAGCAGGTGCATGACCATAAAAGATGTTACTCATATAAATAGAACAACCATTATTCTCCGATTAAAATGAATAACCGTCTTGCAATAAACACGATCCAGATATGATGTTCATGCTCAACGCAGGCACATAATAACATTTATTGAGGTTTAAAACTAATCCCGAAGGTAAAATTAAGGAGAGTGCCTACGGCCATCACATCAACTCTTGATCCGTTGCCAACGCGCATCGTCACCTCATCCCTCGTTAGCCGCCGTCTATTCCGCAGCTCCTGTTTCGAGTTACAAATATTAGCAACTGAACCAGTATCAAATACCCAGGCACTACAACGAGGGCTAGTAAGGAAAACATCAATAACATGTATATCAAATATACCTTTGATGGTGCCAGCCTTCTTGTCCGCTAAGTACTTGGGACAGTTACGCTTCCAGTGACCCTTGTCCTTGCAATAGAAGCACTCAGTGTCCGGCGTAGGTCCAGACTTGAGCTTCTTCTCAGCAGGGGCAACGTGCTTGCTGCTGCCTTTCTTGAAGGGCTTCTTTGCACCCTTACCTTTCTTAAAGCTGGGGGGCTTGTTGACCATCAACACATGATTATCTTTCTTGATGTCCACCTCCGCAGCTTTTAGCTTAGCGAAGAGCTCAGTGACCGTATCAGTGGAACCAATCTGATTATGAGTAACTACAAAACCTTTGTAGCTAGGAGGGAGTGATTGCAGAACTCTATCAATCTTGAGCTCCTCTGGAATATTGCAGTCCAGTTGCTCAAGGCGTTGAGTGTAGCCCGACATCTTAATGGCGTGCTCACTAACGGAACTCCCTTCCTCCATCTTGCAGTTAAAGAATTTCTCAGAGATCTCATATCTCTCAGAACAGGCCTGAGTCTGAAACATAGTTTTCAGTTCCTCAAGAATCTCAAAGGGCCCGAGGAAATCCTCAAAACGATTTTGAAGGTCCGATTCCATAGCAAACAACATGGTGCTCTTAATCACACCATAATCATCTTTGCGCGACTGATAAACAGCTTTCTCATCAGCCGGCCCATCTACAGCATGGGCGTCACCTAGCACTTTCTCATGGACATAGTCCTTTTGTCCGCCAGCGAGAATGATTCTCAAATTGCGAAACCAGTTGGTGAAGTTAGACCCATTGTTCTTAAGCTTTTCTTTCTCAGCAAAAACGTTGAAGTTGAAGTTGGACTTAGCCATTTGATCTACAAAATTTGCAAGTACAATTTAGACTATGTTCATGATAACTAGTTCAACTTAATCAAATTACTAGATGAACTCCCACTAAATTCAACATCCCTCAAGTTGTTTAGTGAACATGATCCAAATTCACCACACCTAATCCGATCTTCACGAGAAGAGATGTGGTTTCAATGGTGGACAACAAGGTGTCGATCATATCATTCATATGTCTCATGCTTAACCTTTCGGTTCGTGTGTTCCGAGGCCATGTCTGTACATGCTAGGCTCGTCAAGTCAAACCCAAGTATTTCCGCATGTGCAAAAACTGGCTTGCACTCGTTGTATGTGAACGTAGAGTTTATAGAACCCGATCATCACGTGATGCTCGAACACGACGAACTTTCGCAACGGTGCATACATGGGGAGAACACAGTTTTATCTTGATCTTTAAGTGAGGAATCATCTTATAATGCTACCGTCGCGATCTAAGCATAATAAGATACATAAAAGGATAAACATCACATGCATATAATTTTATGTGACATGGTATAGCCAATCTCCGTGCAATGATCTCCATCTTGTGCGTGCCAGCATGATCTCCATCGCTCCACCAAGATTGCCTCCACCATGAATAGCAACTACAACTATTGCTAACTACTTAGCGATAAAGCAAAGCTACTACATGGCGTATAAGAAGCTGACACACAGGTCATACACAATTATAAAGACAACCATATGGCTCCTGCCGGTTTTGTACTCATCGACATGCAAGTCGTGAAACATTACAAAACATGATCATTGCATACAACATACACATCACATCTTGGGCCATACCATATCACAGAAACACTCCTTGCAAAAACAAGTTAGACACCTCTACTTTGTTGTTGCATGTTTTACGTGGCTTATGGGAGTAACAAGCTAAGAATGATTCTTACCTACGGAAAGCCACAATGGTGATATTATGGTTGCCAAACTCTGGTGTAAATCCCATGACAACTATAGTGAGAGAAACTGGCATCCACCAGCCGCATGTGTGGAACAAGCCACACGTCAAGTGCGGAGCCGGTCTCGCGAACGAGGTCACGTAAAGTTGGCCTGGACCGCTTCGATCTCACTATCCCGCGTCATAAGAAGTACACAAACAAGAGGCTTGCAATAGAAAAGATCAACGCCCGCAACAAGCATGTTGCGTTCTACTCGTGAAACACATCTACGCATAGATCTAGCTCTGATACCACTGAAGGGTTTCGCAGCATAGTAAATCAAAATTTTCTACGGATGCGAACGGGAAAAGCCAAGATCTAATCTAGGAGATGCAAACAACGAGGGGGGATAGATGAGATCTTCATACCCTTGAAGATTCGCATAGCGGAACATTCGACGGAACGTGGTTGATGCAGTCGTACTAGCCTTCTCCTCCTCGTGATCCAATCCGATCCAACACCGCAATTGGCGATGCCTCCGAGAGATGCACAAGTACGGCACCTCGACGTCTCCTCCTTCCTCGGTCCAGCAAGTGGGGTGGAGAGATAGGTTGGATCTACAACACGATGACGTGGTGCAAACGGTGGAGAGTTTCTGCGGCAGGGCTTCGCCTACACGCAGTCAGGAGGGAGAGAGAAAGGAGGGCAGCAGGGCGGCTAGGGCTTGAGGAGGTGTGTGGGAAGGGTGCGCCCCCTGCCCTCTTTATATAGAGGGGTGGGAGGCTGCCCCTTGCCCCTCCTCCAAGCCTAGGACCGGCGGCCAAGAGGGAGGAGTGGGGGGGGGCAAGTTTCCCCCCCTTCTAGAAGCTCTCCCTAGGGTTTCCCCTAGGGCTTGGCCGACTGGGCCTATGGGGCCTTGTGCCCCTGGCCCAATGCAGCCAGGGCACTCCCTCATAGGCCCACGCCCCCTCCCGACAAGTGGGGCCACGTTGGTCCCACTCCGGAAGGTTCTAGAAGCTTCCTGTACAATACCGAACAATCTAAAACAATTCCGAACTCCAAAAACTGCTTTGCCTTATATGAATCTTATTCTCCGGACCATTCCGAAACCTCTCGTGACGTCCTGGATCTCATCCGAGACTTCGAACAAAAACTCATAAACCAATTATCCATTATATCCTAGCGTCGAGATACGTTAAGTGTGTGACCCTTCGGGTTCGAGAATATGCAGACATGATCTTCTATCAATAATCAACAGCGGGGTCTGTAAACCCATATTGACTCCCACATACTCATCGATGATCATATCGGATGAACCACGATGCCAGGATTCAATCAATCCCATATATATATTCCCTTCGTCACGCGATATTTTACTTGCCCTAGATTCGATCGTCGGCATCGGCATACCTAGTTCAATCTCGTTCACAGCAAGTACTTTACTCGTTCTGTAATCCGATATCACTTTGTGATTAACTCCTTAACCACATGCTTGCAAGCGGTGTTGATATCGATTACCGAGTGGGCCCGAAGTATATCTCTCCGACTTGGGAGGGACAAATCCTATCTCGATACATACAACCCAACAGGTACTTTCCGATCACCTGAGAGACACCTTTATGATCACCCTCTCATAGGATAACATTTGATGACCTCAAAGCTTTCTTCCGTTTACAGGGAGTTGCATTATCTCATGGTCTAAGGAATACAATATTTCACATAAGAAAAAGCCTCGCATAGATGAACATGATGACACGATCTAATTTCTCTGCTTAATTTGGGTCTGTCCATCATATCATTCTCCCAATGATATGATCTCATTATTAATTAACAACCCATGTCTATGATTAGGAAACCTTAACCTTCATTAATCAATGAGCTAGTCCATAGATGCGTACTAGGTACACGGTGTTGTTCACAAACCACACAAGTATTAAAGTTTACGCTTAATACAATTCTAGCATGGAATATAAACTTTATCACGAACAAGAATTATAATAATAACATCTTTATTATTGCCTCTAGGGCATAATTCCAACAGCTTATTCGGTCTCTCTTTAGCCTAGAACATTTTAATTCGGCATTTTTGGGGTCTATGGACTACTGACCATAGCCCAGGTAAATTTGAGAAAGGATCCCATGGATAATAGCCTATGGAGTATAGTCTATGTAGCGCAGCCCATGTAGAATAGCCAAACTCTTTTTAATTCGGCCATTTGGGCATTGCCCCCCCACCTCTCAATTTTTTTAAAAAACTCTACCTGCAGTTTTCAGGTTTTTTAGAGCGCTTGCAGCTTTTAGTTTAGCTGCCAGGAGCGCCACCTTATTATTTGATGGGAGATAAAAAAAATGGTCCAAAAAGTCTTTGTAAGGAGACAAATCCGTAAGTTATAATAGTGAAGTTTAACGGTTCTATTATATTATCTCTTTTTTCGTAGTGGCATGGCACCCAGTTCACCGCTGGTGAGATCTCGAGTTCGAATCCTAGGCAATTTTTGTTAATATAGAGTTATCTTTTTTGTACTCTCAGGTTGACATCTGGGACCCGGATAAACTGTTGTTGCATCTAGAATTGCAAGGTCAGGACGGCGGACTTGACCTGAAAAAACATTCTAACATATATACACACGTTTAATTCAAATAGAGGTTAACATGTGGGACCCAGCATAGACATGTTTAATTTAAATAGAGGCTGACATGTGGGACCCAACATAGACATGTTTCCTGCACAAAGAAGTCTGACATGTGGGACCCAACATAGACACCTTTCATGTACATAGAAGGCTAACATATGGGACCAAGCAGCAAAGTATAGACTAATATTTTTTGTACTCTATAAGGCTGATATCTGGACCCAGATAAACTGCTGCATCATAGATACGTTTCCCCGCAAAAAAATCTACCAATGTTGCCAAGGTCAAAACGGCGGACTCAACATGAAAAATAGTCCAACATACACACGTTTCTTGCAAATAGGGGCTGACATCTGGGACCCAACGTAGACATGTTTCCTGCACAGAGTTTATTGACATCTAGGACCCAGCTACGGACCAAAGTTAGAACAACGAAGGCGGACGAAAATAAGTCCATCATAACATGTTTCATTTACGGAGAGGCTGACATGTGGGACCCACTAGATAGACCTTATTATAGGTCTGCATCGAGCAACTTTGCCATTTCAAATAGGGGAGGCACGAGCGAGAAAAAAGTCCAACATGCAGATGTTTTTCTAAATGAGATGTTGACATGTGGGATCCAGAAGCGTGACCAAACAGCAGATTCGTCGAGCAACGCTATCTAGTTAGGAATAGGGTAGCGCTAGCGAAGAAAAAAATCTCCACATGAGTCTTCTAATATGAGGCTGACACAGGGGACCCACCAGCCTGAATAAACGGCTGATGCAGCGAGCAACGCTATCAAGTTAATACGGAGGCACGAGCCATGAAAAAAATCCATCATGCACTCATTTCTTCTAATGTGAGGATGACACATGGGGCCCAGCTGCGAGATTAATGGTAAATGCATCTATAGAAAGGCTGACATGTGGGACCCATCAGCGAGACCTTATATAGGTGCTTCATCGAGCAACGTTGCCAAGTTCGAAACTAGAAGGCGCGAGCGAGAAAAAGTCCAACATGCAGATGTTTCTTCTAATGAGATGCTGACATGTGGAACCAAGGTACATGACCAAACGATAGATTGGCCGAGGAATGCTATCTAGTTAACATGGAGGTGCGACCGAGGGCAAAAATTCCATCATACACACGTCTCTTCTAATGAGAGTATGGCACGTGGGGCCTAGCTGCATGATTATGCATCTGGCAGCGCTATCAAGTTCTGAACAGGGTAGCACGACCGAGGGATAAAATCTATCATACACACCTTTCTTCTAATGAGAGGATGACATGTGGGCCCAAATGCGTGATTAAACGGCAGCGCAATCAAGTTCGGAATAGGGTAGCGGGAGGGAAGAAAAAATTCCATCATACACACAATTCTTCTAATAAGAGGTTGGCATGTGGGACCCAACATCGTGATTAACGGCAGATAGATCGAGCAACGTTATCAAGTTCAAATCAGGGAGGCATGAGCCAAGGAAAAAATCATCATGCACATGTTTCTTCTAATGGGAGGATGACATGTAGGGCCCAACTGCATGATTAAACTGTAGATGCATCTACCAGCGCTATCAAGTTCGGAACATGGTAGCGGGAGTGAAGGAAAAAATTTCATCATACAGATGATTCTTGTAATGAGAGGCTGGCTTGTGGGACCCAACATCGTGATTGACGACAGATAGATCAAGCAACGTTATCGAGTTCATATCAGGGAGCACGAGCCAAGAAAAAATCCATCATGCACATGTTTCTTCTAGTGTGAGGATGACACGTAGGACCCAGCAGCCTGATTAAACAACAGATGCATCGAGCGACACTATCAAGTTTGGAATGGGGAAAGGAAAAAAATCCATCATACACACGATTACTCTAATATGAGACAGACATGCGGGACCCATAAGCCTGACTAAATTAAAGAGGCTTCGAACTACGTTATCAAGTTCAAATCAAGGAGGCACGACCGAAAAGTTTGGTCCGCTAGAGTCACTAACGTCCAGGATCCACACAAAAAAAATACTTTGGCGAGTCAATATCTCGCGGGGAAGCGGAAATCTTACTTCTTCCACGCGCTCGTCGAGCTTTATCCACGTCTTTAGCGGTTTTGCCATAGTAGAGGGGCGCAAAAACAGAAAAAGTATTTTGCATTGGCCACAGTCGGGCCAAGATTTTCGTCGCGGAAGATGCGCCTTCTATGATGACCAACGGGCCTAGTCGTTGCGGAAGGAAACATTTCTTGTAGTGCTTGGAGGATACGGCTAGCTTTAGATAGAAAGTTAAAGGGTAAAACTCTAACAAACTCGACCTAACCCTAGCATACTCACCCTCCATATTTCATATGTGCACCTTTTGTAACCTTCGGTTTTGCCATCAGTCAAGATCAGACAAGCAGGAGTAGGGTTTTCCCTCCAGGGGCCTGAACCTGGGTAAAACCTTTGTCCTGTGTTGCTTGTATGTAGCCATTCCTGATCTCCAACGCACCCCTTTTCCTCTAAATCCAAGTCCATAACAATGGGCATTACCCTCATCATTTGGGATATAGCTCAAGATAACATTTAGTTTTCATTGGTGTAGCAATGCCATTAAGATCCGCCATCTTGAATGATATCTTGATTATGTCTTTATGTATTTTTCTTGATAGATGCAGGTCCCTTCCCTTAGTTGCTTGATCTCGAATCCAAGAAAGAACCTGAACTCTCAAATCATAGACATCTCAAACCTGTCAGCCATAAGCATTGAAATTCATCGTTAAAATCTTGGTTAGTAGAGCCAAAGATAATGTCATCTACATACAATTGGCACACAAAAAGCTCCCCTCTTAAAATTTTTAGTAAAAAGAGTGGGATCAATCTTCTCAACCTCAAATCCATGGTCTAACCTCAAAGCCACGGTCTAACAAAAGCTCTTTAAGATTCTCATACCACTCATGTGGGGCTTGTTTAAGGCCATAGAGGGCCTTATCGAGTTTGTAGACATGGTTCGGGAAGTTGGGATCCTCGAAACCTAGGGGTTGCTTAACATACACCAATTCATGTAGAGGGTCATTAAGAATGGCACTCTTAACATCCATTTGTTATAATTTAAAATTATGATGCGCTGCATATGCAAGAAGGATACGGATAGACTCAAGGCGAGCCACTTGAGCATAAGTTTCACCAAATTCGATGCCTTCCACTTAAGAGAAACCTTGTGCAGTCTTGCCTTGTTTCTTGCAGCAATCTCATTGTCATCTTGCTTGTTCTTGAATATCCACTTTGTGTCGATAACATTGCGGCAATCTTTGGGCTTCTCCGCTAACTTCCAAACCTTGTTATGCTCGAAATTGTTGAGTTCTTCATTCATAGCAACCACCCAATCCGGATCTTCAAGTCCTTGAAAAAAACCTTTTTAGGTTCCACCATAGAGATATGAGCTTGATGGTCACTAAATCTTGCCAACTCTCTTTTTGTGGACACCCTTCTTCTTAGATCACCCACTACTTTGTCAAGTGTATGTCCTCTGAGTTCAATATTTCTTTCAGCTCGATCTTTGCGACGAGTTTCAATTTCCTTGTTGTTTATTGGAGGAATTTCTTCACCAGTCTGGTCCTCGTCTTGACCAGAAGCTTGACCTTGATCAACAGTTTGTTCAACACTGACAGTTGATGAAGAGATTTGCCCTTGATCTTGGTCTGCAACCATATCACGATGTTGCAGTTCTGGACTTGCAGGGCCGGGTAATCCAACCAAGGGAGGGTTGGATAATCTGTGGCATCCCGCAAAACCACTACTAGAAAATCGCGTTGTTTTTGTGCATTGCATCATCATGACCGCATGCTCATGTCATCATGCCACATTGCATTTGAGCATCGTCATCATCTTGCAATTTCTTGCATAAAACTATTTGCAGAAAAACCTAATTTGTTTTCTAAACGCCCCATCTTTATTCAAACGCAAAACCCGGGTCTCCGGATTATTTTGTTTTGTCCGCTATCGGTTTGCAGAAGCTTTGTTTTAAACAAATAAAATATTAAATTATTTTAAGGGGGCAGTCGAACGGGCTAATTCGACCCGAACGACCACCCCAGAAATAAAATCGGCCCACCCTAAAACCCTCAGCTACCTAGTCCTAGTCTACCCCCAAACCCTCCACATCACCCCGCCCTATAGCAACTCGCCACCTCACCCTTGGCCATCCCCCTCCAATCAAAAGCAGCCACCTCACCACCCAACTCTCCTTCCCTCTCCCACCTCCTCTCTCTCTCCAGCCAACCCCACGCCCTGGGTCCCACCCGCAGCCCCTCTCTCTCTCTTTTTCCCCCTGGTCAACCCGCACCCTCTCTCCTCCCTGTCGCCTGGCCCCGCCCCAGCCCAGCGGACCCCACCATGACCCCCACCTCCCGCTGCCTTCTTCCTTCCCACGCTTCCTTCCTCTCCTCACCGCGCGTATGCCCTCCCTTTTCCCCTCCGGCGCGCCGCCCCCCTGCCTCGCCTCACCCCGCCAGCGCCTGCCGCCGTCCCCCTCCTCTCCTCACCGCGCTCGCACCGGCCACCCTTCCCCGACCCCGCTCCCTCGCCCCGCTCTCCCTGGCGTCTGCAACCGCCGCTCGCCGGCCGCGTCTCCCGGCCTCCCTCCTCCCGCGCCACCGCCGCCGCTCGCCGGCCCTCCCCATCGCCGCTTCCGCCTCTCTCCTCTCCCCGGCCGCGCGTCCCCGACCGCGTCCGCTCCGCCCATCGCCGCCGGCTCACGCCCCCACCCCTTCCCCTCCTCTCCGGCGCCCGCCCCGCCGCCAAGCAGAGCCCCGCCGGCGCGCCATCCTCCCCTCCGCGCCCGCACCTCCTCGAGCTCGCCCGGCCGCCTCTCTGTAACCGCCTCCCCGTCGCGTCGGCCTCCGTCCCGCTCCCGCCGGCCGCCCTGCACCTCCTCCTCCGGCGAGTCGCCGCTCGGCCCTCCACCGAGCTCCGGCCTCCGCCGCCCGGAGCCGGCCCGTCGTCCCCAGCACCGCCTCATGACGTCTCTGTGTGTGGCTGTTTTTTTGGTGGTGTTGGAGGGCTTGTTGAGACCTTGAGATGGACCAGAGGGATAAGATGAAGCCGCGTCTCGACTACCCTGACTTTGTTCGAGTGGCTGTCGGAGTCTGAAGCCGGAGAACCAAGAGAGGTCGACGACATGGAAACCGAAGGCGATGACGCTTGACCCTCAAGTTCTCCTTCATGGACAGCAAGTTCATCGACACCGAACCCAAATGGCGCCCTATTCCAAGATCTTCGTCATGGACCAGCAAGATCTCCCTCGCGGACTCCAAGACCTTCGCCGCGGAACCCCCAAGGCCTTCGATGTGGAACCACAAGGTATACTACGCGGCCCCGAAGACCGGTCAGAAACGCCAAGTTCGCCTCATGAACCCCAAAGACCCGAACCCGAAGACGCCAAGGTCGCCGACGCAGCATGCCAAGTACTTCACCCCCAGATGAGACAAGTACTACTTCCCGGTACGCGGACCGACAAGACCTTCGCAACGACAAGATCGACACCGACCAGGGCGAGTCCGATGCGCCCCGACGCCGAACCAAGTCCTGCTTCCCGGATGCGCCAAGATCTACCTCCGTATCAGAGAATGAACCCCAGATCCGGACCCCGAGACCGGACCCGGACCCTGTCGAACCCCGAACCCCGGAACCCCAAGACCGTCGAGAACCCTCTAAAGTGTGCACCCCTTCCCGAAACCCTATTTTATAATGTAATAACAACTTGTTGCATATTAAAGGCCATACTTGCATGCATGTTTGTGTGGTTTGGGGGCCTTATGCCGATTCACCTTATAATTAAATATGGGGCCCATATGCGGGCAAATCGAGTCTCATATTGGCCTCATTTAAATTTGTGTAGCGAACCGGTAATTTATCTTGCCCTGTTATAACAACATTTAATTTGCGGGGTAGATAAATAACTTGAACCATTCAATTAATTGTCGGGACCCCCGGTTCCGCTTAATATTGACCTAATTGCATCGCACCTTTGCCATGTCATACATCATACATGCATCATGCCGATCTTCTGCCGTTGTATTAAATAGTGCATCCGGTGTTTATTCTAGTGTTTTGCTTCTTCGCGGATAAGGCCGATGAGTTGATGCGAGTGTCGACCCGATCTTCGGATGAACCTTCGGCAATGTTTTCAGGCGAGCATCTCCCCCTTTCTACCTATCTTACTTTTATAGTATTTATTTCCCTCCTGTTGATCTATTGCTATCTGTGTTGCGATGCTCTAGTTTCCGTACCCGTGGTATCCCCTTGCAGCCTTGTATTGCCTTGGACACCTCCTATTACCTGTTGTTTGGTAGATAGTTGGACTTGCGCGTCGTAGTCGCTCGCTCAAGTGCTGTTGCGTGTCGTCCAGTGCCACAGTTGATGGTGTATTGCCGCATGTTGATGTTGGAGATGATCTTGGATTTACTTATTGTTCACTTTAATTCCTGTTTAACAACTAAAATTGAAGTAAGTAAGCAGAGGCATCGGTGGGTGATAGATAACATTTGGTTTCCGACCGCCCACTTGTGTCCCGTAGGACCCCGAGTGCTTGATACCTGTTCCTTGATTTATCGCGCTATCCACATACGGGGAATTATGGGCCCCCCTTAGCCAGAGCTTGATTCAGTCTTATTTCTTGGGGCCACAAACTAGTTTGAGGTTTTATTTACGATCCTGTACTTATGCCATGCTTTACTGCTTTATTTACGATTGTGCGAGGAGCACACTGTACTGTTTAGGTAAGCGGAGTGTTTTCGCGGTATCGACAAGCCCCGTTTGGGGTTCCCAGTCGTTTACAGCCATTGTCGCAAACCTTGACTCCGTCTCGGAGTCAGCTAGCTTCGTTGCGGGTCTACTCAATGGGGTGGCCCCCTGAAATATTTCTGAATCCTGTGATTGCTTTGTCGTGAAAGCCTCGTTGGGTTTTGATTTGGTTTTTCCGAGGTTGATCGTGTGTGTGTTGATATTTGTGCACCCCGGCCGGGTTAAAACTTTCTGAAAGCCGTGTCCGCGGTTATGGACGACTTGGAGCACAGTATCTCGATCATAGACAACTATAACTAAAGTAGTGCTATAAATTTGACTTTATAATGACTAGTAATCAGCTTCACTATAATGGAATGGATAAATAAAACTGCCCACAGTTGCTTGGTTGGTTTGTCGCTCGCGACAATTGTATCTGACTAGTAAGTATTGCAACTACAACGGAATGGCTAAATAAAAGTACCAACAACTGCTGGGTTTTTGGGTTATCTCATGATCATCGTACCTAACTAGTAAGTGTTGCAACTACAACCGAATGGTTAACTAAAAGTGCCCACTGCTCATTTTATCAGGATGATTATCTATACCTGACTAGTAATTGGTGTAACGATAACCGAATAAATAAAACTGCCAACTGTGTGAGTTCCTCGGTCGACTTCCTCGTTTGGTCTCGAGGGGGAAACCCCAGGATGGGTTTGTTTGGTGTTAGCTTCAGGTTGGTTCCGAATAGGTCTTTCTTACCCCTCTCTGATAGTCGCCAGTTGTATCGAGTCTCTATAGGTTGTTTAGTGCATGCTGCCGCTGCCGCTTCAGTCCACCATACCTATGTAGGCGAGGACCGCCGAATTCTAGTCTCGCCGTGTACTGGCCTCAGTACTGACGCTCCTCCTTTTCGTTTGCCCTTTGTCGGCACCCCTTTTGTTTAAGCAGGTTTTGAGATCGACGTCGTTAGCAGGGTTACCCTTCCGGCTTGGCCTGGGCAGGGTTATGGACGCCATTGGTTATTCTTCAGGGCTCTTAGCCCCATTTGCATCTTGTCCGTAGTCGGACGCTCTATCATTTCAAGGTGATTTGGATCTTGTATATTATATCTGTATTCTTGACTCTTTGAGTCACTGTTGTATATATCTGTTCTGTGGGTCCCATCGAGGACTGTTGTGTAATGTTATTACTTCGTTTTCCACCCGCACGAAAGTGCCTGGTGGGCACCTTTGAATCGTTTCTATGCGGGTTTGGCGGGTTTCGCTAAAACTTGCATAGGTCCGATTCTGAGGGTGTTACAGAGTGGTATCAGAGCTCAGCAGTTGCGATACCCCACAAGTCCAGCCTGTAGGATAACCTAGCTAACGGCCGAAGTAGAGTGTCAAAACTATTTTTGCAAAATCGGTTGGATAGTTCTGATTAGGTCTGATTTTATTCCTTACCCCTCTGCTATTCCCTCTTACCTCTACGTGTTTTAAACCCGCTCTCTTCTCTCTCTTCGAGTCCAGGATTTCTCGTGGTTGGGTTCCGTCGTACCTTCAGGGTTTCGCTTCCTCCTTTGGTAACGGTGTTGCCACATCTGGCCTTCATGTTATCCGAGGAACCCTTCGTCTGGAGGACTTCTCTTTGTTCCTTCTCGTGCCTTCCGATGTTTTTCGACGCGACGACATCATCTACGCCAGATCCGATGCAGAGTTTGCATCCCTCCTTTGTTTCCGAACCTCGATTGTCGAGATCTTCAGTCCGATTCCGAGAATGGTTGCACGCTTTTCCACTGATTGTGCAGAGTAATAGTTTGGGTGCGTGATGGATTGGCCCCCATGCCGACTACCCCTTCTATTCGCTTTTGTACATTGAAGTGGATGAGAATGCATCGGTTCCCTCTTTCCATCGAAGCTCGAGGTGGCTTTATTTGTGGATACCTCTACCTTCGCCCTTTTGTTTCCGGAGTGTTTCCTCAACGATCACGGACAACGACCCCTTGTTAGTGGTGTCGCAAAGATCTACCCGAAGCGAGAAGATGCAGATCACCGACCTTCTTCCCGATACCATGAGGCGGATCTCGAGGGCGAGATCCATTGTTAGTGGTGTCGAATTGTGGCATCCCGCAAAACCACTACTAGAAAATCGCGTTGTTTTTGTGCATTGCATCATCATGACCGCATGCTCATGTCATCATGCCACATTGCATTTGAGCATCGTCATCATCTTGCAATTGCTTGCATAAAACTATTTGCAGAAAAACCTAATTTGTTTTCTAAACGCCCCATCTTTATTCAAACGCAAAACCCGGGTCTCCGGATTATTTTGTTTTGTCCGCTATCGGTTTGCAGAAGCTTTGTTTTAAACAAATAAAATATTAAATTATTTTAAGGGGGCAGTCGAACGGGCCGATTCGACCCGAACGACCACCCCAGAAATAAAATCGGCCCACCCTAAAACCCTCAGCTACCTAGTCCTAGTCTACCCCCAAACCCTCCACATCACACCGCCCTATAGCAACTCGCCACCTCACCCTTGGCCATCCCCCCTCCAATCAAAAGCAGCCACCTCACCACCCAACTCTCCTTCCCTCTCCCACCTCCTCTCTCTCTCCAGCCAACCCCACGCCCTGGGTCCCACCCGCAGCCCCTCTCTCTCTCTTTTTCCCCCTGGTCAACCCGCACCCTCTCTCCTCCCTGTTGCCTGGCCCCGCCCCAGCCCAGCGGACCCCACCACGACCCCCACCTCCCGCTGCCTTCTTCCTCCCCACGCTTCCTTCCTCTCCTCACCGCGCGTCTGCCCGCCCTTTTCCCCTCCGGCGCGCCGCCCCCCCTGCCTCGCCTCACCCCGCCAGCGCCTGCCGCCGTCCCCCTCCTCTCCTCACCGCGCTCGCACCGGCCACCCTTCCCCGACCCCGCTCCCTCGCCCCGCTCTCCCTGGCGTCTGCAACCGCCGCTCGCCGGCCGCGTCTCCCGGCCTCCCTCCTCCCGCGCCACCGCCGCCGCTCGCCGGCTCTCCCCATCGCCGCTTCCGCCTCTCTCCTCTCCCCGGCCGCGCGTCCCCGACCGCGTCCGCTCCGCCCATCGCCGCCGGCTCGCGCCCCCACCCCTTCCCCTCCTCTCCGGCGCCCGCCCCGCCGCCAAGCAGAGCCCCGCCGGCGCGCCATCCTCCCCTCCGCGCCCGCACCTCCGCGCCCGCACCTCCTCGAGCTCGCCCGGTCGCCTCTCTGTAACCGCCTCCCCGTCGCCTCCTCCCCGTCGCGTCGGCCTCCGTCCCGCTCCCCCCGCCACGCTCGACCACGCCCCGGCCATGGCGCCACCGCCCGCGGCCGCCCCCCCCGCTCCCGCTCCCGCCGGCCGCCCTGCACCTCCTCCTCCGGCGAGTCGCCGCTCGGCCCTCCACCGAGCTCCGGCCTCCGCCGCCCGGAGCCGGCCCGTCGTCCCCAGCACCGCCTCATGACGTCTCTGTGTGTGGCTGTTTTTTTGGTGGTGTTGGAGGGCTTGTTGAGACCTTGAGATGGACTAGAGGGATAAGATGAAGCCGCGTCTCGACTACCCTGACTTTGTTCGAGTGGCTGTCGGAGTCTGAAGCCGGAGAACCAAGAGAGGTCGACGACATGGAAACCGAAGGCGATGACGCTTGACCCTCAAGTTCTCCTTCATGGACAGCAAGTTCATCACACCGAACCCAAATGGCGCCCTATTCCAAGATCTTCGTCATGGACCAGCAAGATCTCCCTCGCGGACTCCAAGACCTTCGCCGCGGAACCCCCAAGGCCTTCGAGTGGAACCACAAGGTATACTACGTGGCCCCGAAGACCGGTCAGAAACGCCAAGTTCGCCTCATGAACCCCGAAGACCCGAACCCGAAGACGCCAAGGTCGCCGACGCAGCATGCCAAGTACTTCACCCCCAGATGAGACAAGTACTACTTCCCGGTACGCGGACCGACAAGACCTTCGCAACGACAAGATCGACACCGACCAGGGCGAGTCCGATGCGCCCCGACGCCGAACCAAGTCCTGCTTCACGGATGCGCCAAGATCTACCTCCGTATCAGAGAACGAACCCCAGATCCGGACCCCGAGACCGGACCCCGGACCCTGTCGAACCCCGAACCCCGGAACCCCAAGACCGTCGAGAACCCTCTAAAGTGTGCACCCCTTCCCGAAACCCTATTTTATAATGTAATAACAACTTGTTGCATATTAAAGGCCATACTTGCATGCATGTTTGTGTGGTTTGGGGGCCTTATGCCGATTCACCTTATAATTAAATATGGGGCCCATATGCGGGCAAATCGAGTCTCATATTGGCCTCATTTAAATTTGTGTAGCGAACCGGTAATTTATCTTGCCCTGTTATAACAACATTTAATTTGCGGGGTAGATAAATAACTTGAACCGTTCAATTAATTGTCGGGACCCCCGGTTCCGCTTAATATTGACCTAATTGCATCGCACCTTTGCCATGTCATACATCATACATGCATCATGCCGATCTTCTGCCGTTGTATTAAATAGTGCATCCGGTGTTTATTCTAGTGTTTTGCTTCTTCGCGGATAAGGCCGATGAGTTGATGCGAGTGTCGACCCGATCTTCGGATGAACCTTCGGCAATGTTTTCAGGCGAGCATCTCCCCCTTTCTACCTATCTTACTTTTATAGTATTTATTTCCCTCCTGTTGATCTATTGCTATCTGTGTTGCGATGCTCTAGTTTCCGTACCCGTGGTATCCCCTTGCAGCCTTGTATTGCCTTGGACACCTCCTATTACCTGTTGTTTGGTAGATAGTTGGACTTGCGCGTCGTAGTCGCTCGCTCAAGTGCTGTTGCGTGTCGTCCAGTGCCACAGTTGATGGTGTATTGCCGCATGTTGATGTTGGAGATGATCTTGGATTTACTTATTGTTCACTTTAATTCCTGTTTAACAACTAAAATTGAAGTAAGTAAGCAGAGGCATCGGTGGGTGATAGATAACATTTGGTTTCCGACCGCCCACTTGTGTCCCGTAGGACCCCGAGTGCTTGATACCTGTTCCTTGATTTATCGCGCTATCCACATACGGGGAATTATGGGCCCCCCTTAGCCAGAGCTTGATTCAGTCTTATTTCTTGGGGCCACAA
This sequence comes from Avena sativa, assembly GCA_916181665.1. Taxonomy (NCBI): domain Eukaryota; kingdom Viridiplantae; phylum Streptophyta; class Magnoliopsida; order Poales; family Poaceae; genus Avena; species Avena sativa. Next base: position 190,623,761 of record OV702282.1, on the reverse strand, counting down.
ACTAGTTTGAGGTTTTATTTATGATCCTGTACTTATGCCATGCTTTACTGCTTTATTTACGATTGTGCGAGGAGCACACTGTACTGTTTAGGTAAGCGGAGTGTTTTCACGGTATCGACAAGCCCCGTTTGGGGTTCCCAGTCGTTTACAGCCATTGTCGCAAACCTTGAGTCCGTCTCGGAGTCAGCTAGCTTCGTTGCGGGTCTACTCAATGGGGTGGCCCCCTGAAATATTTCTGAATCCTGTGATTGCTTTGTCGTGAAAGCCTCGTTGGGTTTTGATTTGGTTTTTCCGAGGTTGATCGTGTGTGTGTTGCTATTTGTGCACCCCGGCCGGGTTAAAACTTTCTGAAAGCCGTGTCCGCGGTTATGGACGACTTGGAGCACAGTATCTCGATCATAGACAACTATAACTAAAGTAGTTCTATAAATTGACTTTATAATGACTAGTAATCAGCTTCACTATAATGGAATGGATAAATAAAACTGCCCACAGTTGCTTGGTTGGTTTTTCGCTCGCGACAATTGTATCTGACTAGTAAGTATTGCAACTACAACGGAATGGCTAAATAAAAGTACCAACAACTGCTAGGTTTTTGGGTTATCTCATGATCATCGTACCTAACTAGTAAGTGTTGCAACTACAACCGAATGGTTAACTAAAAGTGCCCACTGCTCATTTTATCAGGATGATTATCTATACCTGACTAGTAATTGGTGTAACGATAACCGAATAAATAAAACTGCCAACTGTGTGAGTTCCTCGGTCGACTTCCTCGTTTGGTCTCGAGGGGGAAACCCCAGGATGGGTTCGTTTGGTGTTAGCTTCAGGTTGGTTCCGAATAGGTCTTTCTTACCCCTCTCTGATAGTCGCCAGTTGTATCGAGTCTCTATAGGTTGTTTAGTGCATGCTGCCGCTGCCGCTTCAGTCCACCATACCTATGTAGGCGAGGACCGCCGAATTCTAGTCTCGCCGTGTACTGGCCTCAGTACTGACGCTCCTCCTTTTCCTTTGCCCTTTGTCGGCACCCCTTTTGTTTAAGCAGGTTTTGAGATCGACGTCGTTAGCAGGGTTACCCTTCCGGCTTGGCCTGGGCAGGGTTATGGACGCCAATCGTTATTCTTCAGGGCTCTTAGCCCCATTTGCATCTTGTCCGTAGTCGGACGCTCTATCATTTCCAGGTGATTTGGATCTTGTATATTATATCTGTATTCTTGACTCTTTGAGTCACTGTTGTATATATCTGTTCTGTGGGTCCCATCGAGGACTGTTGTGTAATGTTATTACTTCGTTTTCCACCCGCACGAAAGTGCCTGGTGGGCAACTTTGAATCGTTTCTATGCGGGTTTGGCGGGTTTCGCTAAAACTTGCATAGGTCCGATTCTGAGGGTGTTACATAATCCAGCCTGGGAACTTCAGCTTCTCCTTGATCGTTGCTGGTGCGAGATGGAGTAGCAGGGCCAGATAATCCGTCCTCTCTGGCGGGATAATCCGTCCTGGGACTTCTAGCTTGATGAATTCATGGATGACCTCCAGAGATTTGTTGTGTAGGTGCAGTAGTTGCTTCAATAGGTGGAGCTTGTCTATCTTGTGTAGATGAGAGATCTACTTGGGTAGAGCATTGTCCTTCACAATCCGCCACAAGGGATTCCTCAACAAGTCGGTAGAATCCCACACCCATTCTTCTTATGGCATCTTGGGGGTATTTCAACATCTATATCACAAACATCAACTTGCCCCACATGGGAGCCATAGTTTTCCACGAACACCACACTACAAGATTCTACAACAATTCCAGAGGTCTTTTTGTAGACTCTATAAGTGTGGGATTCGACACCGTAACCAACAAAAATACATTCTAAAACCTTAGACTCAAATTTAGACAAACGAACTCCTTTAATGAGAAAGAAACACTTACAACCAAATACCCAGAAGTATGATATATTGAGCTTGTTACCGCTAAGTATTTCATAAGGGTTATTGACATGGATATGCCCAACAGGAACCCTACTACATGCTACCTGGTGTGTCTCAACGGAAGGCCCACTTGACGACCTGCTAGGGTCCATGATTCCCATGACGGTTCTGCTGATACAAATCCCATATGGACACCGACTCCAAGCGTGGAAGACAAGGAAATCTCAAGACTAGAGTTTGGATACAATTTGTAACCTACTCGTATTGGCACCCAAGACCTAGCCTCTCCCATATATAAATACTAGGAGGGTCCAACGAGGAGGACACAATACATTCCCCACAACAGACCTCATAACGTAACACACAACTCGCCAGATATCATCCGCGCACCCCTGTAACCTTCGGCGTCGCCATTAACTAGGAGCAGACAAGAAGGAGTAAAGTTTTCCTCCGGGGGCCTGAACCTGGGTAAACCTTGTGTCCCCGTGTTGCAAGTCTCTTAGCTGTTCCGTGACCTCCAGCGTCCCCTCCTTCTCCAAAACCTAATTCCATAACAATGAGCAATGACGAGTCGAACCCTCGTCAATTGGTGTCGTATGTGGGAACTGGGGATGCTGATGTTGCAATCATGAGAGCCCCATAACCAGGAGTCTACGAGTCGATTACCTTTGGAGATCAGATCCAATTCGGCTCCTTCGCCTTCAGCAGCCGATCACTTCTGATAGATTCGTCTTCATTGGCGGCGCGGTCTACTTCATCTTGGCAATTGTTTACGGCATGGATCAGATTATCTTTGCAGATCCCTCGGTTCCCCTATACGAGCGGATCAAAAAGGCAGCCAAGCACATAGTAAGCGATGGGCATAGCAATTGATAATCTAAGGCTCTGTCAGTATACGATGACTCCGTCAGGATAGATCGGTGGAGCCAGACACCGCATGCAGCAAGAAGAAGAAAGAAACTTGGATCATGCGATCGTAAAAATAGTTAATGCTCGTAGAGCCATCAGAAGTAAAGATCAAGACATGTGACCAATTCCTAGGAATTGCATGTCTATCTCTCTCAAAAACGAAGAAGAGGAAAATTGCAAGTATCTCACACGCATTGCATGAGGAATCAAGACCAGCTACCAATTTAGATGGCACATCAATGCCATCAGCGAGTCCGCGTTTGCATCAACATTGGCCGATCGTGTCCGGGGACCTGCGATCTCTTCGCTAGCAATTCTTTGCCTAGGGATTGCGCCAACTTGGCCGTGTCTACTCCCGACAGTTGCATCGACAGTTTGTCCACCACGTCAGGGACTACGCCGACTCCACCAAGTGACCTTCCAAAATCTTCAGCTGTGGTGACCCGCTACGGTCTTCGACTGCGGCGACACGATACGATCTTCGGATAATACGATTCGGTGGCTCCCTCCACTTCGGTGACCTACTGTGGTCTTCAGCTCCAGCGACCTGAGGGTTATTTTGGCTCCGACGACCCACCGCGGTCTTCGACTTTGGCGACCCGCTTCCGTCTTTGGCTCAGGTGACTTAGAGGCACCCTCGTCTTCCGCGACCGCGAGCCGTTACAATCTTCGGTTGTGGAAACCCGCTGTCTCCATCAACTACGGCGATCCGCTACAATCCTTGACCATGAACTGCTGGTTGCATTGTCTCTCGTGATCTGCCGATCGCATTAGCTCCCGCAATGAATTCGTCCATGACAACTACCAATAAAGCTAAGTTTCTCTCTACTTAGAGATGATTCTTTTTTATCTCACACTCGGTACACTAGGGGGCTGCGACCTCTTCAAGTAACCTAATGTGCCATCGGCTCCATGCACTCGAGCACCTCATACGCGATAGTACGAGTATCTAATTCTGCCTGATCGTCGAATCCTTGAACTCCGAACACCTCAACAAGGTACTGAGACTAAGGGTAAGTAGGCTAACGAAAAGTCCTAGCAAACAGTGCAAAAATGTCGACTCAATTGGCACCAAAATTTTATTTTACAGGCCGACAGGCAAATAATATTTACAAGATACACATACTTCATATCTCTTTATGTTTTCTGGAGCTTACAAGGACGTCGACTGTGTCAACAGGAGTCGACAAAACAACCGGCTACGCCATAAACTTAAGACCCGAGTCGAGTCCCTCCTCGGATGGTTGCTGATGACCCACAAGTATAGGGGGTGTATCGTAGTACTTTTGATAAATAAGAGTGTCTAACCAAACAAGGAGCAGAAGGTGTTGACAAGCGGTTTGGATCAAGGATTCACTGTAAATACTAGCAAACGGATTTTTAGGGGTTTTTGGTAATGTAGATAAATAAAGTGCGAGTAAATAAAAGACAATAATAATAATTGCAGTAAGTGGCCCAATCCTTTCTTCAGCAAAGGACAAGCCAGTTGTATTACTTAAGATGGCCAGACGTTCTCGAGGACACATGGAAATATTTCAAGTGCTTTCGCTTCATATAGTCGATTAATCTTCATTGGTTGGATAAGTGTTATGTGGGTGAACCTATGCTAATGTACTACCCCAACTTGCACTAATACATACTTATGATTATACCCCTTGCAAGAATCCACAACTACAAGAAAGTAATTAAGATAAAAACCTAACCATATCATTAAACTCTGAGATCCTACACTCCCTTATGCAATGGTTTCCTAACGGGGGTTTAGGTTTCTTTCACTCTGGCAACCCCACAATTAATAGACAAATACACAATACATTCTCCTAGGACCATAAAGGTGAAGTATCATGTAGTCGACGTTCACATGACACCACTAGAAGAATAGCACCACAATATCAATATGAAACCATTAAATATTACTCAACATAATTCCACTACTAATAACATGACTTCTTCCATGTCCTCAAGAACTAAACGAACTACTCAGGAGACATCATATGGGTCAAGATCAGAGATGAAATAATGATAAGCAACAATTTGAACATGAACAGTAATCCAATGGTTTCACTCAATAGCATCAACTACAACAAGTAATCAACATCGGGAAAGTTTCCCCTATGAACTGCACAAGATTCAACCCAATTGTTACAGCGGTATGGCTTGGTGGTAATGGTGGTGGTGGTGATGATGATGATGATCCCGATGAAGCCTAGCTCGATGTCGGTGTCGACGGCAATGATCTCCCCTCTCCGGGAAGGAATTTCCCCGGCAGATTTTTCCCTGCCGGAGAGCTCTTTCTCTCTCTGTAGTTTCTGCCCCGTAGAGACGTGATGCGTCGGAAACGTATCTATAATTTTTGATGTTCCATGCTTGTTTAGTATATACTTTGCTTTGCTTTGTCTACACTTTGAGGTGCTTTTATATATTTTCTGGAACTAACCTATTAACAAGTTGACATAGTGCCTGTTGCGTGTTTTTGGTTCTAGAAAGGCAGAAAATCAATATTCTCGGAATTGGACGGGACAAAAGCCAAAGTCAATATTTTACCGTGGGCGACATAAAGCCAGAAGACGAGACGGAGGGGCGCCACATGGCATCCAGACCCCCCTAGGCGCCGGTGGGCCCACCCCGTGCCTAGGCAGGGTGTGGTCCCCCTGGTGGCCCCCCTGGCTCACCCCTTCGCCTATAAGAAGCCCCCAATGTAGAAAACCTAGGCACCCGATCAAAACTCTATGAAACCTTCTGTATCCGCCGCCACCATCATCCCTAGATCGGGGGGATCTGAAGTTCTTGCCGGCACCCCGCCGGAGGAGAGATCATCCCGGAGGCCTTCTTGTTCATCATTCCAGCCTCCAGTATGAAGAGTGAGTAGTTCCACCTTGGACTACGGGTCCATGTAGTAGATAGATGGTTGTATATCCTCCTTGTGCTTCCATGTATAGATCTTGTGAGCTCCGTTCATGATCAAGATCTAATATATTTGTAATCATGCATGTTGTGTTTGCGGGGATCTGATGGATATTGAGATTACTATGTCAGATTGATTAATGGTTTTGTATATTTGATTCTATCATGTCTGTGTTGTTTGTGATCTTGCATGCTCTCCGTTGTTAGTAGCTATCTTGGCCAAGTAGTTGCTAGTGAATCCAAGAGGGGGTATTTATGCTCGATAGTGGGTTCATGCCTCTAGTTTCCAAGGGAAGTGACAGAAATCTCTTCGATTGTAGATGTGTTGTTGCCACTAGGGAGAAAACAACGATCTCTTGTTCATGGAACAAGTGGATTGTTTACCTTACACACTTTTCTTAAAGCAGTTGTCTATTGCTTGCAACTTAATACTGGAGGGGGTTCGGATGATAACCTGAAGGTTGACTTCTAGTCATAGATGCAGTTGGATGGCGGTCTATGTATATTGTTGTATTGCCCAATCGAATCTCATAGGATCTTTTTGTCTAGTATTGCATTGTTATGCTATACTCAGTTCCTGTCAATTGCACTGCTGTAATTCCTTTACCCTTCATGCCATGTTTGTTTATCTAAGGAGAGCACCTCTAGTGAACTATGGACCCCGGTCCAATCTTTACCATTGATGCATCTTCCACTGTTACATGTTTACTTGCTGCAAACCATCATCACCTTCCACACCATACGTTTAATCCTTTGTTACAGCAAACCAGTAAGCTTGATAACTCACTGATTCGTTGGGGCAAAGTCTTGAGTTTGTGTTATGAAGGTTTCCACGTTGCTGGCAACACCTTTGAGTCGTTTCCTTCCTCCTACTGGTTCGATAACCTCGGTTTCTTACTGAGGGAAAAATTGCTGCTGTGCTCATCACACCTTGCTCTTGGGGTTTCCAACGAAGCGTCCCACGACAGTGTTGGGCGTCATCAAGCACTTTCTGGCGCCGTTTCCAGGGAGGCTAAGGACGTCTTCACAAGGGGAGTTCTCCTCAACCTTTCTCTTTACTTTGTTTTTTGTTTGCTTAGTTTCTTTTTCTTGGTTTTGTTTGCCTCTTTTTTATCAAAAACTCAAAAAAAATTAGTCTAGTTTGGTTTGCTTTCTCTTATCAAAAACACAAAAAATTAGTTCCTGCCCTAGTTTCTACCATGTCTAGTTTTGGTCCTATCTCTCTGACACCTATGGAAGAGATATTTACTTTCAAGCAAAAAGGTGAAGAGAGTTTTAAAGAAGCTTGGTCTAGAATCTCTGCTTTACAAAGGGAAACTGATCCTAAGATGAGTCTTAGCTTGGTTATCAATAGTTTCTACCGTGGTATTGCTCTTTGTTATAGATATGCTTTGGATGATGTGGCTGGGAAAAATATTTTTCAATATACTGAGGATGAAGCTTTTGATGCCATAAAGAAATTGATTATAATTTATAATACGCCTGGCAAGTCTGATTCGTCTTTCATAAATATTTTTGCTAGGTTGAACACTCTTGAGTCTTTGAACACTTGCTATCACACACTTAGGGAGTACCATAATTATGTTCCAATGAATTCTGAGCCTTCAAAGTGGTTTTCTACAATCAAAGTCACTATAAATAGTGCAACTTTTGATGCTCGTTGTGATATCATGTCTGAATTTTGCCTTATGCCTAAAGATATTTATGAGTCTTTGAGTCTTTGGGGGATTTCTAAAGGAGGAGAGGAAATCTCTCTTACTAATAATGCCACTTTATTACCCATTGGAATATCTAAAGGTGTGTTTACAAAAATCTTAGGGAAAATGGTGTCTACTAATTATCTTGTTATTGAATGTGTAGGCAAATGACAGATTACACTTGGAAGATCCCTACTGAAACACCTTGGAGCAATAATAGATGTGGGAAAAGGCATTATGCATTTTGCTCCTCCAGTAAGCAATCATATTTTCCCTAAAAAGAAGAAGAAAGGTAAGAAAGGAAGGAGCAAGAGGGTTAATGCTTCCTCATTTGAAAATACTTGATTTCTTGCTTCTTGTGCCTAACTTAAAGGCGTTAAAGAAAAGTACTTGTTGGGAGATAACCCAAAAGTTTCCTTGAATCTTGGAAGTTATTACTTCAGTAATGACCTCTCCTTATCCTTTTTGTTTGCTTTTTGTGCCAAGAATGATCTCTAATGAAATGGAAGTAAGATTTGGGGAGTTGCTGTCCCGAAACAGATTTATATCCTCCACCATAAAAATTCGTGAGGAGTCTCTGTAAGTCGGATTGAGCTGAAAATTTACGAATAAATCCCCCAGTATGTTAGATAACTTTCGTTACTTTAACACTTTTTGATTTGAGCAACAGAAGATTTTCGAAAAAAACGGTGTCTACCTGCTGGTCTGTTTTGACAGATTTCTGCCATTATTTGCATTTGCTTCTTATTGATTCCTTTTGAGTTCTCTTTTGGGGAATTGAGATTTTTGAAGGAGTTGCTACAGTATCTTATGATTTTAGTAAAAAGTTTTGCTGTTCCAAAGCTAAACCTAAAGGTCTATTATCTTTTGAATACACTAATGTTGCTAATGAAGATTGTGTGAAGTTTTGTATGAAGGAAAATTTTCAGGTGTAGAGAGAGAATAATGTAATGAGATGAAGATTGGACAAAATCTCAAGCTTGGGGATGCCACCCTGGTGTCACCCCAAGAAATATCCAAGAGGTACAAGCGTCAAAGCTTGGGGATGCCCAAGGCATCCCCTTCTTCATCAATAAAAAGCTCAGGTCTGTCTAGACACTTCGTTTTTATTGTTTCATGCACTATTGTGTTGTTCTTGGATCGTCTTAGTTTTCGTTTGGTTTGCTTAGTTGTTTAGTTTGCTTGAATAAAGTAGTTTGGACCCTCGTTCTCGTTGTATTGTTTCAAATAAGTCAATTGGTGTTGGAAACGAGTAGGAAGTTCCTTCTTGAAAGTGCAAGCGGAGCTTGCATTGACTGTGACTTAGACTTTAGCATGACATGCTAGGTGTTGTTTTGACCTTATGCTTAGTGATTATTGTTGTAGCATGTCTTGTTCCAAACAATTGGGATTTCTTAGTGTGACTTGAAAGAATTTTGCATTGTTTTAGCATACAAAAGTATAGTATTGTGGTATTCTCCTTTGATGCTTTGTTTGGGTTGACTTGGCACATGCTTACACCATGTTGTGACTATGAACAAGTCACCATAGCTTCTATGATCATTTAGTACTTGACTTGTAGTACCACTCTATGCTTTGATTAGTAATGTTTTGTTGCTCTGCATGATTATGGCCATTATTGCTCTCTTAGTTGGTTGCTACCAGTCTTTTGCTAGCCTCCACTTGTATGAGTAAGCTCTACTCATGCTTCCAACTCCCAAGAAACCAAGTTATTTTAAAGTGTCCACTATAAACTCCTATGCATGGTGTGTTACACCATTCCAAGTATATTCTTGTTTTCAGCTATCTTCCAATTAAAAAGTATTTTGTTATGTGAAAACTTAGTGCTTAAAGCCCTCACAAACTTGATGGCACAATTTATATTCTTTGCTCCAAATAAAATTGAACCATTGTGTCATCTAAGTTGTATATGCTTGCACTTATACGTTGGAATTAGCAGAACCATTACACTTGTACTTTGTACACAGTTGATATCATGCTCTTTTGTCTATGGATGTCACTGGTGTGAAATAAAGAGGGATCTTGTAAGTTCATGGAGTTATGAATTTTGTGTTAGAAAAACGCCTGGGACGCTAGCCTAAGCCATGCCTAATCATGGTGGAAACTTGCAACATCACCATAATGAGCTATCTGTGAAACATCCTCAATAAAAAGCTATGCACATAGTAAATAAAAAGATCGCTGAGATGCTCATTGTCTGTTTTCCTTGTCATTTTGCTTATGGGATAGCTCCTGTACCATGTGCAAGGGGTACCCCGTTGGCGGTTCTCTATGATACGCATATACTTACTATGACAAGAACTTACAGGTGACTGAAGTTGAGTAGCATGAGGTGTGGCCCTCGTATTCAAGGGACTTGAGATTGCCAAATTATACTTTGTCAAGCATATACTCCATAGTTTGTTCACTTTAACCTTAATCACTTCAAGATGCTTATGATAGGGGCAATGAGGGCTTGAAGCTAACAAGTACCATAATTTTTGGAAGCTCTTTTTGAAACTTGAAATCCCTGCTTCCCTTTGTGAAGGGCCTTTCTTCCACCATTATATTGAGTCTCCACCTTCTACCTTTAGGCACCATTAAGAGAGCATAGTTGACATTCTGTGTCAGTGTCCCAAAACTTATTGATTGATGCATATTGTGATATTACTTGTTCTTGTGCTATCTGTATCTAGTCACTCTTATGAACTTTGAAGGTGTCCTATGCATCCATTTGTTACTCTATGAGGGACAAGCTGAATGCTACTATGCCATGTTTTCTGTATGTGAAACAAACAAAAAAAATTCAATGCATGTTATTCCTGATCTTTGTTTGTAGCCTTTCATGTTGCATGCATAGTTGCTTTGTCCTATTGTTAGAACTCCATCTTTCAAGCACATGTTTAGAGTTCTTAGATCCCAGCTTTCAATGCTTGCAAATGGTTTGATCTTGGTTTTGATGGTGCATTTCACCTCAAAAATTATTTTTTATCACTTACCTACTCGAGGACGAGCAAGAGTTAAGCTTGGAGATGCTTGATACGTCGTAAACGTATCTATAATTTTGATGTTCCATGCTTGTTTAGTATCTACTTTGCTTTGCTTTGTCTACACTTTGAGGTGTTTTTATATATTTTCTGGAACTAACCTATTAACAAGTTGCCATAGTGCTAGTTGCTTGTTTTCTTTTGCTTTTGGTTCCAGAAAGGCAGAAATCAATATTCTCGGAATTGGACGGGACAAAAGCCAAAGTCAATATTTTACCGTGGGCGACACGAAGCCAGAAAACGAGATGGAGGGGCGCCACAGGGCGGCCGGACCCCCCCCCCTAGGCGTGGGTGGGCCCATCCCACGCCTGGGCAGGGTGTGGTCCCCCTGGTGGCCCCCTGGCTCGCCCCTTCACCTATAAGAAGCCCCCGATGCAGAAATCCTAGGCACCCGATCAAAACTCCACGAAACCTTCTGTAGCCGCCGCCACCATTATCCCTAGATCGGGGGGATCTGAAGTTCTTCCCGGCGCCCTGCCGGAGGGGAGATCATCCCGGAGGCCTTCTTCTTCATCATGCCAGCGTCCGGTATGAAGCGTGAGTAGTTCCACCTTGGACTACTGGTCCATGTAGTAGCTAGATGGTTGTATCTCCTCCTTGTGCTTTCATGTATAGATCTTGTGAGATCCATTCATGATCAAGATCTAATCTATTTGTAATCATGCATGTTGTGTTTGCGGGGATCTGATGGATATTGATATTACTATGTCAGATTGATTAATGGTTTTGTCTATTTGATTCTATCATGTCTGTGTTGTTTGTGATCTTGCATGCTCTCTGTTGGTAGTAGATATCTTGGCCAAGTAGTTGCTAGAGACTCCAAGAGGGGGTATTTATGCTCGATAGTGGGTTCATGCCTCTAGTTTCCAAGGGAAGTGACAGAAATATCTTCGGTTGTAGATGTGCTATTGCCACTAGGGAGAAAATAACGGTCTCTTGTTCATGGAACAAGTGGATTGTTTACCTTGCACACTTTGCTTAAAGCAGTTGTATGTTGCTTGCAACTTAATACTGGAGGGGGTTCGGATGATAACCTGAAGGTGGACTTCTAGTTATAGATGTAGTTGGATTGCAGTCTATGTATATCGTTGTATTGCCAAATCGAATCTCATAAGATCTTTTTGTCTAGTATTGCATTGTTATGCCTTGCTCAAATCATGTCAATTTCCCTGCTATAATTCATTTACCCTTCATGCCATGTTTGTTTATCTAAGGAGAGAACCTCTAGTGAACTATGGACCCCGGTCCAATCTTTACCATTGATACATCTTCCACTATTGCATGTTTATTTGCTGCAAACCATCATCACCTTACACACCATACGTTTAATCCTTTGTTACAACAAACCGGTGAGCTTGACAACCTCACTGATTCGTTGGGGGAAAGTCTTGAGTTTGTGTTGTGTAGGTTTCCATGTTGCTTGCAACACCTTTGAGACATTTCCTTCCTCATACTGGTTCGATAACCTCAATTTCTTATTGAGGGAAAACTTGATGCTGTGTTCATCACACCTTGCTCTTAGGGTTTCCAACAAAACATCCCACGACAGTGCTGGGCTTCATCAAGGCGGCGGAATATTTCTGTGATGGCTCCCCGAGTCTTAGGTTTTCGGGCGGAAGATATACGTGGAGGGGCGATGCCAGAGGTGGACTAGGGTGGCCACACCACCTGGCCGCGCGGCCTAGGGGGGACCCGCGCCTAGGGGTGGTGTGGGCCCCTATGGCCCATATCCACTTCCTCTTCTGGCTATCTTCGTCTTCTGTAAAAATAGGAATTTCCGTATATTTTTTGGGATTTTCTGATCTTCGGAAATATTGCATGTGGACAGCGCTTTTTCCAGAAGAATTCTGACTCTGGCAGTTAATTCTCCAAAAATCATCAAACATGCAAAAAAGATGAAATAACATAAGTATCATCTCTAAATATGAAATATATCAATGAATAACAGTAAATTATGATATAAAATAGTGATGCAAAATGGATGTATCAACTCCCCCCAAGTTTAGACCTCGCTTCTCCCCAAGCGAAAACTGAACTCAGCAAACATGACCATAGGTTTATGGAGTGAAGTGTTGATAAAGAGAAGACGGACAAGAAGCATCACATTTATCAATACACAAATCATAACAGAAAGCAACTCACTCTTATATAACTTAACTGCAATGAATAAGGGAGTCACAATAAAGGTGCACAAAGAAAATCATAATTGGTGATGGAAAACTTTGTTCTTGGTCAGAGAACAATTAACAAATCATACTTATTTTTAGCAAAGCTTTTATAATGAATCTTATATTGCAGGAGTCTCTTTCTCAAACATAACGGTCTCTTCACCAACAATGATAGCTTTCAAAGTTATATTCATTCATATAAGAGCATTGTGCAAAACAAGGAACAAAAGAAACAAGATTGAATAAATCAACATATAGATGATTGAATCACAACAACTCAAATGCTTGATTGAGATAGAGAGGAATAGGTTTACTGACTCAACATAAAAGAAAAAGATAGGCCCTTCGCAGAGGGAAGCAGGGATTAACAAGTTTTATAAAGCTTCCAAAAATTATGGTACCCATTAGCTTTGAGCTCTCATTGCCCCTATCATAAGCACCTTGAAGTGATTAAGGTTAATGTGAGGGAAAATATGAGTTATATGCTTGACAAATCACAAGTTGAAAATCTCATGACCCTTGAATAAGAGTACCGAGACCTCATGCTACTCAACTTTGGTACCAGGTAAGTTCTTGTCATTGTAAGTATATGTGTATCATAGAGAACCTCCAATGGTTTACCCCTTGCCCCATGACACAGGAGCTATCCCATACCAAAATGACAAGGCAACAGACAGTGGGCACCTCAGCGATCTTTTTATTTGCTATTTGCATAGTTTTTTTATTGAGGATGCTTCATAGAATGCCCAATATGGTTTTGCTGCTAGTTTCCACCATGATTAGGCATGGCTTAGGATGGCCGCCCAGGCATTTCTCTAACACTGGCCTCCTTCACATCCACAATTTGCATTTTTGATTCATTGGTAGAAACGCCTTGTTGACTGATGACATGCCCCAGATAAGCAATGCTACGCTGAGCGAAGGAGCACTTAGACCTTTTGATACGCCACTGATACAGTTGCAGCAACTTCAAGACTTCTGTGAAATGTGCCAATGAGCCTCATAAGAATTGATTGTGCCCAACAAACGCAGAGTGCGAGGTGCCTCAGTACCAGTTGTTGGGCCACGTAGAGATAAAACAAAAAATTCCATCTAACATGGTGATCCCAAGATCCAGCTGAGGTAGAAGTCCACGAGGTTTACCACTAGACGCGTAGTTGCGGATTACTGATGTAGCGCGTCAGTTGATGCAGTGTAGTCCTTATGATCCGATCGTCCTTATACGTGTGGATACCAGCAGAGGTGCTGATCGTACAACACCTCTGCTGGTATCCACACGTATAAGGAGGAGCACCGGCGGCGAACTACTAGGTTCGTTACGACGGCAGGACTGCTGTGGAGCTAGGGTTTCAAACACATGGAATGACCTAACCGATCAACGACTTTTCCCTTCTGGGTTACAGTGCTCCACTATATATAGGGAGTGAACGTGGGCTCCAGTCCTGGACCATTCACTAAAGCCCATATAGTATTAGTCCCTGTGAGTCCGACTCACTGACTTAGTCCAAATCCGGCTCGGGTCCAACCCAACCAGATTTCCGGTTCAGATCCAATCCGAACTTGCTCCCGCTCTTAAGTGTGTGACCCTGCGGGCTCTTGGCAATTTGGACACAATTAGAGTCCGACTCTCAATCGATCAGTCGATAGCGGCTCCTAGCAGAACATGCCAACTCCCAATTACCAAAGAGTCATGACGACTTGCCTTTCCAATGCTACTTGCGTCCGAGTCCCTTTTGCCTCACGATATACCTTGTCAGACTATAGGTGAATATTTGTCATCCCTTAAATAGTCCGACTCTCTTCTCGATCCGAGATAAGTGATTCACCTGACTAACTCTTAGTCGATCGCCTCGGTTAACACTTAACCGAGTCGTGCATGGCCATGCTTTCCGAATCATATCATCCGAGAGGGCCTAGAGAAAATATCTCCGAGTGGAGGGGCAAAATCCCGTCTTGGTTATTCACATCACGCAGCTTGATTCTCAGTCGACCCGAACTCTGCCTTTATAACTTCCCAGTTACGGATCAGCGTTTGACAGAACCTAAGTCGGTGATCCTCAACTCGGACTATGCAACAACCTCAGGTCTAAGGATTACATTGATTGAGATATACAAATGACAACTTGTTTGTTGTACCTCAATGTGGGTCAAACCGACTCGCTAAACTCTTTAGCCGAATCTATGTAAGTCGGAATAGCAACTCCATGCACATGACAAGTGGAACCGAGTCATCAAGCCGACTTTCACATTGATCTAAGTTGTGTGTCCAGCACAACCTCAATGACTAAGGACATTTAGTACAAACAACATGAATGTATAGTTCCACAACCGAATCACATATTCAATGATAAACATCAGATGTTTATACAAGGACAACTTAATATATTTATGAATACAATGGGAAATATCATCATACATGATTTCCTCTAGGGAATATTCCCAACACCAGTAAGTGCTGCCTTCGAGATCACACATAGCTCTGCATCTGCTGCAGCTTCACTAATAGAACTAGAAGGAGTTTCATCAATTGCATCCGCTGAAATAGCATCTTGAGGCAGCAGGCCCAGAAGTTCCTCGATAACATGAAGTTACACTATAGAAGAACAAGCATGATTCGGGCTCCATTTCTCACCACAAGTGAGCAAAGCCCCCCGCGCACGGCGATACGCCCGCAGCGTCTTGAGGCGATCGTCAGTCGATAGAGAACGTGAGTTCTCCGCGCCACGTCGATCCCTCGGAGGACTTGGTGTTGGTGGAGAATGTACATAACGAGTCGCTGAGCGAGAAATATTTCAGAATGCCATCTGATGTGGGGAGCTCGAGAAACGGGTAAGACACTTGGAACCTCTCTTCCTGTTCAACAGATACGAAACAAACTCCATGGACTTACAAGCTCCCATCTTATTTCACCCCGCCGGCATCCATAAACAAAAGAACATGATATCAACTAAATAGGAATAAGTTCAATGGTGAAAGCGTGCCCCATGAAAACATGGTTTTTCTAACTCCCAACTTACAATTTGCAAGCATATAAACATCATAGATGGTCACAATGGTTCAAATTCATTAAGTGCAAGAAAAAAAAGTGTGCCATCAAGTTCGTGAGAGCTTTACTAACTAATTTTCTCATAACAATTTTTTTAATTTGGAGGATAGATAAAAGTCGAGAATTTACTTGGAATAGCAACGATGCTACAGGTATATATGGTGTACACAAATGACATATGTTTTGGTTCAAGGTTTGGATGCACGAGAAGCATTCCCTCTCAGTACAGGTTTTTGGCTAGCAAGGCTGGGTAGCAAGCATAGGAGTTGAGTGAAACAAGAAAACATACATGTGATAGAAACAATCATGCAATCTTCCTTGGAAGCACAAACAATCTTAACTTGAGAATACTAAGCTTATGAGCCAATCAAGAAAGAAAGATAATGAAATAATATATCTACAAGTACCTTTTCTCTTTTCCACTCAAACCTCAAAATATTGTTGCTACTGACCAAATCTAAGTTTGCCAAAACCAACTAAATTTACTTGATGCTCCCAAAGTGATACCAATACTAACAACAAGATCAATCATATAAGAGAAATTGCAAACTAAAATAAGATGTGCAAAAAGTAAATGATAAAACTTCTTACTAATATTCCATAACGGCACTCACACCAAGGGATACATAGATAACCAACTAGAGGAGAGATACTTCCACACTGCAAAACATCCTATATGATAACTTCTCTACTCATGATATGTCTCTACTAAAAAGGTAAAAAGATAAAAGATAATGATGTGATACCGTGGCACTCCCCCGAGCTTGGAACAAACCAAGGAGATGCCAAAAACTGATGAAGAATTACTCCTTCGGTGGTGGTGGTGAATCCTTATCATCATCAGACTTCTAGGGTAGAGGCTCCCCATCAACAAAGGACAACTTGGTTTCTAGTATCCTGAAACTAGCAGCAGAACTTATGCGCTTAAACCTAGCCTCATACTCATAGTTTTGATTTTGCACGTCGTAGAGTTGTGCTTGTAATTGGTTGGTGGTCTGATGGAGCGAGAGAATATCATTCCAAAGCTTGGCAGACTCCTTCTTGTGCTCTGCGATGAGTTTTGAACTTATCTTATGGATGATGTCCACTTCGCGTTCTGCCATCTTCTTGTACCTAAAGACTTCTTGCTCCAATGCTTCCATCCTATCCTCCAGACTGCCTTCTCCTTTAGGGCCCCGAACCTCTTTAATCTGTACCTTTCCATCCTTGAGAAACAACTCCTTGGGATGGATCTTCAGCTCATTCATGTACAGGTTGAGGATGTCCGCGGAGGAATTCTACTTGGGTGATCCAGAGGAAGTCATGGTGGCTCCAAAACAAAGAACTTAGCCTGACAGAAATAGATCGAAATGAAAACATGATGAGAAAATGATATACGGACCTCAGGGGGCCCGGGGGATTATATATCACAAAGTTTAATGACAACAGGAAGGTACTGGGAGAAAATGGGCCAGAGACGAACTCCGAGGCAGCCACACCACCTGGTGGCACGGCCAGGCTGTCCCACGCCCAGGGATGGTGTGAGCCCCCCGGACTCCGTTTCCATCCCTCTTTCGACTCATTATATTCCATATTAAATAAAAACTACAAAAATATAAGGTGGAAAGTTTTTCGCGAACTTTTTCTTACCAAAACTGTTACCTATTCGAAAACGGACTCTGCAGATTCCTGAATTTGGTCTTTAATAAATTCTTCTCGAGTCACCACTTGAATAATATCAATATCTTCATTATAAGAATCTTCAGAAATTTAATGTTTGAGCCTTTGACCATTCACCACTTGCGTAGTGTTGTCTCTCAATGAAGAAATTTTTATTGCACCTCTTGAATATTACTTGGGGTGACACAGGTGGCATCCCCAAGCTTCATATTTTTCCATACTTCATCTCATCACATCATTCTCTCCCTACACTTGAAAACTTCTTTCATACAAAACTTCACACAATCTTCAATAGCAACATTAGTGTATGCAAGATAATAAACCTTTGTATTTAGTTTCAACTAAAGTAAAACATCCATTAAAACATAAGATACTGTAGCAACTCCTTTTAAAGGCTCAAGTGATCAAAATAACTCAAAAGGAAATCGCTTAAGAGGCAAATGCAAATAATAGCAGAAATCTGTCAAAACAGACATGTAGGTAAAGGCTGATTTTTTAAAAATCTTCTGTTGCTCAAATCGAAATATGACAAACTAACAAAAGTTAGATAATAACCTGGGGCATGCGCATAGCAAATTTCAGATCAATACAATGTTCTGGGATTTTTCACGATTTTTTTACAGCGAAGCGTAGAAATCTGTTTCGGGACATGAACTTCTCCAAATCTTACCTCTCTCTCATTGGACGCTATTCTTGGCACAAAAACCAAACAAAAAGGATAAGTAGAGGTTATTATAGAGGAAATAACTTCCAATACTCAAATAAAATAAATAAAATGAAAGCAAAAATATAATGGGTTGTCTTCCAAAAGCTCTTTCTTTATAGCCATTAAGATAGGCATGATAATTTTTATGACGCTCTCATATGTATAAATTGAACATGTAAGAATGCATCAAGAAGAAAATATTCAACACATTTAAGTCTAACCCACTTCCTATGCAAAGGAGTTTTGTAAGAAAACAAATTATTGAAACAAGAGGCTACTAGCACAGGAAGGCAAAACAAATGCAACATCAAAACTTTCAACATAAAGAGGGGAAACTTAATATTATTGAGATGCATAAAACCATGTTTCCCTCTCTCAAAATAAATTTCAGTAGCATCATGAATAAAATTAACAATATAACTATCATATAAACCATAATAGCAATGATCTCCAATTTTGATAGCAATGAACTAGGAACACTAGCTTTCCTAGTTCTACTAGGATATGAAACAATATTAGAAGCATCTTCACAAAAGATAACCAAAATACTAATAAGTGAATGATGGATATCTTGTCAAAACGAGCCATCGATATGTGTCTGTCCGATCTACTCAGACCGACGCGATCACGGGTCATGCACCTCATCGTCCCGACAACTTCCATCAGGGGGTCCCACCTAAAACGTACCCGTCTGTCACTCGCTCCTGCACGCGCATCTCTCCCATCAATCTCCTTCTCTCTACCGCTCGCCTGACCCAATGGTGGCCCTCGCGACCGCCGCCGAGGAGCCTTGTCGCCTAGTATCTCCTCCAACATCCTGGTACCTGCCAGCGATGCCCCGAATTCAAGCATCGCCGAGCTGCCCAAAATCCCTCGCTGCACCAATTGCTTCCGTCGACATCTAGCTAGCCTCCAGATCCCCACGGCCACATCCGGCAGTTGCTGCACATTCCTACCCCATGACTCTAGGTGCCAGGTGCAGTTGTGCCCCCGGTCCCCACCTCCGTCTCCCCGACGCTCCTGAGTTCCCGTCACAGGAACGGCTGACGATGGCCGGTGTCGTGTTTCTCAACCAGGCTACAACTTGAGCGAGTCCAATAAGCGAAGAACCATACGAGACCCCATCTATGCACCAGTACAAGCAATGACATGGGCTATGGGGCTTGGGGCGAGCTTGTCAGTTGTCCTTCTCCTCTGAACAAATCTGGGGCTCAACGTTATCACTATGCCAATGATCTATCCTCCTTCACATTTGGGATGATGGCTCTGAGCTGGGGTTGGACCGGCGGATCCTTGTGACTCGCTTCTCAAGGTAATGGATAAAAATTGGTATTTTGCCGAATCATTTGTGATCCGTTGCTAAGAACTTTGGTTTCTGATGTTCAGAGTATTATTGCTATTTTAGTGAATTGGTACATGAACCGGTGGTCTCATGCTAGCATGGGTGTAATGTTAGAGCTTGGTACTATATATGGTTGGTGATATTATTTACTTCTAAGTTTGGCCAACTTTAATGCTAAGATGCCTACTGATGCAATTTTAGTTGCTGAAACTATCACTAGTAGAAAATAGGCTATCCGTTCGTGCCTCCTAACGGCATTAGTCCCGGTTCCGCTACGAACCGGGACTAATGCTGGCACGCGTCCCGGTTCGAGCGGGCACGGGGGCCGGAAGCATGCGTCCCGGTTGGTAGGGGGGCATGCGTCCCGGTTTGTAACACAAACCGGGACTAAAGTTTGGCACCATCCACGTGGCCTGGCACACACCTTTAGTCCCCGAGACGTATGATCCCGCCCTCTATAAATACGACGCCCCAGCCCTCTGCCTCCCCTCTGTTTTTTCTTGGTGGAAGGTGTGAGAGGTGTGCTAGTTTATTTTTTTCCTATGCATGCATTCAAGGTGTTTGATGAAATGTTTGAGTGAATGATCCCGTTCAATTTCTCACAGAACAAAAATATAGAAGATGTCCGAGACGCACTTGAGCTTTCTCCTCGTTATTTCCCTCGATTGAGGTTAGCAATCTTATCTTTTCTCTGTCATTGATACAATGCATGTGTCGATGTGAATTGGTCATTTCACTATTTATGATGTCCTATTTTTGATAAACTTACTTATATGATGCAGATGAATGGTCGGGAATGGATGTATAGTGAACGGCGTGTACCTGGGTATATGAAAGGCGTGGATAAATTTATCGATGTGGCTACGGCAAACAAAGAGAATGGTTTTATACGTTGTCCATGTGTTCAATGTCGGAACAACGAGTACTCTTCCTCGAAAATCATTCGCGACCACCTGATTATGAAAGGTTTCATGCCCAACTATAATTGCTGGACCAAGCACGGGGAAAGAGGGGTTATGATGGAAGACGGTGAAGAAGAAGATGATGATAACAACTATCATCATATGTTTCCTGAATACAGTGATACTGCAATGGAAGACAATGAAGAGGAAGGAGGTGAAGAACGGGCATCAGATGAGCCCGTTGATGAACTTGGTTGGGTCATTTCTGATGCAAAGCAAGACTGTGAAACAGAAAATGAGAAGTTGAAGCTAGAGGGCATGTTAGAAGATCACAAGAAATTGTTGTACCCAAATTATGAAGATGGCAGCACAAAGCTCGGTACCATACTGGAATTGCTGCGATGGAAGGCAGAGTATGGTCTAATTGACTCCTCATTTGAAAAGATGCTGAAAATAATGAAGCCGAAGTTTCCAAAACACAACGAACTTCCTGAGAGTACCTAAAAAGAAAATAAGACTCTTTGTCCTCTAGGATTAGATGTGCAAAAGATACATGCATGCATTAATGACTACATCCTCTACCGCGGTAAGGAGTATGAGAATTTAGATAAGTTCCCGGTATGCAATGCATTGCGGTATAAGATCAGACGGGATGACCCTGGTGATGTTGAGGGAGAGCCCCTCCGGAAGAGGGTTCCTGCTAAGGTTATGTGGTATGCTCCTATAATACCAAGGTTGAAACGCATGTTTAGAAACAAAGAGCATGCCAGGTTGTTGCGATGGCACAAAGAAGACCGTAAGAAAGACGGGAAGTTAAGACACCCTGCTTATGGGTCACAGTGGAGAAAAATCGAGAGAGACTTCCCGGACTTTGCAGGTGACGCAAGGAACTTATGGTTTGGTCTAAGTACGGATGACATGAATCCTTTTGGGTTCATTGACCCATATTGGGTTCATCAAGCTAATCTCAAAACAAACCCCCAGGATATGGAGGATAATATCGTACACGCGTTAAGGTTTCAAGAAACCAGAAGGGAAATACTATTTCCTTACAACTTCGAGTGAGTGTTATTGTATTGTATACACTTACTATTTTGCTTACTCGATGTTAAGTATATAATTGATTAGTTATGCATACGCAGCTTCCACTATATTCTGTTAATCATTCAACTTGACAAAGGGCGTGTACTAGTCATGGACACAAAACATAAACCCCTTGAGCAGTGGAAGGACATACAAATGCTTCTCCAGCGGTTATTCTTATCATCACGACACTATATCGGCAACGTTCGTGAATTTTATGATATCAAGTAATTAATAACTTCTTTTATTCGTTTTCTTCGCCGAGCAGCGCTTGGAAACGGTTCACCAACAAGGCTAGGGGTGTTTGGAAAGACGAGCTTACATTTCAACCACTAGATGTAAGCACCACTAGCTTTATCCGCGCATCTCTTTGATTCTACTTTTGATACCGCTATTATCATGCTTGATTATTATTTTGATTGAACTATATGTTCTCGTAAAGTACCTGATGCAGGGACTAGGGAACAATTTATGTGGATACTATGTTTACGAGTTCATCCGTCAGACGTGTTGTGAGAAGGGGAGAAATTTAGAGCAACTTAACATACGTAAACAATTTCTATAGTTTTTAATTACCATCAAATGTTTAGTTTCATTCATATAGGTTGACTCCTTTTTTAAATCAGATCGAACGTCTATGGGACGGTCTTCTGCCAAAGGATCGCGTACGAGCAATTCAGGAGGAATTGGCGGGATTCTCGGATGCAGAAGTCCTAAACCTAAAAGGGGGATACTATTCGGGTGTGTATAAACAATAGGGATTGTACAAAGAGCTTATTTTGTATGTAGTGCATTGTCACATCCCAAGATTTACCAAATCTTGTAATGTGAAAAATAAATGAATAAAATAAAACTTTGTTGATTTTCAGGGTGAGAAGAAACTTTTTGAATCCAATGGGAAACTTTCAAAACCTATTTGGATCAAATAAAATCCTAAGGGATTTAAAAAAATAAATAAATAAACAATAAAGTTAAAAATATTTGGAATTAATATTTTGGATCTTTTTATAAAAAGATTTGATTTTCAAAAGCAAGGATAGAATTATAAATAAGGATTATTTTATAGAACCAAGTTAAACTTTGGCCAACATTTTGAAATAAGATATTCCTATTTGATTAAAAGAGTAAAGGTTTATTTAAATAAAATAATGAGGGTTTATTAGTAAACCAAATTTTTCTAAAGTAAAGGTTTTTCCCATTTTAATTAAACACCAAAACTTGCTAATTTATTTTAAATAAGTTTTCCAAGTATTTTATATTCTCAAATAAAACCTACTGAAGTGTTTTTGGTTTTATATTTAGATTTCAAAAATAAAGATTTTAATAAAACAAATCCCATTTGAATTAAATGATTAAGGTCTAGTCATTTAATTATTAATGGACCCTAAAATAAAAATATTATTTTATTTTTGGGACTTGGTTTTGTGTTACTAAACAGAACTAAACTCAATTGCAAAGTGTGGTGGAAGTTTGATTGTTTTGAATGTTTGAATTGTTTGATTGAAATTCAAAACAGAAAATCGAAATAGAAAAAGATAAAACAATTAGAAAGAAAAAAATAGAATTAGACCTGACCCAACTCACCTGACCCAGGAAGCCCAACTCCAGCCCAACTTTTTCCCCCACGCGCGAAACGTTTTTCACCCACAGACAGACCCACTCAGCAACTGACTGGTAGACCCTCTCCCTATCTCACTCCCTCGCTGACGCCCAGACCCCACTGCCACCTCAGCGTCATCTTCAACCCCCAGACCCCGCCCTGCCGTTGCAGACGAGAAACGCCGGCGTTGATTACGCGTTTATGGCCGCATTACTCCACCCCGCGACCACGCCCATTTAACCGCCTCCGTCTTACCTCTCTTTCCCCCCAGACCCCGCACCACCGGAGCCACCAGGCTGCCCCCAATTCCATTTACCTTGCCACTGCTCCGACAACGTCCCCGACAAAATTCCGGCGCCGTCCAGCCTCGCCTCGCCTTCCCAAGCACGCAAGCTTGCTCCTCAGACCAGCGCGCACCTGCCAGTTCTTTCCGTTCGTCTGCGCTCGCCCAGAGCCTCAGCTTCGACGACCTCTGAGCGCCGCCGCGTCTGCTTCTTTCTCCGGCGACCCCCCTGGTAAGCCTCGACCGCCTCAGCACCTCCTATTGATGCTCACTTCATCAGCATATCGAACCGCGTCTAACCATGCCCTTATTCTTCCTCGGGGTGATCTGCAACGTCGCCTTCGACGACCTCCAGAGCCGCCTGACGCCGCCACCCACTCCGGCGAGCAATCCCCATCGCGTCTGAGCGCCCCTCGACAAACCGATCACGCCTCGAGCTTCACCGCCACCCTGCGAGCACGGTGAGCACCTCCACTTCTCTCCTTGCTTCCTGTAACAGCCGCTAGCACACCGTCTGACCGCGCGCCGCCGCTCACCGCCGCGCAGCTCCGCCCGTTATTGACCAAGCAGTTGTGTCCATAGGATCTAGATCGGACGAACGCGATAGAAGCTAGACGAAGGGGTAAGTAGCATCTCAGCGCCGTGCGATCTGTTTAGATCCAACGCCTCACAGAGGCAGATCCGTGCGAACCGGTACCACCCAATAGTATTGCGCCGCGTGGCACTAGTTCTGTTTAAAACAAATTTTGAATCTGATTTAGATGCAAATTTGTAAACCTCATAACTTTCGATCCACACGTCCAAAAATTGCAAATTTTACATCAATGGATTCAGAAAAGCAAGCCCTAGCCAAACATGCAATTTGTTTAGTAAAAAGCTTCTGGTAAAATGGTTGTTTTTGCAGAAACTTTTGTATGCTTGTTTAGGTTATACAAATTGTTCAAAAATGATTTTGAGGATGAAACCTTTGCAAATTGGTTTGTTGTGAACCTACTGTTGGAGATATGCCCAAGAGGCAATAATAAAGTGGGTTATTATCATATCTTCATACTTATGATAAATGTTTACATACCATGCTATAATTGTATTAACAGGAAACATTAATACTTGTGTGATTTGTAAACATAAAAGAGTCCCTAGTAAAGCCTCTTGTTAAACTAGCTTGTTGGTTAATATATGATCATGGTTTCCTGATCATGAACATAGAGATGTTATTAACAACAGGTTCATATCATTAGGAGAATGATGTGATGGACATACTCCTATAGATAAGCATAGCATAAAGATCAAGTCATTTTAATAGTTCAATTGCTATATGCTTTCTGATACATAGTAACCTAATTCCTTCGACCATGAGATCATGCATATCACCTTTACCGGATGGATGCTTTGATGACATCAAACACCACATCGTAACTGGGTGGCTATAAAGGTGGCATTGAGTGTTCGGAAAGTATTGGTTGAGACACATGGATCAAGAATGGGATTTGTCCATCCATATGACGGATAGATATACTCTGGGCCCTCTCGATGTAATGCCATCCAATTAGCTTGCAAGCATGTGACTGGCTCACAAGGGATCACATATCACGGGAACGAGAAAAGAGTACTTATCAGTAACGAGGTTGAACTAGGTATGTAGAGATACCGACGATCATAACCTCGGATAAGTAAACTATCGTGAGACAAAGGGAAATTGGTATCGTATGTAAGTGGTTCATTCGATCGCAAAGTAATCATAGAAATATGTGGGAGCCATATGAATTTCCAGATTCCTCTATTGGTTATTGATCGAAGAAGTGTCTCGATCATGTCCGCATAATTCACGAACCGTAGGGAGACACACTTAAGGATTCGATGTTGTTGAGTAGTTATGGAATGATGAGTAAGAGACCGAATGTTGTTCGGAGTCTCGGATGGGATCCGGGATATCACGAGGAGATCCGAAATGGTCCAGAGAATAAGATTCATATAAGGAAAGTCCCGTTTCGGAGTTGGGGAATGATTCCGGTGTTTTCATCGGGAATGTTCTAGAAGGTTCCGGAATGTCCGGCACTCCGGAGGGGAAGGGTACATGAATGTGTTATATGAAGTTGGTATGATTGCATTATGTACTAGGTGTCTTCGCTGTCCAAAATAAAGGGTTTATTCAAATCCTAGTTTGAAAAGTCAAACGGCTAGTTTGAAAAGTCAAACGGCAGTTTTTGGATAGAAGAGGAGGAAGTTTGAAACCGAGTTGGGGAGGAGTTCCCTCCTCCAACTGGCGGCCCACTTCCAAGCCGAGTTGGGGAGGGACTCCCATCCCCTTGGCCGCACCTCCCACCTATAAAGGGAGGGGCAGGGCTGCCCCTCCAGGACACACAAGATCCTCTCCTCTAAAACCCTAATTTGGTGCCGCCACCTCCTGTAGCTGCCGCCACCTCCTAGGGCTCACCTTGGCGCCGACTTGGGCAAGACCCAAACCCTAGCCGCCGCCCAAGCACCTCTTCCTCGGCGTGTCTAAACCCTAGATCGTCGAGGGCTCTCTCATAGTCCACCATACTCGCTCTGGTTTAAGGCGAAGCCCTGCGAGATCTCCCCTATACTTCCGGTACCACACCGTCGTGCTGCCGGAATCGCGAGGAGAGTGCTACAACCTCCGATGCCTGCTGGAACAAGGGAGAGGAAGGTCTTCATCGAGTACCGAACGTGTGACCGACTGCGGAAGCGCTGCCGGAACGCAGTGCAGGAAGGATCGTCTACGCGACCTTGAGATCGGAAGTGTACGACTACATCATCCACGAGAATCTGCTCTCGTTAACCGCTTTGGAATCTTCGAGGGTGAGTTCCTCTATCGACTCGTTGCTACAATCTAGTAGATAGATCTTGGCTTGTTTGTTTGTATGCGATAGAAAATTTTTGTTTTCCATGCTACGAACCCCTAGACCTACTGACCCTAGGAAACAAATTGTGGATTTAAAAATGAATTTTGTGAAGGTTAGGATGGAATAATTGAATTAGCTCATTTCTAGTCAAATAAAAATGTTGATTTTGTTATGGAATTGATTTTTGAGAAAAACCTTTGGAAAATGTTTTGATTCAAAACTAC
This sequence comes from Avena sativa, assembly GCA_916181665.1. NCBI lineage: Eukaryota > Viridiplantae > Streptophyta > Magnoliopsida > Poales > Poaceae > Avena > Avena sativa. The sequence goes on along the minus strand of OV702282.1, from coordinate 190,597,431 downwards.
TGACCCTAAACACCAAGTTTTGTGAATTAACAACTTATTTGGTGAACAATATAAAATTGTTGCTTTGCTAAAAACATTTTCCCCCACATAAAATAATGATTGGATTTAAAAATGGTTTAGAGATAAAAACCCTTTTGCAAATGACTTTGCCACCTTAGAAAATGACCACTTTGAACCTTACCATGTTTAGAGTCTAGTAGAAACCACCTTTGCAAATAAAACTAACTTTTGCATGCTTGCATGCATGACTTTGCTTCTATTATTTTATGTGTGTTAGATTGTTTGAATATTGGTTGGAATGCTAGTTGAATTTGTGTTTGCTGATTGATTTGTAGTGAAGTTAGAAGAGTGTGAGATTATCAAGATCAAGAAGTGAACCAACATTCCCTACCAAAAAGGCAAGTGACACTATCATCCAAGTCCTACTATTTTCATTATACTTAGTGGATTTTGAAACATGCATGAAAAGGATTTCTATACTTTATGCAATGCTAAATCCTAATAGGATACCCTTATATATTCCTTAGTGAAAACAATGTAGTTGTAAAATGCTTAGCCATGCTATATACTTTGAGAAGAGTTACTTGTTGTGATTTTAAGAAGTTGAGAAAAGACTTATGTTTTATATGATAAAACAAGTACTCAATGAACCACCTGGGTGGACAAGGATACTCAAGTTTTGGGAAAAGGTGTAAACAAGAGGAACCATGTTTTTATGGCAATATCTTTTTGTTGTGCACCAGATGAAAACCACCCAGGGACTTAGAGATTGAACATGTTTCTCCAATAGTGGCTTCCGTGTACAGCCACATGCTAAATGGGCACTGGCTTAGTCAACTACATTGGGAAGACCCATGCATTGGTCTTCAGGTTAACTGGAAATGAGGGAACTAGGAACCCTACATTGGTGCCTGAAGACAAGCTAGCATTGTGTATGGGAGGACCCTATGGAAAGACTACGTCACATTCTCAATCTGCCAGTATTCCATCTTGGTGAGTACTTATCCAGCGGCCACTGGTGGCAACAAGATGAGATTGTGTCATGTGGGTAAAGTGTACAACTTCTGCAGAAGATAAAAATCTAAGTACTTAGCCGTGTCCCCGGTTATGGACATTACTGAGCAACTAAAGCCTGAAACTATGGGAAATCTCGACATTCCAATTTCTAAAAGCAAAACTTTAAAGTGACAAATAAAAACTTGAAGCACTTGGGGTGTACCAAGGAGATCAAGAGATTTTGACAAAGACCTGAAGCACTTGGGGTGTACCAGGGAGCTCTGAAAGATTTATGACAAAAGATCAAAACTGTTTTGAAAAGATAGGATAAATTATTGCTTTCTGCAAATGAGCCTAAAACCCTACTTAGCCAAATATGCATGTAATGATAGGGTCCACTTATTTATACATAGTAGTGAAACTTGCCAATACAATTCAAATGTATTGACCCTTGTGGCTGCAACTTGTTATGTTGCAGGTTTGTTTGATGTTAAGTGGGTTGATTAGGATTACAAGTCTACAACCAACATGTTTGCCTGTGGCACTTTGAAGATGAACGACCCCATGCTTATAGATATTCTGCTGCATTGTAATGTAATAGCCAAATGAGCCATGTAAGATGTAATAAAATTATGTTATTCCTGGTTATAAAGTTGTATTATGACCTTTGTTTCTTGATATTACATCTTAACTGTGGATGCTAGCTATTGATCCAGGGACTAGCATTGCAATCACAGGGATCTCTACCTTATTAAAGGTTGGGAACCTTACAGATGGTATCAGAGCATTGTGTTGCCTGTAGGATTTGTAAACCTAGGATTGGACAAAAACCCTTAGAAAAATAGGAGTTGTATTTGTTCCAAAACTTATTTACAAACAATCTTGTAAACTCTTTCCTCAACCATTTTGGTTTCAACTCTACATCTCTTCTACTTCAACTTGATGGACAAACCTACCCCATGGCCAAAGACTTCACCATGAGCTAAGGACTTCATCAACTCTAATGACTTCAACATCTTCAACCCTAATGACTTCAACATCTTCAGCATTTTCACCAAGGACCTCAACCTTGGATATCACTAAGGACAAGTGAGACAAGAAATCTTACTCAAGATTTGGAGACTAGAAGGAGCCATCATCACCTTTGAAGTTTTTGTGACCAATATTTTTCCCAAGGAAACCATGATCTCATGTAAGAAGAATCAACCAAGAAGGATGGAAAGATCACAAGTGAACCATATAGATGGACTACCATATTTTAGTTAAGTCAAACACACCAACTTATGTGGTGTAACAAAAATATTTTGTTGCCTAAAGATGTGCTTGAACCTTGTTGTTTGAGTGAAATGTTTGGCTTGTGATTGCTTGCACATTGCTTGAGTGAATTGTGATGTGTGTGATTAGAATTATTACCTTAGAAGATCTTTTGCCTATTCTAATATCAATTCAACCCAAACAGATGACTACTCCAAGAGACTCCAACATCAAGGTTGATGACAACAACAACAGCCAAGAGGACAACATGAGAGAACTCATAGCAACCCAAAACCAGTTGAACCAAGAGACAGCTCAATTCATAGCCAACACCAGTGGGGAAGATCCAACCCTGCAAAAGTTTTTGGAAACCCAAGCCCAGATGTTGCATAAGGTGACAAATCAAATGCTCAACATGGAAAGCAACTTTTCCAAAGGAGTTTATGACAACAAGGATGGCAAAGATGTTATTCTTGAAGGAACCAAAGCTTGCAACATTTGTGGAGACAAGGGTCACACTTCCAAGGAGCATGGAGATCAATGCCCCAATTGTGAAGAGAAACATCCAGTTGGCCAATGTCCCACATCTCAAGCTACTTGTTACTTATGTGAAGGAAATAACCATGTCCCTATCCAATGCCCCATCTATTCCATAGTTGAACAAAGGAAACAAGGTGGAGTGCAACAAATGATTGCAAACTATCAAGAGGGATCCAAATCAACCAAGAAGAATGAGGACAAAGGAAAAGCTCCACTTATACCCCCATGCAATACAACCCAATTTAAAGGACCAAAGAAGAGGCATATGAATTATCCAAGGAGCAATAGAAGGTCAAAGAAACCAGTAGACATTCCTACCTATGAGATAACATATGAACAACATGAACTAGATGCACTCCTAGCTTTGGAGAAACCCAAGAAAAAGAAGAAGGACAAAATTCAGGTGCAATGTCATCATTGCAAAGAAACGGGACACTATTCCAGTGAATGTCCAGAGAAGCAGAAGTATAAGGAGATTGGCCAAGTATGGTGCAACAACTGCAAAGAGATAGGCCATTATGTGGCAACTTGTCCACTAAAGTTACGTGATGAACTCAGCCTTATCACATGTTACAATTGTGGTAACCAAGGACATTATGCAAGCAATTGTCCAGATAGGATGAAGCACAAGATAAACAAGCCTATGGAGGATCTCAGCCTTGTCACCTGTATCAAGTGTGGAAACAAGGGACACTATGCAGATGATTGCCCAGAGAAGTTTCCCCAAGATCCCAAGCAAGACAAGATGTAATTTAGTTGAAAAATTTCTAAGGGTGGTAGTACCCTAGATGCTTTGAGCCTACTTGTAACCCTAGCCTTCCCAAATCTCGGGACGAGATTTATTTTAAGGGTGGTAGCCTTTCACATCCCAAGATTTTCCAAATCTTGTAATGTGAAAAATAAATGAATAAAATAAAACTTTGTTGATTTTCAGGGTGAGAAGAAACTTTTTGAATCCAATGGGAAACTTTCAAAACCTATTTGGATCAAATAAAATCCTAAGGGATTTAAAAAAATAAATAAATAAACAATAAAGTTAAAAATATTTGGAATTACTATTTTGGATCTTTTTATAAAAAGATTTGATTTTCAAAAGCAAAGGATAGAATTATAAATAAGAATTATTTTATAGAACCAAATTAAACTTTGGCCAACATTTTGAAATAAGATATTCCTATTTGATTAAAAGAGTAAAGGTTTATTTAAATAAAATAATGAGGGTTTATTAGTAAACCAAATTTTTTCAAAGTAAAGGTTTTTCCCATTTTAATTAAACACCAAACCTTGCTAATTTATTTTAAATAAGTTTTCCAAGTATTTTATATTCTCAAATAAAACCTACTGAAGTGTTTTTGGTTTTATATTTAGATTTCAAAAATAAAGATTTTAATAAAACAAATCCCATTTGAATTAAATGATTAAGGTCTAGTCATTTAATTATTAATGGACCCTAAAATAAAAATATTATTTTATTTTTGGGACTTGGTTTTGTCTTATTAAACAGAACCAAACTCAATTGCAAAGTGTGGTGGAAGTTTGATTGTTTTGAATGTTTGAATTGTTTGATTGAAATTCAAAACAGAAAATCGAAATAGAAAAAGATAAAACAATTAGAAAGAAAAAAATAGAATCAGACCTGACCCAACTCACCTGGCCCAGGAAGCCCAACTCCAGCCCAGCTTTTTCCCCCACGCGCGAAATGTTTTTCACCCACAGACAGACCCACTCAGCAACTGACTGGTGGACCCTCTCCCTATCTCACTCCCTCGCTGACGCCTAGACCCCACTACCACCTCAGCATCATCTTCAACCCCCAGACCCCGCCCTGCCGTTGCAGACAAGAAACGTCGGCGTTGATTACGCGTTTATGGCCGCATTAATCCACCCCGCGACCACGCCCATTTAACCGCCCGCGTCTTACCTCTCTTTCCCCCCAGACCCCGCACCACCGGAGCCACCAGGCTGCCCCCAATTCCATTTACCTTGCCACTGCTCCGACGACGTCCCCGACAAAATTCCGGCGCCGTCCAGCCTCGCCTCGCCTTCCCAAGCACGCAAGCTTGCTCCTCAGACCAATGCGCACCTGCCAGTGCTTTCCGTTCGTCCGCGCTCGCCCCAGAGCCTCAGCTTCGACGACCTCTGAGCGCCGCCGCGTCTGCTTCTTTCTCCGGCGACCCCCCCTGGTAAGCCTCGACCGCCCCGACACCAAATATTGATGCTCACTTCATCAGCATATCGAACCGCGTCTAACCATGCCCTTATTCTTCCTCGGGGTGATCTGCAACGTCGCCTTCGACGACCTCCAGAGCCGCCTGACGTCGCCACCCACTCCGGCGAGCAATCCCTGTCGCGTCTGAGTGCCCCTCGACAAACCGATCACGCCTCGATCTTCACCGCCACCCTGCGAGCACGGTGAGCACCTCCACTTCTCTCCTTGCTTCCTGTAACAGCCGATAGCACATGTCTGACCGTGCGCCGCTGCTCACCGCCGCGCAGCGCCGCCCGTTATTGACCAAGCAGTCGTGTCCGTAGGATCTAGATCGGACGAACGCGATAGAAGCTAGACGAAGGGGTAAGTAGCATCTCAGCGCCGTGTGATCTGTTTAGATCCAACGCCTCACAGAGGCCGATCCGTGCGAACCGGTACCACCCAATAGTATTGCACCGCGTGGCACTAGTTCTGTTTAAAACAAATTTTGAATCTGATTTAGATGCAAATTTGTAAACCTCATAACTTTTCATCCACACGTCCAAAAATTGCAAATTTTATATCAATGGATTCAGAAAAGAAAGCCCTAGCCAACCATGCAATTTTTTTAGTAAAAAGCTTCTGGTAAAATGGTTATTTTTGCAGAAACATTTGTATGCTTGTTTAGGTTATAAAAATTGTTCAAAAATGATTTTGAGGATGAAACCTTTGCAAATTGGTTTGTTGTGAACCTACTGACCCTAGGAAACAACTTGTGGATTTAAAAATGAATTTTGTGAAGGTTAGGATGGAATAATTGAATTAGCTCATTTCTAGTCAAATAAAAATGTTGATTTTGTTATGGAATTGATTTTTGAGAAAAACCGTTGGAAAATGTTTTGATTCAAAACTACTGACCCTAAACACCAAGTTTTGTGAATTAACAACTTATTTGGTGAACAATATAAAATTGTTTCTTTGCTAAAAACATTTTCCCCCACATAAAATAATGATTGGATTTAAAAATGGTTTAGAGATAAAAACCCTTTTGCAAATGACTTTGCCACCTTAGAAAATGACCACTTTGAACCTTACCATGTTTAGAGTCTAGTAGAAACCACCTTGGCAAATAAAACTAACTTTTGCATGCTTGCATGCATGACTTTGCTTCTATTATTTTATGTGTGTTAGATTGTTTGAATATTGGTTGGAATGCTAGATGAATTTGTGTTTGCTGATTGATTTGTAGTGAAGTTAGAAGAGTGTGAGATTAGCAAGATCAAGAAGTGAACCAACATTCCCTACCAAAAAGGCAAGTGACACTATCATCCAAGTCCTACTATTTTCATTATACTTAGTGGATTTTGAAACATGCATGAAAAGGATTTCTATACTTTATGCAATGCTAAATCCTAATAGGATACCCTTATATATTCCTTAGTGAAAACAATGTAGTTGTAAAATGCTTAGCCATGCTATATACTTTGAGAAGAGTTACTTGTTGTGATTTTAAGAAGTTGAGAAAAGACTTATGTTTTATATGATAAAACAAGTACTCAATGAACCACCTGGGTGGACAAGGATACTCAAGTTTTGGGAAAAGGTGGAAACAAGAGGAACCATGTTTTTATGGCAATCTCTTTTTGTTGTGCACCAGATGAAAACCACCCAGGGACTTAGAGATTGAACATGTTTCTCCAACAGTGGCTTCCGTGTACAGCCACATGCTAAATGGGCACTGGCTTAGTCAACTACGTTGGGAAGACCCATGCATTGGTCTTCAGGTTAACTGAAAATGAGGGAACTAGGAACCCTACATTGGTGCCTGAAGACAAGCTAGCATTGTGTATGGGAGGACCCTATGGAAAGACTACGTCACATTCTCAATCTGCCAGTATTCCATCTTGGTGAGTACTTATCCAGCGGCCACTGGTGGCAACAAGATGAGATTGTGTCATGTGGGTAAAGTGTACAACTTCTGCAGAAGATAAAAATCTAAGTACTTAGCCGTGTCCCCGGTTATGGACATTACCGAGCAACTAAAGCCTGAAACTATGGGAAATCTCGACATTCCAATTTCTAAAAGCAAAACTTTAAAGTGACAAATAAAAACTTGAAGCACTTGGGGTGTACCAAGGAGCTCAAGAGATTTTGACAAAGACCTGAAGCATTTGGGGTGTACCAGGGAGCTCTGAAAGATTTATGACAAAAGATCAAAACTGTTTTGAAAAGATAGGATAAATTATTGCGTTGTGGAAATGAGCCTAAAACCCTACTTAGCCAAATATGCATGTAATGATAGGGTCCACTTATTTCTACATAGTAGTGAAACTTGCCAATACAATTCAAATGTATTGACCCTTGTGGCTGCAACTTGTTATGTTGCAGGTTTGTTTGATGTTAAGTGGGTTGATTAGGATTACAAGTCTACAACCAACATGTTTGCCTGTGGCACTTTGAAGATGAAGGACCCCATGCTTATAGATATTCTGCTGCATTGTAATGTAATAACCAAATGAGCTATGTAAGATGTAATAAAATTATGTTATTCCTGGTTATAAAGTTGTATTATGACCTTTGTTTCTTGATATTACATCTTAACTGTGGATGCTAGCTATTGATCCAGGGACTAGCATTGCAATCACAGGGATCTCTACCTTATTAAAGGTTGGGAACCTGACATGCATGAACTCAATCCGTGTATCGAATGTAATATGTTCGACTCTTGGATCTATATTGTCATGATGATCTTGTGTAATATAATGGTTCCTTCATTGATGAGTGCAAAACACTAAATAAACAATAAAACAACATAAATGAATTCTCTGCCGTGGCACAAAAAGTGGCCAAAGTGCTGTCGCGACAACAAAAGTTGCCAAAATGAATTCTCTGCCGCGGCAGAGAAATGTTTAAAATCTCTGCCGCGACAGAGGGTTATTTGTGCCGGTTCGTGTTACGAACCGGGACGGTTGCTCCCCCCCTCTCACCCTCTGCCGCGGCCACGGGTATGCCATTTTGTCCCGGTTGGTGGGGCAACCGAAACTAAAGCCCCTTACCAACCGGGACACATGGCCCTGTTTCCACTAGTGTATAATTTCTACCTCAATTTGGTGTGAGGGGATCTGAGAGTTGCACGGTCGTGACGCCGTCAACGAGTTGTTGAAAGGCGGCAGCAGCAACAACTCCATGTTTATGTTTTGCATGTCCTGCTCTTTGCTACTGAATCTTAAAGCAAATGCCTATCATATTAACGTTCTAACTATACCGGTATGTATGCATTAGACAAGGAAACCATTTTTATGCTACTGGTTGCATCAGTCTATTACATTTTCCAGTCAGCTGTTTGCACTTGAACGATATGCCCAGTTTGGAAGCTCAGTTTTCTCAAAAATGAAGTATTCCAAAACAGAGTATATATCTCGATGCCTAGGAAACAAATACCGCAGTTCTCCAAAATCTCAGTATTGTTGTTTCGGTGAAAACGACGAAGCGTTTGGGAGTGTTGTATTTAGTTGTTGCATTAGACATTCACCATCGATTCTTCAACTAACATATGAATCCAGTAGCTTGTTAGTTCCGCTAGTCAGTTAGTCATCTAGTTTTAGTTTTAGAATACACTCTCATGTGCTCACTCGATGAAGAACGAATGCAGTGGAAGGAACATGAAAATTTGTCTGAATCAAAGGTTGCTTTTCCTAAATTAGGTGTACCCGACCATCGAAAGTTGTGTAAACACTCTAGTTTTTTAGGCAATCAGTCAAATGATCAAGTTAGTTGCCACTGCCTAGGAAGTTGTATTATACCTATGGAGTAGCTTGTTTTTTAGATCCACTCTATTAGTATCTAGTACACCCATTTTCATCTACCAGAGGTTTGAAGCTTATGTTTGTTTAGGAAATATATGTTATTAGTATTTTTTGGATCAGTTTAGAGATTAGCGACTCGGCATTATCATTGATTTATAGGGTATTATAGATATTTCTACCAACAAAGGGCTTCGTTTGTTTGGCCTTTAAGTGTTTATACATCCAGGGGACTAGGTCTTCATTTTGTGTGTGTTTATTTTTGGGTGCCCCAAGTTGATAGTGTTCTAGGAAGCATGACAAGCCATGTTTATTATGTTCAAGACTTTTAGCCATTTTAATTAAGTTACTCGCTGCTTTGTTATGTAAGTTTTTCCATTACCACTTTAAGCAAATACTATTACGATTACACAATTCAAGTTGCCTCGATGTTTTTTTGTAGCCTAGCTAATTGTATGAACTAAATTGCCTACAATGGAGTGGTTCTACTGTTTCCTGCTAAATTATTTATCTACTAAATTTTATTTCCATGTTTTTCCCTAATTAAAATGTTGATATGCCAAGTTTTCAGAGGTAGGGGTGGGGTACTATTTTGGTGGGTAAAGGATGATGAATTATAGATTAGTAATACATACTACTAGCATCTGTTAAGTTGCATTTACACTTGTATAAAAATAGCCTGACAATACTGATAAGGTACCTTTACATTTATGTAGAGTTGTATGATGGTGTCTGATTAGTTGTTTTTAGAATCCCTGCAACAAAGTTGTTTACATGATTTTTACCCAGTTGTTCTTACTCTAGCCTAAGTTGCAGTAGGGATCGTGTAGATTTCTATGATGGTATCTAATTAGTTGTTATTTAATCCCTGTAACTAAGTTGATTACATGATTTTGCCTAGTTGTTTTTACTCTAGTCTAAGTTGCAGTAGGGACCATGCATAGTTATATGATGGTGTCTGATTTGTTACTTTTTTAATCCCTGGAACCAAGTTGTTTTCATGATTCTTATCTAGTTGTTCTTACTGTAGCCTAACTTGTATTTACTCTAGCCTAAGTTGTGGCAGAGATCATGTACTCTGATGGTGTCTGCTTTAGTTGCTCTTTAAAACAAATGCAAGAATGGATGGAGAAGCGGCAGGGGAGGATGGGGCAGAAAGGTGCGATAGGCAGAGGATCTTAGTTGTTGCATACAAGTGTAAGAACTTTCCGCCGTCAACTTGGTTGTAGTGTGAGAAATAGGAAGATCACAAAGTTAATGTTTTTATTACTCAGTTGTTGTATACAACTCTAAGAACTTTTCGTTGTCAACTTGGTTGTAGTGTCGAACAAAGTTAGGCTATGTGTACTTTTCTCCAACTTGATTTACTTGATTTTGAAGCTGTTAATTAAGTTGTCTATCCAACATATTAAAGTTGTTTTTCTCTCTGCATACTAAGTTGCTTATGTAGCATCTTATAAGTTGGACATGTATCATCTCTAAGTTGCTTTTCCAATATAGTCAAGTTGTTTCTCTCTCTCTCTAGATACTAAGTTGTATTTTTAGAATTATATAAGTTGGATAGGTATCATCTCTAAGTTGCTTTTTCCAACAGAGTCAATTTTTTCTCCATATTAAGTTGCTTTTGTAGCTTCTTATCAGTTGGATAGGTATCATCTTTAAGTTTCTTTCCAACATACTCCCTCGGTCTCAAAATAGATGTCTTAGGTTTTTCAAAATTTGGACGAATATATATATACTAAATAGTGTCTAGATTTATCCAGATTTTGACAAATTTGAGACGTCTATTTTGAGACAGAGGGAGTAGTTAAGTTATTTTCTATCTGCATACTAAGTTTCTTTTGTGTCATCCTAGTTAACTTAGTTTTTGCAGCATCTAATTAAGTTGCTCTTGTAGATTTATTCTATTTGATTTAGTTTATTGTAACTTGTTAAATAAGTTTGTTTTCCAAATTAGTCAAGTTGTTTCTACCTTCATACTAAGTTGTTTTTTGCCATCGTAGTTAACTAATTTTTACACCATCTAAATAATTTCCTCTTGCAAAATTTATTCTATTTGATGTTTTAGCCTTTTTCTGAAACACGTGTATCTAGATGTCTTTTGGTGTGTAGGTCCGGAGAAAAATTTGTGAACCTACACACTAAAAGACGTCTAGATGCATATGTTTCATAAAAAGGCTAAAACATCTTATATTTTAGAATGGAGGGAGTACATGCTAAGTTGGTTTTGTCATGTTAAGTACATGTTTGACTTCTTTGGCGTTTCAGAAAAAAATGTCCATGGGGATCTGGAAGAAGAAAAGCTGCAAGGTTTTGGCATGTAGAAGAATATGTGTTGTTAGAGAGGAAGGAGAAGGAACGGGATGGGTTACCTTTTTGCTTGTCCTATGAAAAGTCCTAGGGTTATGTTGTTGAACTTCTGATGTACTACTTTCTCCGGCTCATATTAGTTGACTCAAATTTTGTCTAGATATGGGTGTATCTAGCACTAAAACTTGACTAGATACATCCATATTTAGATTATTCTCAGTCTACTAATATGGATCGGAGGGACTATTTGATTTGCCGTATGAGTAATAAAAGGTATCCATGGCGATCTGCAAGAGGTAGAAACATGTATTGTTTTTGGTTTGCAGAAGAAGCTGGTAGATGGTTTTGATATAGCGAGCTGGGGTTTGGTAGCGGAATCCCCACACGCGGCCGGAGGCTTTCTAGTACGGAGGCCTACGCTTTCCCGAAATAACGTATGCGGTCTGTTGTTGCTTTCCTTATCTGCTCGAGGGTTCGATTGGACAAAACGAGCCAACGATTGCTGTCTAGATGCGCCTAAAGATAATATGTCCATCTTCTACATTTTTAGTGACAAGGTCTTTCACAATTGCTACCGCATGTTCAATATTTATTTTTCATCGGGTTCTACAGATTTCTTTGTACTTTTGTTAACCACACTAGTTATCATAGAATGTTCCTTTACCTTAGAAGGGAAATGTATTTTCTCAATATAAGGTTCAGACAAAATACGATCAACAGTACAAATTTCAATATTTCTTGCAGAAACACAATTAACAATATCTTTATATGGCGCATGATACTTGTTCCATTCTTTTTTTGGAATATCAAGATAATAGGCAAATCCCTTAAAACAATTTGCAAGAATTTGAGAATCAAGACCATAAACAACACTAATATTATGAAAGTCATCAGTTCCTATAAAAGATTTAATGCATTCATAATCATAATTTATACCTGACTTTCTTCCTTTGTCATTCTCCCATGCTTTAGTATTTTCTTGAATATGGTCGAGAAGATCCCATTTAGCTTCTTCTTTCATGCGTGTAAATGATCCAACACAAGAATCATCCAATAAATCCTTATCACGAAGAGGAAGACTTGCATAGAAGTTATTAATAATAATATTACTAGGGAGCTCATGAATGGGACATTTGAGTATTAGTGACTTCTGTCTCCCCCACGCTTGGGAAATACTCTCTCCATCATGAGGCCAAAAATTATATAATTGATTCCGATCTTTATGAATCTCACTAGGAGGATAGAATTTAGAATAAAAGAGAGGTACAATTTCCTCCCATTAAATAGATCGGCCATTCTTCAGCAGCTTATACCATTCCTCAGCTCTGCCTTTCAATGATATAGAGAATAGCTTTCTCTTAACTTGATCCATTGTAATACCTACACACTTGAACAACTCGCATAATTCTTGTATAAAGAGAAAATGATCACCAGGATGGAAAAATTCATCTCCAAAATAGCAGTCATCCATAACACGATCAACAAATTTCGTAGGTATTTTAAAAGGATCTAATTCAGCAGGCAGTGGTTCATCTACTACCTTAGCAGTGATAGTATTTTTCCCAAATAGGAAACCAAGTGTGTTATCCATAATGAAATAAAATAATAGATGGAAATAAAAAGAATACTCATAGTAGAATTTCCTTTACCAATTTCCACTCTTCAATAGCGCTTCACTCCCCGACAACGGCGCCAGAAAATAGTCTTGATGACCCACAAGTATAGGGGGTGTATCGTAGTACTTTCGACAAATAAGAGTGTCAAACCCAATGAGAAGCAGAAGGTTTTGACAAGCGGTTTGGATCAAGGATTCACTGTAAATACTAGCAAACGATTTTTTAGGGGGTTTTGGTAATGCAGATAAATAAAGTGCGAGTAAATAAAAGACAATAATAATAATTTTATCAAGTGGCCCAATCCTTTCTTCAGCAAAGGAGAAGCCGGTTGTATTACTTAAGATGAGCAAACGTTCTCGAGGACACATGGGAATATTGTCAAGTGCTTTCACTTCATATAGTCGATTAATCTTCATTGGTTGGATAAGTGTTATGTGGGTGAACCTATGCTAATGTACTACCCCAACTTGGACTAATACATACTTGTGATTATACCCCTTGCAAGAATCCACAACTACAAGAAAGTAATTAAGATAAAAACCTAACCACAGCATTAAACTCTGAGATCCTACACTCCCTTATGCAATGGTTTCCAAATGGTGGTTTAGGTTTCTGTCACTCTGGCAACCCCACAATTAGTAGACAAATACACAATGCATTCTCCTAGGCCCATAAAGGTGAAGTATCATGTAGTCGACATGCACATGACACCACTAGAAGAATAGCACCACAACATAAATATCAAACCATTAAATATTACTCAACATAATTCCACTACTAACAACATGACTTCTCCCATATCCTCAAGAACTAAACGAACTAATCACAAGACATCATATGGATCAAGATCAGAGATGAAATAATGATAAGTAACAATCTGAACATGAACAATAATCCAATGGTTTCACTCAATAGCATCAACTACAACAAGTAATCAACATCGGGAAAGTTTCCCCTATGAACTATACAAGATTCAACCCAATTGTTATAGCGGTATGGCGTGGTGGTGATGGTGCTGGTGGTGATGATGAGGAGGATTATGATGATGATGATGATGATCCCGATGAAGCCTAGCTCGATGACGGTGTCAATGGCGATGATCTCCCTTCTCAAGGAAGGAATTTCCCCGGTAGATTTCTCCCTACTGGAGAGCTCTTTTTCTCTCTCTGTAGTTTCCGCCCCGCAGAGGTGGCGGAATATTTCTATGATGGATCCCCGTGTCTTAGGTTTTCGGGCGGAAGATATATGCGGAGGGGCGATGCCAGAGGTGGACTAGGGTGGCCACACCACCTGGCCGCGCGGCCTAGGGGACCCGCGCCTAGGGGTGGTGTGGCCCCTTGTGTCCCATCTCCACTCCCTCTTCTGGCTATCTTCATCTTCTGTAAAAATAGGAGTTTCCATATATTTTCTGGGATTTTCTGATCTTCGGAAATATTGCATCTGGACAGCGCTTTTTCCAGCAGAATTCTGACTCTGGCAGTTAATTCTCTAAAAATCATCAAACATACAAACTAGATGAAATAACATAAGTATCATCTCTAAATATGAAAAATATCAATGAATAATAGTAAATTATGATATAAAATAGTGATGCAAAATGGACGTATCAGTTGCATCGCTTGATGCTACAAAGATGCGATGTTGCCATGCACCCAATAGACGCAACGCTTGCCACCCACTCGACAGACGCGACACTGGTCGTGCACCCGATAGAAGCGACTACATGGACATCATCAACAATGCCACATGACTCCGCATCGTCGACTCTGACTGCATTATCAATTCTTGGATCCTTATGCATGATACGCTGACTAGATGCACTTCTGGGTCAGTGGTTTATCCTCGCATGAGTCTCCACTCGAGTCTACGACTCGACTAGACACTCGGGGGCTACTCCTATCAAGAGCGCTGGTCGCGCACCCGATGTACTTCTGGGTCAGCGGTACGCCCACGATATTTCTGACTACAACAACATGATACAAGACTCGAGTCTTTGCCGGAGTCTACGACTCCACCAGACACTCGGGGGCTACTCCAAACTAGAGCATTGGTCGCACACATACAAGATCTTCGACTAGCATGCTACAATTCCTCGTTCGAATATATGACTCGAATGAGTACTCGGGAGCTACTCCCATAGGGAGCACTAGTCACGCATTCGAAAAATAATAGGCATTGATGGCATTTGCAAGATAATCTGAAGAACTTTCGGATTACCATATCACACAACCGACGACTATAAATCTCTGCTCGAGTCTACGACTCAAAAATACACTCGGAGACTACTCCCATAGGGAGTGCTGGCTGCGCACCATATAGTCCATTGTGTTGACTACGTACATAATGGAGACTCCTTTATGACAACTGAACTCATTGGCTGGCCCGATGAACTTCCGGGTGAAGTGCTTCACACTTGACACAACTATCGACTCCGACATCCGAATGCAAGGTTCAAGACAACTAAGCCTCCACCTGAATCTACGATTCGGATGGACACTTGGGGGATACTGACAAGGATATGCCCAACAGGCACCCGACTACAGGCTACCTGGTGTGGCTCAAAGGAAGGCCCACTTGACGAACTACCAGGGTCCATGACGCCCATGACGGTTCGGCTGATACGAAGCCCATATGGACACGGCCTCCAAGCGCGCAAGACAGGGAAATATCAAGACTAGAGTTTGGATACAACTTGTAACCTACTTGTATTGGCACCCGAGACCTAGCCTCCCCCATATATAAAGGATAGGAGGGTCCAACGAGGAGGACATGATAAAATCCCCACAACATACCTCATAACCTAACACACAACTCGCCATATCTCATATGCGCACCCCTGTAACCTTCGGCGTTGCCATTAACAAAGAGCAGACAAGCAGGAGTAGGGTTTTCCCTTCGGGGGCCTGAACCTGGGTAAACCTTGTGTCCCCGTGTTGCAAGTATGTTAGTTGTTCCGAGATCTCCAGCGTCCCCTCCTTCTCCAAAACCCTAGTCCATAACAATGGGCATTGACAAGTCGACCCCTAATCAGGTATTGTCCAAGATTTTGCGGAGATAAATCCGGTTTGACGAATGACATGTGGTGGATATAGCTTAAGCCAAAAAATTATACGGTGACTTTAATTCAGCCAACATAGACCTTGCCATATCCATTAAATTCCCTTTTTTCCTCTCGGCTACACCATTTTGTTAAGGGGTGTACGCAGCAAAATATTGAAGTCTTATCCCCTCTTTACATAGAAATTCATTCAGGGTGTAGTTCTTGAACTTGGAACCGTTTTTGCTTCTTATTACCAAAATAGGAACATTGTGTTATCGTTGAACCTCATTGGTAAAGTCGATGACGGTTTGTAAGATCTCACCCAATAAGGTAGAGATCCATGTGATTGTAGTGCTAGTCCCTGGATCGTTTTGCTAGCACCCACAATTTAAGATGAAGTACATAGAAACAAAGGTCATTATTACAACACAAATCCAGGAGTACAATAGTCCTTACAACTCACTTAGCCTAAGGCTAACTTATTTAGAGTTCTCAATACATAGCATAATAATAGAGTCTTCATCTTCATGCGCCACAGGCAAACATGTCGAGTGTAGACCCATAACCCTACTCACGATCAGAGTAACCTGAAACATGATAAGTTACAGCCACAAAGGGTCAATACAATTGGAGTTGTTGCGGTGACCCAGCATACCACTGCATGTGTAGAATACTATAGTCGTTGACATGACATCCACAGAACACCGTTCTGTAAATATCACATCTCCCAGAGTGGTACAACAGAAACATTGCGGGTCCATATTAGAAATATACACACCTTATTATTATTACAATATCGGAAGTTCAAGACTTCCAAAAGATTCAACTTACAAACCAAAATATAAAGTGTTTCAGTGGAATTTAAAAGTAGCAACTCCGACTAGGAGTTGAGCTCATCAGCTTATTCTATAGAGTTCATGCTGCTCGGCTCCGTTGGTTACTACTAACTAGGGATACTTAGTTGGACTCGTTATCATCGACACCGTAGCGGATTTCATAATCCACTCCTTCAACACCTCCGGATAGATCAGGTTCCTCGTAGAACACCTTTTCTTGGCATTCGGCTGCATACATTGGCACGTCTTCGGGATCCTCAGAGTCTAAGCAAGGGATCAAAGGAAAGAATGAGTAACAGCGTTACACAACAAGTTCATTATATGCAAGGTGCGAAGTTTGATGCTCTAACTACCACCTCGGATTATAAATCCTTGGCATTATGCAATTTTTGTAAATCTTTCTTCAAAGATTGATTTTATTCTGAAAACTATGACAATCAGCCTTCACAGGTTGACCAGAACTTTCATGGAGTTCCTTTCCTGCCGCGTTCGTAGCTCCTTCCCGAAACAGGGAGTAACAAGTTACAGTTCTTACACTCTACAGAGGTGCGTTACTTTACCCATGAGAGATCAACTCCTTGTTGAAAACCGGGCGTACTTTCCCGTCCACAATTCCATGATGTGGGGCCCAGTAGTTGGTCCAAGCCAATCACTGGCCCTTTGCGACCTCGCATGCCTCCTTGGTGTACACCATGCCCACATAATGAATTACGACAATGGTTTGTACAAACTGTTAGATGCCAGAACTATCGTGGGACGATGAGGGTTCCCACCCATATGCTGCATATCCTCTATGAATTACCAATTAATATGCATGCTACGAGGATAACAGCCACGACCTGCACATTCGGCTTCATGCAAGAGGAAGAAGATACAGCTGACTTCTCTGTCCCATTCCAAATCTCATGGCTAATGCGTAATATACGGTGCTAAAATCACTTATGTCATGGGTTATTAAGTCCCTACTTGATCATCATTGTTTGCAACTAGAACCCTAAGTTCTATTGCTCCATTATATCATCACTTAGGATGATAAATATGATTTCTTTATTTGTGAAAATAATATTTTCTTTCTTTTATAGCATATATGATAACACACAATTTGCAAATACTTTGATAAAGACTCTTCAAAGGACATGA
This sequence comes from Avena sativa, assembly GCA_916181665.1. Lineage (NCBI taxonomy): Eukaryota > Viridiplantae > Streptophyta > Magnoliopsida > Poales > Poaceae > Avena > Avena sativa. The sequence continues at coordinate 190,579,708 of OV702282.1, read as the reverse complement.
GCAAGTGATGAACTTGCCTTGTGATGGCAAGGTAGTGAAGTCTGATACTTGCACTGGACCTTGAGCTTCTATGTCTACAAAAACATCATTATTGCCCGGTAAGGACAATATTTAAAGAAGCAAAATGATTATGCAAGTAATGTAATGCATTATTTAATTTGATATGCATTCACCCTATTATTATATAAGGTTCTTTTTAATAATAATAAAGCATTTATAAATATTAATTTTAATATTTATAACGTATATTGAATTATTTCCCTTTTATTTGACTTTTATTGATTAAATAATTCTTTTAGGAATTATCGATTATACATTAAAATTTGTTATTAAATATTTATATAGTATTTTTCAAAAATACTACAATATTAATATATAATGAAAGTGATTTTTATTTATTTTTATCATCTTTCAATAATTTTGTATAATTCCATAAGGAATATATAAATTACAAAATTCTTATAAAAATTTAAATGTCTAAAATTTTATCTTATTTTATTTGGATAGTGTGGATTATTGTGAATCCAAAAATATTTTATTTATAATTTTTGGACTTTTATTTTATTTTCTAGAATTTAATTAAGTCCAGGGGTATTTTGGTCTTTTCCTTTTTATTTAAACAGGTCTGAAAGGATTTCTAGGCTGGCTTAAACTTATTGGGCCCTAGTGGCCCATTAGTCATAAACAAAATAACCACCCCGAAGGGTCTGGCCAACTCAGCCCATTCCTCACTGCCTCTCTCTCCCTTGAGCTCATCCCCTCCTCTTCTGACCCTGACCCTGTGGCCGGCGATGCCGCCGCCGACGATTCCCGCTGCCGTGGGCCGTTCTGGTCGCCACCGTGGTGCAACAAGGGTTGTTGACGACGCGTGTCCTTTCTATCCGACTGGATTCGAGCCTGGGGCTCTCCTGCGATGGATCGATGCCGTCCTAAACCTTAGGGTTTGGGGATTGGCGTGGATCCAAGTGTTGTTGCCGCCGTCTCGCGTTGTGGTGATGCTCCTCACCTCTAGGCATGGTCAGGGTCACTGTCGTGGCGCCGTATGGGTTGCAGCGCCCCCTCTGGGGTGCTCCCCGTGCCGCCATGGTCGTCGGCCCCTCTTCTTCCTCTTCTAGTCTCCAGCGAGGACCTTTGGTGAGTTTTGTTCCTCTCCCCTTGTGCTCCTTGTGCTCGCTCATCCCATGCTGGATGTTGGCAGTGACCTCTCTAGTTACTGTCTGGTTCTGATTAGGATGTTTTATCCATTTAGGGTTCTTATCCTGTGGTAGTTCATATACTGGATGAATTATATCATGTCTGAATGGTCTGTAAACATGCTAAATGGTTATTGGCCTGAGACTTGTTGCTTGAGATGAACTATGATGGTTTTGGTGGCTTATTAGATGATTTTATGCTTGGTTTGCATATGATTCAGATGGTATAGTTGCTTTGGAATCCATGCTTGGTAAAGTTAGTGAATTGATAACCTTCCACTGTCATTTCATGGTTTAGGAGCATGGTTATGATATGATGAAACCACTGTCTTAGTGTTGTTGGCTTAGAAATTAATATGTGGTTTGAGATGATCTCAAATAGTGAAGATGAACATAGGAATATCCTAGTTATGATTCCTGTATTAGCAGGAAAATGATTAGTAGATTGTTTTGTTGAACCTGTGATGATTGGATGTTTATCCTGACTCAAAACAGAATTGCTCTTGTGATACCATCTTGGTATGGCACACAAGATTGATTCTAATCCATTGATTGGGTTGATTCAAGCTTAAGACAAGCTTGAATTTGAGAGATAAACATAGATGTTCTTTTCTGAAATCCCTAAGACCAATGATGTTGGTCTGAGGCTTAGGGATTCATACATTATCTAGTTTATTCATATAGATAGTCCTGGTAGTGGTACCAGCTATTATTTTTGAATCAAAACTTGGATAAAAATGATAGTAGGCTTGATCATTCTATGGATCCAAAAGATTTGTTTCTAAGGTGCTACCCTTACTTTAGGGATGTGCCTAGAAATTAGATCATAGCTATATTTATGCTTGAATTGTAATATATAGCTTGACAACCAGAGCAATGATGTTGCTCTGAGCTCTGGCTGAATCCTGGTACTTTGCTGTTTGCTTTTAGAGCTTAAAATCCCTATGATGGAGTCACCCCACTTGGGTGCTTTCTGAGGGTTTGTTTCATAAGACAACACATGCTTCTGTCTAGATGATATGATTAGATCATGTGAAGGTTTTATGAAACTCACCATAGAATCTGATGTTTGTGGAGTAAGGTGGTGATGATGATCTTGTTTTGTTGGCTTCTGTGCTTGACCTTGAGCTAGCCTGCTCCTCCTAGCTCCTGGATTTGTCCTTGAGCTAGATTGCTCCTCCTAGCTCCTGGACTTGTCCTTGCTGTCCACCTGATCCTTCCCCCTCCTTATGTCACCATCCTGGTGATGTTTGGTTGATCTTTGGTGGTTTGGTTTGGCTGTTGTGCTTGGTAAGCTGCTGTCTAAGATGGTTGTTCTTGTGTGCAAGCAGTGGAGAGATGCACTAGTTCCTCTCCACGGCTGTGCTGATGGTTTTGTGAGTTTGGGGCTGTGCTATGAGGATGATAGCACATCACATGCATGTTGGTGTGTGTGTCCTTCCTGTGTGCTTGCTGTGCACTTGTGGATATGCTTTGGTCTTGGAAGTTACTTTGATCATATTACTTTTACCTGGCTGGTGAATTTGCCCCTCCTTGCTCTCAATTTGACCCTTTGGCTTAAAATTTATGAAAGATAGATTCTTTCATATTGGTGAAACTTGCCCCTTGTTATAAATTTCTCAATGATGAATTTGTCTAGTGCACTTCACTAACATGTTTGAGAGAAAAATAATACTAACTCTAACCATATTATTGTTTTATTAATGTTTATCTTGCAGGTACAGATTTGAAGATGAAGATTGTAGTTTAGTTTTTCTTTTATAGAATAGTTATAGAATAATTCAATGTAATCTTCTTATGCTTTTGTAATTTTCATTTTATTATCTTGTAATCTTCATTTTATTCTTCTGTAATAAAGATTACATTATTATTAATAAAGAATATTCTTATTCTATATTTATTTGCTTTTGTGAAGTGTGTGGATGATTTCAATAAGTTACAATTTTGTAACTTATTTATATATTGATAATATGAAATAAGTTTTCATATTCTTTATTGTTTTTCTCTGGATAGAATTTAAGTTGTAATATTGAACTCTTAATTAAATTAAGATTCAAAACTTATTCCTAATTCATTTGAATTATAATTCAAACTCTCTCAAGTTTAAAATTTAATTTCACTTTTCAAGCACTTAATTCCTCAAAGATCATATCAAAGTCTATAGCAATCATCCTTTAAGACTAAACATAATCTCAAAGTATGAAAGAAACCTTGATCACTTTAGGTCTTTATTTGGCGAAATTTTTCCCACATTTTCATAGAAGAATGCATGCAACATTCCAAATTCGTAAATCTATCCTTCGTTAGTTCCTAAATGCTGGGATGTTACAGACTTCCCCCCTTAAATTAAACTTCGTCCCAAAGTTTGTGGAGATGTACCTGAATAGTTCTGGATAAGCGTTCCTTAAATCCTCTTCTTTCTCCCACGTGGCTTCCCTTTCAGGTGATGTTCCCACTATACCTTGCAATATTTGATTGCTCTATTCCTCAATCTTTTCCAGTTTTCTTCTAGAATCTTACAAGGCTTTTCAATATAGGTCAGGTATTCTTGTAGTTATATCTCTTGGTGTGTGATTGAATCATCTGGAACTTCAAACATTTACGAAGTTGTGACACATGGAAAACATTATGCACTTGAGCCAATCTTGATGGTAACTCTAAAGCATAAGCTATAGTTCTATTTTGACTCAGTATCTTGAATGGTACGATGTATCTTGGACTTAATTTTCCTTTAACTCCGAATCTTTTCACCCCTTTCATTGGACTTACTTTCAAATAGACCATATCTCCCACTTCTGGATGCCATGATCTTCGACGTTGATCCGCATAACTTTTCTGCCTACTTTGAGCTATTTCAAGTCTATCCCTGATCTTATCAATGATATCTTGTCTTTCCTTGATATAATCGGGCGCAAATTCTTTGCTGCTTCCAGGCTCATACCAACACATTGGTGATCTACACTTCCTTCCATACAGAACCTGATATGCAGCTGCCTTCAGACTACTCTGATAGCTATTATTATAAGAAAATTCTGCCAATGGTAGATGATCTTCCCATGTTCCTCCAAAATCTAGTGCACAAGCCCTTAACACGTCTTCTAGTATTTGATTAGTTCTTTCAGTTTGACCTCCTGTCTCAGGATGATATGTTGTGCTGAAATCTAACTTTGAACCAAGTGCTTCATGCAATTGCTTCCAAATGCTGAAGTAAACACTGATCCCCTATCAGTTACGATCTTTTTGGGTACTCCATGCTTACTTACTATCTCTTTGACATATACTTCAACTAACTTCTCGGCATTATCTTTTTGATTCACCGGAATAAAATTTGCACTCTTAGTGAGTCTGTCCACAATTACCCATATCATATCCTTCCTTTTTGTTGTCATGGGCAATCCTGTGATGAAGTCCATACCTATTTCCTCCCACTTCCATTCAGGAATTTCCAAGGGTTGTAATGGTCCTACTGGACTTTGATGTTCAGCCTTCACCCTTTAACAAGTATGGCATTCAGATACATATTTAGCAATATCTCTCTTCATGTTATTCCACCAGAATAGTTCTTTCAAATCCATATACATCTTAGTACTCCCTGGATGTATAGAATATGGAGTATCATGTGCTTCTCGAAGTATGACATCTCTAATCTCCGTCACATCTGGAACACATGGACGGTCTTGAAACCATAAAGACTCATAATCCCCAAGGCGAAAAATTGATTTTTGCCCTTGAGATATCCTCCGAATTTCCTCAGCAATAAAAGGATCTTCTGCTTGATGTCTAAAAATTTCTTGCTTAAGATCAATGTCCTGCTCTGCAACTACCTGCATAGTAGCTAATCCTCCAAGAACCTCTGTTTTAATAAATTGAAGTTCTAATCTTTCCAAGTCCATTTTTAACTCTTTTGGTAACTCCCGATTACTAGGATGAATATCAGCACTCTTTCTGCTTAAAGCATCCGCTACAACATTTGCTTTCCCTAGGGTGTAGTTGATTGTTAAATCATAATCCTTTATTAGTTCCAACCAACACTTCTGTCTCATATTCAATTCCTTTTGAGTGAAGAAATATTTGAGAATTTTATGGTCAGTGTATAACTCACATCTGGCTCCATAAAGAAAATGCCTCCATCCTTTCAGCGCAAAAACTACTGCTACTAGCTCTAAATCATGAGTTGGATAGTTGACTTCCTATGGTTTCAATTGACTTGAACCATAAGAAATCACTTTCTGATCTTGCATTAATAGACAACCCAAACCTTCTTTAGATGCATCACAGTATACTGTGAAGTCCTTCCCTGTTTCAGGAACTGCTAAGATTGGAGCTGTGGTTAATCTAGTCTTCAACTCTTGAAAACTTGCCTCACATTTCTCATCCCACTTTAATGGTGTATTCTTCCTTAATAATTTGGTCATTGGTCCGGCTACTTTGGAGAAACCTTCAACGAATCTCCGATAATAACCAGCCATTCCTAAGAAACCTCGAATTTGCTTCACATTGGTCGGTGCAGTCCACTCTAGTACTGACTGCACTTTAGATGGATTCACAGCAATTCCATCTTTACTGATCACATGACCAAGGAATTCTACCTTATCTAGCCAAAATTCACACTTACTGAACTTAGCATAAAGCTTGTGTTCTCTTAAAGTCTGTAATGCTATTCTCAAATGATCAGCATGCTCTTCCTTATCCTTGGGATATATCAGAATATCATCAATAAAGACTATGACAAACTTGTACAAATATGGCATGAAGATCTTGTTCATCAAATTCATGAATATTGCCGGTGCATTGGTCATACCAAATGGTACTACCAGATACTCATGGTGTCCATATCTTGAGACAAATGCTGTTTTTGGAACATCTTCCGGTTTGATTTTTATTTGATGGTATCCAAATCTTAAATCGATCTTTGAAAATACTCCAGCTCCTTTCACTTGATCAAACAAATCTTGAATTCTTGGTAAAGGATACTTATTCTTGATAGTAACATTTTTTAGATTTCTATAATCACCACACATCCGTCTTCCACCATCTCTCTTATCCACAAAGATTACTGGTGTTCCCCATGGGGATACACTTTCCTGAATAAATCCTTTTTTATCTAACTCATCAATTTTCTCTTTGAGTTCTTTCAACTCTTTGGGTCCCATCTTATATGGTGCTTGAGATATTGGTGTTGTGCCAGGAATTAGGTCAATAGTGAACTCTATCTCCCGGTCTGGTGGCATTCCCGGTAGCTCTGCTGGAAAAACATCTTGGAATTCATTAACTATAGGAATCTCTTCCAATTTGACCTCTTTCATTGAGTTCAACTGCAGATCCACCATGATATGACTGTGCTTATCTGCTTGGTAAACTATCCTTGCTCCACTTGGAGTTTTGATTGAGACAGCTTTCTCCTCACAATTTATCTGAGCTCTATGTTCCATCATCCAATCCATTCCCAGCACTACTGCAATTCCCTTCAAAGGAATCACATAAAGGTCTGCGAAATATGTACAACCATAGATCGAGATAACCTGATCTTGTTTTATGTGGCGTACAATCACATTCCCTCCTGCCGTAACTACGATCATAGGACTTTCTAACGTTGCCCTTCTAATCCCGAACTCATCACAAAATTCTTCAGAAATGAATGAAGTAGTTGCACTAGTATCAAATAGAACTTTGTCGGGATTGGTAAGGATATTGAGCGTACCTATCACTGCATGCTCCGAATTATCCACCTCCTCGAGGGTTGCACAGTTCAGTTTCCTGGTAGGTCGGTTCCTCTTGCCATTGTTGTTCTTGCCATTATTTCCTCCTTTATTGGGTTGTCCACTTCCTCCACTGGCTTGTCCTCCTCCCTTGGTAGACCAACCTCCTGGTGGCTTTCTCGGACAATCGGGTTTGATATGCCCCTTCTGACCACAACCATAACAAATCACTACAGGCTTTTTGCATTCCCTCTGGAAATGCCCTGGAATTCCACAATTGTTACAAATAACATTCCTTCTCGGATTGGATTGATTTCCACTACTACCCTTGTTATTGTTATTGTTATTGTTGCCATAATTCCTATTCCGAGGTTTGAACTCCAGGTTGGGTTTAGGTTTGCTTTCCTGAATTCTCTTGGTTTCCTTCTTGGCTCTCTTCCTCCGATCCTCTTGGACATTCTTGTAGTCATCTTCAAAAGTAATGGCTGCATCCAACAACTGCTGATAAGTTTGCTTATTGGCTAACCTTAGCTGCATCCTCACAAATGGATTTAATCCACGCAGGAAACGCTTCTTCCGCTTCTCTTCAGTGTTGACATCCTCCTCAGCATAGCGAGACAGTTGACTAAACTCCCGGATGTACTTCATGACACTCGTATATCCTTGCTGAAGCTCCTCAAATTCTCTCTGCTTCAACTCCATAACACTTTCCGGAACATGATATTCACGGAATCTCTGCTTGAACTCTTCCTAGGTAAACTCTCTTCCTGGTTGTTGCATGGGAAACTAATTTTCCCACCATGACGCTGCAGGTCCAGTCAGAAGATGAGTTGCATACCTCAATTTCTCCTCATCATTGCAACCTACAGTTTACAGCTTCCTTTCAGTATCTGCTAGCCAGTCTTCTGCATCCATCGGTTCAGGAGGTGATGCAAAAGGTAATAGTCTTGCATTCTGGAAATCAGATAGACTCACTCCTCCACCTTCAGGTGCCCTCTGATTTGCTCGTCCTAGAAGGTCTTCCATGAACTTGTTCTAGGTCTCTTGCATCATTTGCATGCATTGCATAAAATTCTACTCCATTAACGGCCTCATTGGTGGTGGTGGTAATGCTTCTTGGTTAGCTGCATCTGCATCGGCCTTCTCCTTGGCCTCTCGCTCCATTCGCTGCTTCTCAGTTTCCATTTCTACACCCGTATCCATGCCCCTCTAGTCCTGCAACATAAAGTGATTTCTCATAATTACATCATGCACATGTGTTCTGAGATCGACTTTACGCACAGAACTAGTCACACAATGATGATCCAAAAAAATCCAAATATGCATTTCACATATTTTACATACTATCATAATAATACAAAGTCATTACAACATATACCATATAGGTATAATCACAAAACTACCTTACTCATCTCACTAACTTATTTCTTGGAGTACAATACACGGTACTTGATGGTACTAACTAGTTGCCTCCTTCTAGTAGTAACTACGCTCATCGTACATGCCTGATGTCCAACCGTGATGACGTGTTGTTCGTTGCACAGTTTGTGGAACATATGGCCTTCCAGAAGGAATATACTCTATATCTGAAGTGTCAGGACTTGAGTCATTACTCAACCTGAGTGCATTGACTCCCTCCAGCTCAGATGAAAAGTCTTCAGAAACATATTCAACATTATCTCCAGCCTGCATCTCCTGAGCTTCATTTCTTGAGTTGTCAATAGGATACGCAGATCCTGCTGCTTCCTAGGTGCTCTCTTGGGCAAGATAGTTAAACACTGGATAATGTATATTCCCTGGGTTTTGATAAGATGTTGATGATTCAAACACTCTCTCCTTAGGATCTTCTTCTTCATCATCCTGGTTATCTATTGACATGGTATTTCTACTTCTGTTATTAGGGTTCATCCTTACACCCATCCAACTAGATTGTCCAACATTTCTGTTAGAACCATCTGTGGACATCTGGTGTTCATGAGATCCATTATATGATCCCATCCTCCAACCATCCGAATTCTCAATAGGAAGTTCTGAGTCAGAACCATCCTCTGAGCCCTGTGGTACTGCATACCTCATATCCATAGTAGGATCATGTATAGGTTCAGATCTTGGTGAATAAGGATATGGTATAAAAGATTCAGGATCTATAGGTATATCCTTAAAGATAGGTGTTGCATTACTACTTGCTTCCTTCTCTAACTGGAATGCTAACTGCTTCCTCCTTTCTGGATCAGTTAGATCCTCTAACATATCATTTTTGTCTTCAACAATCACTTGATGGGTCTTATAAAAAGACGCAACGAGTGTTCGGTATCTATCCATAAACTTGGAAGATAACTTAGGATGCTTCTTAACCAAAGTAAGATGATCCGGTATAGGCTCCAAGTCTATAGAATCATGAGGTATCACAGAGAATATGCTACCTTCTAGCTCCTTGATTTTCTGCTCCCGGATATTAGCTATCGCCTCCACAACTGCAACATGATATGCTGCTAAATGACTCCTACCTTCTCCTATAGGTAGATCATGATATAATCCAAGCTTCTCTGGAAGTTGGATACTCACACGGTACTTTGATAACATCCGGCCATCAAGGTAAGTGATAGTGTTCACTGGAATTCTAGTTGGACAACTAAAGAGCTTTAAAAGTTAACGAAGTTGGTCTGTAAATTATCCTTGATAATCATCAAGAGTCTCCTCTTTCTTTACCAAAGTCTGTTTTGGAAACTTTGGTGCCATATCTCTATATATCAGAAAAATAATTTTGATTAGTATCCAATGACATATAGCATCATAACAAAGAATTATCGCACTAAAATATATAACAAAGTATTCTCATTTGAATACCCATTATATTACTTTTAGAGAATTCTTTATCGTTGCTAAGCTTTTCTACAGGTAATACCCTTTACTAGGTTTCCAACCTAAGGTCAAAGCAATTTCATCTGATACCAACTGCGGTGACCCAGCATACCACTGCATGTGTAGTATACTATAGTCGTTGACATGACATCCACAGAACACCGTTCTGTAAATATCACATCTCTCAGAGTGGTACAACAGAAACATTGCGGGTCCATATTACAAATATACACACCTTATTATTATTACAACACCAGAAGTTCAAGACTTCCAAAAGATTCAACTTACAAACCAAAATATAAAGTGTTTCAGCGGAATTTAAAAGTAGCAACTCCGACTAGTAGTTGAGCTCAGCAGCTTATTCTATAGATTTCATGCTGCTTGGCTCCGTTGGTTACTACTAACTAGGGATACTTAGTTGGACTCGTTATCATCGACACCGTAGCGGATTTCGTAATCCACTCCTTCAACACCTCCGGACAGATTAGGTTATTCGAAGAACACCTCTTCTTGGCATTCGGCTGCATACATTGGCACGTCTTCGGGATCCTCAGAGTCTAAGCAAGGGATCAAAGGAAAGAATGAGTAACAGCGTTACCCAACAAGTTCATTATATGCAAGGTGGGAAGTTTGATGCTCTAACTAACCACCTCGGATTATAAATCCTTGGCATTATGCAATTTTTGTAAATCTTTCTTCAAAGATTGATTTTATTTTGAAAAACTACGACAATCAGCCTTCACAGGTTGACCAGAACTTTCATGGAGTTCCTTTCCTGCCGCATTCGTAGCTCCTTCCCGGAATAGGGAGTAACAAGTTACAGTTCTTACACTCTGCCGGGCATACTTTCCCCATGAGAGATCAACTCCTTGTTGCACAACTGGGCATACTTTCCCATCCACAATTCCATGATGTGGGGCCCAGTAGTTGGTCCAATCTAATCACTGCCCCCTTCGCGACCTCGCATGCCTCCTTGGTGTACACCATGCCCACATAATGAATTACGGCAATAGTTTGTACAAACCGTTAGATGCCAGAACTATCGTGGGACGATGAGGGTTCCCACCCATATGCTGCATATCCTCTATGAATTACCAAATAATATGCACGCTACAAGGATAACAGCCACGACCTGCACATCCGGCTTCATGCGAGAGGAAGAAGATACAGCTGACTTCTCTATCCCATTCCAAATCTCATGGCTAACGCGTAATATACGGCGCTAGAATCACTGATGTCAGGGGTTATTAAGTCCCTACTTGATCATCATTGTTTGCAACTAGAACCCTAAGTTCTATTTCTCCATTATATCATCACTTAGGATGATATCTATGATTTCTTTATTTGTGAAAATAATATTTTCTTTCTTTTATAGCATATATGATAACACACAATTTGCAAATACTTTGATAAAGACTCTTCAAAGGACATGATCAAGTGATGAACTTGCCTTGTGATGGCAAGGTAGTGAAGTCTGATGCTTGCACTAGACCTTGAGCTTCTATGTCTACAAAAACATCATTATTGCCTGGTAAGGATAATATTTAAAGAAGCAAAATGATTATGCAAGTAATGTAATGCATTATTTAATTTGATATGCATTTACCCTATTATTATATAAGGTTATTTTTAATAATAATAAAGAATTTATAAATATTACTTTTAATATTTATAACATATATTGAATTATTTCCCTTTTATTTGACTTTTATTGATTTAATAATTCTTTTAGGAATTATCAATTATACATTAAAAATTGTTATTAAATATTTATTTAGTATTTTTCAAAAATACTACAATATTAATATATAATGAAAGTGATTTTTATTTATTTTTATCATCTTTCAATAATTTTGTAAAATTCCATAAGTAATATATAAATTACAAAATTCTTATAAAAATTTAAATGTCTAAAATTTTATATCTTATTTTATTTGGATAGTGTGGATTATGTGAATGCAAAAATATTTTATTTATAATTTTTGGACTTTTATTTTATTTTCTAGAATTTAATTAAGTCTAGGGGTATTTTGGTCTTTTCCTTTTTATTTAAACAGGTCTGAAAGGATTTCTGGGCTGGCTTAAACTTATTGGGCCCTAGTGGCCCATTAGTCATAAACAAAATAACCACCCCGAAGGGTCTAGCCCAACTCAGCCCATTCCTCACTGCCTCTCTCTCCCTCGAGCTCATCCTCTCCTATTCTGACCCCGACCCTGTGGCCGGCGATGCCGCCGCCGATGATTCCCGTGTTGGAATTATGCTCTAGAGGCAATAATAAAGATGTTATTATTATAATTCTTGTTCATGATAAAGTTTATATTCCATGCTAGAATTGTGTTAAGTGGAAACTTTAATACTTGTGTGGTTTATGAACAACACTGTGTCCCTAGTATGCCTCTAAGGACTAGCTCATTGATTAATGATGGTTAAGGTTTCCTAACCATAGACATGAGTTTACGATTAATAATGAGATCATATCATTGGGAGAATGATATGATGGACATACCCAAATTAAGCAGAGCAATTAGATCGTGTCATCGTGTTCATCTTTGCGAAGCTTTTTCTTATGTCAAATATTGTATTCCTTAGACCATGAGATAATGCAACTCCCTGGTATCAGAAGAAAGCTTTGAGGTCATCAAACGTCATCCTATGATAGGGTGATCATAAAGGTGTCTCTCAGGTGATCGGAAAGTACCTGTTGGGTTGTATGTATCGAGATGGGATTTGTCCCTCCCAAGTCGGAGAGATATACTTCGGGCCCACTCGGTAATCGATATCAACACCGCTTGCAAGCATGTGGTTAAGGAGTTAATCACAAAGTGATATCGGATTACGGAACGAGTAAAGTACTTGCTGTGAACAAGATTGAACTAGGTATGCCGATGCCGACGATCGAATCTCGGGCAAGTAAAATATCGCGTGACGAAGGGAATATATATATGGGATTGATTGAATCCTGGCATCGTGGTTCATCCGATATGATCATCGATGAGTATGTGGGAGTCAATATGGGTTTACAGACCCCGCTGTTGATTATTGATAGAAGATTATGTCTGCATATTCTCGAACCCGAAGGGTCACACACTTAACGTGTCTCGACGCTAGGATAGAATGCATAATTGGTTTATGAGTTTTTGTTCAGAGTCTCGGATGAGATCCAGGATGTCACGAGAGGTTCCGGAATGGTCCGGAGAATATGATTCATATAAGGCAAAGCAGTTTTTGGAGTTCGGAATTGTTTCGGATTGTTTGGTATTGTACCGGAAGCTTCTAGAACCTTCCAGAGTGGGACCAACGTGGCCCCACTTGTCGGGAGGGGGCGTGGGCCTATGAGGGAGTGCCCTGGTCGCATTGGGCCAGGGGAACAAGGCCCCATAGGCCCAGCCGGCCAAGCCCTAGGGGAAACCCTAGGGAGAGCTAATAGAAGGGGGGGACTTGCCCCCCACTCCTCCCTCTTGGCCGCCGGCCCTAGGCTTGGAGGAGGGGCAAGGGGCAGCCACCCACCCCTCTATATAAAGAGGGCAGGGGGCGCACCCTCCCCCCACACCTCCTCAAACCCTAGCTGCCCTGCTGCCCTCCTCTCTCTCTCTCTCCCTCCCGACTGCGCGTAGGCGAAGCCCTGCCGCAGAAACTCTCCACCGTTTGCACCACGCCGTCGTTTTGTAGATCCAACCTATCTCTCCACCCCACTTGCTGGACCGAGGAAGGAGGAGACGTCGAGGTGCCGCACGTGTGCATCTCTCAGAGGCATCGCCACTTGCGGTGTTGGATTGGATTGGATCGCGAGGAGGAGAAGGCTAGTACGACTACATCAACCACGTTCCGTCGAACGTTCCCCTGTGCGAATCTTCAAGGGTATGAAGATCTCATCTATCCCCCCTCGTTGTTTGCATCTCCTTGATTAGATCTTGGCTTTTACCGTTCGCATCCGTAGAAAATTTTGATTTACTATGCATCCGTATGCATCCGTAGAAAATTTTGTTTACATCAAGTTATGCTCCAGGAATCATCATCAAAAGCTAACGCTCTTCAATGAAGTCAATAAAGTCAACATATACATCAACTCAAGTGAAGACGAAGTTGCTGATTAGATAAGAATAGAATTTCTAACCATAGAACCTACTTCTGTAGAGTATTGCAATAGCAGCAATGCAAGCCAGTAGTTTAGCTACTAGTTTTATAAGTATGGTAGCTATGAGTTATTTATTCTTGATTCTTCTTCATAAGAAGTTTCTTTCTCTCTCTTTAACCTAGAGTGTTCTCTGGATCTTGTGTATAGAGTTTAGTTGTAACCTATAGTCATGTCTTGGACCTGCTATGTTTCTGTTGTACTACTCTGAGGGATGTAATACTAGTGAACGGTGTTTCATTGGTGTTATGTCAACGACTATAGTGTACTACATCATGCAGTGGTATGTTGGGTCACCGCAGCTGGTATCAGAGCATATGCTTTGACCTTAGGATTAAAACCCTTTTAGGAAGATCTGTAGGTTGGATAGTGACTATAGGAGCCATCTTATCTAAACCAAATATTCTTATGACTTATGATGAGTATCCACTTGAGGATAACCTTGTCAGACCTAAGTCATATGCTTAGTCATTCTTTCTTAGGAATAATTATTTATCTTTTCTCATGTATAGTGCTCTTTAGGGTTTCCCGAGGGAGGCATAAACCACCAAGAGACTGTAGGAAATTGTAAGCCATCAATTGAAGTAGTCTTAATGGTGTAGCCTAATTCCAGAATTTAAGTAAGAATAGTAAAATCTCAGTGTTGGTTGATAACCAACGGCAACATGATGGATATCATTAGGATAAATGTTGAGATAATAAGTAGTAATCATGTGGGATTCACTTGAGAATTCTACGTGATGAAGTGAAATTATGATAGGATTTAATGATAGAGTAATGTAAAACAAAGCTATTATGCTTAGATTAATTCCTAAATCATGGTGTACAGGTAAAACATAATAATATCATGGTGAGATTAGCTCCGAAACCATGATGAGAGTATAAATATGATGAGTAATTATTAAATTATCTTTAGATAGAGTAATAAGAAAACTTGGTAGAATCAAGATTGAAGTCAAAGGTGCCATAAAATAGTGATAACCTTCAATCTTCGGGGTTCAAAAGAATCTGATTAGTTACCTGGAGAGATCATGTGAGGACAGTTGGCTAATAAAGAAGGGTTGAATATAGTTAACCATTCCAAAGGTGAGACCAAAGGTTAGTCAAAACTAAATTGAGACCACTTTGTCTAAAAATTATCCTGTTGCACTTGAGAAATTTGGGTAAATAGTGAGATAAAGAATAGTTTAACCCTATGTGCTAAGTATCACAATGTAAACCTATATGAGGAGGTGTCATATACTACACAACTAAGCCAGAATTCTAGAGATATTATACTCAACTACTATATTCTAGGCTTAGAATATTGTGTGTTATATGTACCACATTTGGATTTCATTTGTTATTCTTGGATCTTCTTGATTGACTAGATTTGTACATGAAGTGTGACTTGGTGTGCAAATGCATGTTGCAACATCCAGTTACTACTTGATGTTATAGAACTAGATAGAGTAAAGGAATTCGTCTAAGGGAGTGACGAATTTCCAAGACCAAAATGAAGACTTACATGAAGAATGAAGTCAAGTGTAAGGTGTTTCAAGACAATTTGAAGGTTGAACCAAGTTTTATCATTATTGAATAGTTATAAGAAGGAAGATTAGTATATAAAATAGAGGGAACAACAAGAAGTAATAAACTTAAAGTTCAATCAAAGTAGGTAATGTTGCTAAGAAGTTAATAAAGTAAGTTGTACCAAGTTCATGGAAGCATCATGAATAAGTGCAAAGAGGAAGTTTTGGAATCCAAAATGGTATTCAAGCTCTGACAATTCAGAGAGAATGCTAGAAGTATGTTGGAAACCATAGGATAATACATACACCCTAGGATGGTTCGCAGCTGGTAATTATCCGCAGCTGGTATTTGATCCATAGCTAGTAATTGACCCACAGTTGGTATCTTGACCATAGTCGGTAATTGGTTGACATAGTTAACCAGATCGTCTTAAAAGTTTCATAAAGAGCATAAAATTTGTCCTAAGATAAGTAAGACACAAAGGAGTATAGAAAATTTTGAAAGCGACCGTCTTTCGAGACTCTTCGTGAAGTTAGGAGCATCAAAGCGAAAATATCCGAATGAGTAAGTAAGACAAATAATGCTGAAAAATTCACTTCGGATAAACATTATAAATACTTAATAGGCAGTTTAAAGACTATTAAGTAAAACCTAAGGGGGAGAGTAAACATTATAAATGAAAGTTGAAGAAGTACTATAGGTGATAATGAAATATTATCTAAAGCCTGATAAGGTAAAAGCTTGAACTAACAAAATGGAATAGTCTTAACAGACTAATTCTAAAGGAAACAACTCTTAAGTGATCCTTAAGAGTGAATAATCACATCCAATTGGACAAGTATAGAGGAACAAGAAATTCCAATGGGTATGGACTAAATGAGTTCACATCCAATCTTGGAAGGATTACCAGTTTGAGAGATACAATGGTAAAATGAAGATTAGTCTTTTGACTATAATTATTGGCTAACAGAAATTTAAAACTTATTTTAGTGAGACTTCTCAGACCTTATATAGTTTAGCAAAGAGGTTTGATGATCAAATAAAGAAGTTGGATTAGGATAATTAATCAGGGAAATCCACTAAAGCAGAGACCTCAACTTAAGGATTTTACAAGGACATATCCCTAAGGGAGTAAAGTAAAAGGAACTTTGGAGTGTTGGAGACACTAAGTTAAAGATTGTTGAGCATGATGAGGATTCAAGGAAAAGATTTGGATATGGGATATTACAATTATTCCCATTAAGGTTAACATGGAGTTGAGACATATCGTAATCATTTCAAGACAATTCCTCATTCCGAAACAAAAGAGAGTGCGAACTTCGAGGACGAAATTTATTTTAAGGAGGAGAGTCTATAACATCCCAGCATTAGAGCTTAGAAATAAGCTGAACACAGGTGTGTGCATTGCATTCATGCATAAAAAATCTGAATAATTTTCGCGCCTTTAAATAATAACTTGTCAAAGTGATTGAAGCTTCTCTTAACTTGATGGAATTGAAGTAGATCATCAAGTTGACTGCGATAAGTTTCAATATGACTTTTGCTAAAACCTTATTTTGGGTAAACATGATTTGATCTAAGGGAAGATCAAATGGAATAAAATTAAACCCTAATACATTACTTCATGATTTATATTTGATCCTTAGGTGATCATATCATAGTATTCATTATAATCACTCATGAATACCATATTATAAACATAACCCAAATAATAAGAATGTAACAATGTAACATCCCAAAAATACTAAACTTGGATCATCAAACTCTAAGCATCAAAATTAGGGTTAACAAAAACTTTTCTAAATAAAATTATGGAAGCATGCATGTGAGTATGCATTTCATTTTGAATTCTTTTAAACCACCTTGTTTGTGTGTTCCATTGCTTGTAAATGGATTCTTAGGTGAAATAAACACCATCTAAACATTTCCCACACTTTTCCCAAAGATAAGTAAATCAAAACAAATAAAATAAGATGAATGGTCATTTTGACCAATTTAACTCCCATGCCTACTTTGGCTGTCTCAAACACTCAGAACCTAACAGAAACTTTTCTGGATCTTTGCACCCCTTGATTGTACTCATAACAAAGTATCAAGGCCCACTTTGTGATCATCCAGGAACTTTCAAATGCATAGTTTAAATGAAAATTCAAAATTGAATCTTTATCATATGGGAAGATCCCACTTTTTCAAAAACCACTCAAACAAGCTCAACTTTCAAAACCCAAGCATCTGCAGACTCACCCGCACCAACCTAGCACACCCACCAAAAATCTTTTCAAAATTCAAAACTTGAATTCTTGCGGCCATTTCATCAAAAACTTGGCAGATACAAATCAAACAAAATCAAAACACTATTGTGAGCAGTGATTAAAGCCTAACTTGTCCCCTCTCTGGACACAACTAGGTTTTAGTAGATCATCTAGCTCAATTGCACACCCGTAGCAGCACTGTAAGCTAGGAATTGCCATAAATGGTGAGTAGGCCGAATGCACCCTTGCCACCCCCATGTCGACAGCAAGCTAGGAGGAGAAACAAGCCTAGCCAGCATGTCTGGGAGCAAGCCAACACCCCACTGCCACTCCCTGTCCAGCGCTCGAACGTTGCCAGCCACTGGACCACACGCACGGACCGCGCCCAGCTCGCCAGCAACCTTGTCGAGCGTGCGCCAGTGTGCCACCCTCGACCGAAGCCCATAGACCGCGCGCCGCCCTCGCCGCGTGCATACACGATCACCATCGACCCAGGAGACCGCCAGACATCCCCGTTCGCCGCCCCATGCCGCACAGCCACCGCTCGCCGTCGAAGACGCCGCCTCTGCCGCGCAGAGCGTCGCGTGTTCCAGACCAAACCGCACCGCCCCAAGTCTTGCCACCGTATCGTTGAGCATCGCCAGGGAACACCGCACCGCCCTACCTTCGCCCATGCCAATAGCCGTCTGTACCATCGCCCCCGACGAGCTCACCGTGCGGCCCGTCGGTCCCCTCGCTTGACTATAAATAGAGGACACCCCAGCCGAATTGAGCACACCATCTCACTCCCCTCTCATCACTGATCGTGCCACCCCGTTCCCGGAGCAAGGCGAGCAGCACTTCGCCAGAATTTCACCGGAGCCCGCTGCCTCTGGAGAAGAAGGGAGCCAGCAATTGGAGCCGCCCCAGGAGAAGCTGCCGGTACCAGGAGAATTGCCGTCGTCGACTTCGTCGTTCACCCGCCTCGCCTGCACCCCGATGAGCCCCCAGCAACCCACACTGGCCGCGCTAGGTTTCTGTCTCACCGGCGTTGCCCAACGTCGACGATGACTCCCAGTCGTTGGATTAGAACCAGATCGAACGTCCCACATCACCCCATACCGCTTCGCACCCCCCTGTCTCACTGACGCATGGGGACAGCCACTTAAACAGCCCGCGGGAGCGCTGTGCTTAGCAGGCTGGCCCGTTAACCTTTCCCGCGTAGCCCAGTTATTTGAATTAAACCTTTTCCATTTTATTTCAAACACACTTCTGTACCCAGTTTCAAAAATCAACCCAGGTCGATTTAGTGAACCAAATTGAATGAAACCAATTTTGTTAGAAAGGTCTAGGAATGCTGAATCCAAGGCCGTTGGATTCAAGTCATTTGGATCTGTAGATCATCCATGGTAAAAATAACAAGGTAGAAGCTTTCTGCATTCAAACATTTTTTAAATTCAAACCATAATAGCTTTTGAGTTGATTCCAAATCTCAAAAATCTCATTTAACCATACCTTTCAGAATATATGAAAATATATAGGTTTACTTACAGAAATAATGTTCAAGTAATAAAAGAATGCTACATAGGCATTTCTAGTCACTTTAGTTAATTAAAATAAAAGGGTAAAACCTTATTAAATTGTGACACCACTTTAAATCACATTCCCATGGACCAAAATATGTGGTAATGACATGTGTCAAAATGATCCCATGTTTGGTTTGGAGAATATTAAATCTTAAGTAGTTTTTCAATGAGTAGAAACTACTTTTCTAAATATAAAAGAAATTAAACCAAGCTTTAATCTTGTAATGTTAGTGATGATGCTAGATCATCTATAGGACCCTTTTGTGTGATGATTGCAAGCAGTTAAGTATTGTTTGGTGATTGTATTTATTCATAGACGCTAGTACCGACCTAGGATACTACGAGGAGGAAGGAGGATACTACGAAGAAGAAGCCGAGGAGAACTTCAACCACTGCTCTGCACAAGGCAAGCTAACACTTGCAAGATACTCTATTTTAGGAAGCCTAATGCTACTAGTTGAATGTGCAAGCTAACACTTGCAAGATACTCTACTTTAGCAAGCCTAATACTACTAGTTGAATGTGCAAGCTAATACCTGCTTGCTACCATGCCCACTATATGCCTTAAAGTATATATGATCATAACCACTTGATAAACCAATCCTAGTTTTACTTGCAAGCTTTATACTTTATTTCCTTATCAAAGCTCTTACTTAGAGTTACTGAAATAAATGGTAGATACTAGAAGGATAATTGAAGGTTGCATAAAGAGCATAAAATTTGGCCTAAACTAGTTAATCTTGATGTCATCCTAAGGCATGAGATTGAACTTAGTTAAACTCCACTAGTTTACCACCCCTCATTAGTATTTACCCCCACTTGTAGATGCTAGTGCTAAGCATAAAACTTGATCAACTTTATATGGGAATACTTGGTGTAAAAATGGTTATGAAAACCTTGGAATGATGGATCATTCTATTGATATGTTTTGGACATGTGTTTCCGAACACCAGATGATTTATGGTGATGAGAATGTTGAGGCATGAGCCTTACCCCTTTTAAAAATTGATGGTTGTCTGGATGCGATACCATTCCAATTTTATCATACAACCACAATACCCGAAGATTGGGTAGGGCTTGACTAGAAACTTATATACCTTAGTATTAGTTCCCTCATGGCCAAGGTCTGAGCTGAGGCTACCTTGTGAAGATTGTCCACCTGTGCAGTACCCAAGATGACTGTTGGTCATGGTTGGGAGGCCAAACTCACAGGAGAGGTGCTTATACTAGGGCGTGTAATTGAAAGGTTAGGATTGATTATCCGCATACTGAGTATGGTGAATTCAGGATTTGTTCCTAATGGATGTATCGAATGTTGTGGTGAAAGTGTACAATCTCTGCAGAGTGTCAAACTATTCGAATAGCCGCGTCCGCGGTTATGGACAGTTGGAGTGGCCATACTGTTCCCCCGTCAGACTTTTCAAAAGACTTGTGAAATGAATTGAGACTTTGACTTGACCACAACAGAGTTGTGACATAAGATACAAGTTCTCACTTAGGTATTATAAACTTCAACTAGCATTTGTTGCTTCCAAACTTAGTAGAGATAAATCTGGCTTTTGCAAAACAACCCTAGAGCCTAGTGTTTTATTCTCAAAACCCTTTTTACTTGTTAGTATTAGTTTGCGAGTACTTAAAGAGTACTCATGGATTTTTCCCTAGCTATTCCCATGGCCAGACTATGAAGAGGAGTACCTGGAGGATGGACCCCAGGAAGGTTACGACAACTAGGATCATCTCCCATCGTCAGCATTGCCTATGACCCCGAAGATGGAGCTTCGCCTACGCTACCGTTATTATTACGTATTCCGTTGCTTGATGTTGTATTAAGAACTGGATCATGAGATCCCTATTTGTGTAAGAACTTATGTACGGTTTGTAATGGATGATGTACTATGGTATCCAATTCTGTTATGTCTCGCAAAAATGGTAATCCTGGGATTGCGATGTATGGCATAACAAGCATCTAGGATTAAAAATCCGGGTGTTGACAAACAACTATATCTTAATCTCATCTAATTATACCATGTGTATCATGGAAATACCTAACTTTAACTCTCTAGTGAGATTGAGTAGGAAAGAAACCAAGTCAAGACCATTCATTAAATATCATTCTTTCCATATCAATCTTTATCATCTCTACTGAATCTTATCCTTATAATTGTTGTTCATCAATATTGAGTAATGAATTATTGATTCAACAATTCTTAACTTTTCAATTCTTGATCTATCAACTCTTGTCCTTCTTATAGCATTCACCTAAGGCTTATAAAGAAAGAAGTCAGAAGAGGTAAATAGTGATGCTAGTTTTAGATGTTATCTATAGGATGGGAGTGATTTGAGGATATCAAATCAAAATGGTAACAAAGAAGATTACAAGGATGAAGTCTGAATATAGTTACCAGGAGTAGTCCTATTGGATCAAGTAGGTATAGTCAATGAATTATATCTCTTAATCCAATAGAGCTAAACAGAAGATAATTAGAATACAACTGTAGTATTGTATTTAAGAAACCTTAGTTAGTCAATTAGAAACATGAACTATAAAGGATCAAAGGATTATATTGATCATGCCTTATTCATCAAGATTGAATGCTCATACCAAGTATAAGTGACATTGGTGGATAAAACATGATTGAACCATAGTATAGATTTAATATCCTAGATTAGTCATTACAAGTCACATTAATATAATGTGAGGTTGGAGTATTTGTTACTAGAGTTAAGAAGAGACAAGATAGTATAATTAAGATGATGTTAGAGAAACATTGGATTAAAGAAGTAGTATTTTCCCTTTGGAAATACTAAGTACTTGAGGTGAAGTAGTTTGATATAGGCATTTACTGGAGAAATATTAGTAGTAGATAATTAAGGAAGAGTATGATTGGAGTTAGAAGTAACCACTTATTGAATTGGGGATTATCAGCAATAAAGTAGTGAATATAGCCAAGTATAGATATAAAGGATTATGAAAGGCCTTGATGACAAGCTCATTGTATTTATCAATGGGTTTAGAAGAATAAAAGGTGGATAAGAATATTATTGTGAGGTAAAGCTCATCATGTTAACACAATGATGATGGATATAGAGAAGTAATATATCTAGGAAAGGAATTCCTTAATTAGAAGACCAGAATTATAAAGTATGGAATATAGGAATCCTTGTTGAACACTAAACCCTAATCCTAGAATCAAACATATTATCTATTTCATATGGTTGATTTATTATCTTAAATCCACAATGGTTCATAGGAATATTTTCCTATAGCAAATCACATGAGCACATCTTTATCATTTTCAACCATCATTATCATAGGTGCTTAGCAACCATCTTCATCAATTCTTTCTCATAAGTTATCCTAGAAAACAAGTCCACTATTTTACTTTAAATGGTGATATTATTAAATTCACCAACATAAAGACAATCTGTCTTAACCATTAATTTTTATTCACATCAATAAAGGAAATATGAGAATATTAAATCTTCTAAGAATTGGTGGTAAAGCATTTTCAATTCAAACTTTAACTCAGATGTTGGCTGTAATAATATATATAATTATTATTCCCTAAATCTATGAGAATAATATTCACTATATTAAGTTCTCAAAACTTTATATAGTTAATAACAATAAAGGATCAAGATATATAAAAGTTTCCTTAATATGATAAGTCAATAAGAATCAAGACATCAAAATTATAAGATCCTAAATAAATCCTAAAACCTAAGGCCCTAATTTATACTTATCCTATTTGATATAATAACCTTCATATGATTTTGAATATGAAGTATATAAAAGGGTAAATCAATAAAATATATTATTATCAAAAACAGTATTAATATCAGAATCTTAAGTATATTCTCATAAACTTACAATTTTCTAAATAAGAAATTCTTAGAAAGTTAAAACAAATGAATAAATACAAAACTAGCAAATCAAAACAGAAAATGGAAATGAAATAGAATCAGGAAAAAATATAAGAAATAACAAATCTGGCCCACGGCCTATTTCTCACTCCACCTACTCACTGCCCAGCCGCAGCACCCTTTCTCTTCCGCTCCCTTTGCTGCAGCCCAGCAACAGCCCAAGACCATCCTAGTCTGCCTTCCTCTCTAACTGACTAGTGGACCAACAAAGGACTGCGGGTTGAGTCTAGATTTTTAACAGGGGGTTTTCTACAAAATTTCTCTCGTCGTCTTCCTCATGCGTCAAAAGCACTTCGCTGGAGGGGTTCGCCGCCGCCCGATGCCGCCGTCATCGTCAGCCGAGCGTCGCGATTCCCGCCACTGTCCCAGAAGACGATAAGAAGGCCACGACTACACCTCTGCTCGATCTCATCCTCTCTCACTCGCCACTCTCTTCCTCTTCCCCTCTCACTGAAACCCTAGCCACCGGAGTTGTTCATTGTCGTCATCAGAGCCCTCCCCGAGAACAACCGATGATGCAGCAAGCTCCGCTGGGGTGGACACTATCTAGGTGCGGAAGGAATCAAGCTAGAAGGCCATAATCGCATGCATCCACTTTCTCTGACCGCCGCTCGTCGTCGACCATGGCGACGTTGTCCGAGCTCGCCTCCCCTCGCCATAGCCTCCACGAGATTCCTGGTAAGCTTCTGAGTATGCTGGCATCTTCCAGTTCGTCGCTCGCTCGTCGTAGTTACCTACCCGCGTGTGGCAGTGTCGCGCCGCCGCGCGAGCTCGTCGCCGACCAACCTCTAATGACCAAACTTGAGCGGCGCCGCCACCATTCGACTCAGCATGCTCGTCCGCGTCCAGCAACCAACTTCTCGCGTGCCAGCAACCACCAAATCAATCGATCGAACTTCGATCTGAGGGTGTGAGTTCGTGTGACGTCACGATGACGTCTTGCTGGCGTCATCCTTGACCTAGTCCACTCTGTTGACTGGTCTTTGTCCATGTGGCAGATGACGTGGCCTAGGGTCCATGGGCCAGTGTCTGTGGCTAGGTAGAGTTGTAGTATAAAAAGTCTGCGCATGTTAGAAAATAATTAAAACATTATGAATTCAAATTTCAAATATTCCAGAAATAAAATAAAATGATTAAATCTTGTAAATTTAATATCTTTTGTTTTATAAATCAGAAAAATACATACAATATATGAAAATGTTTAGAAAAATAAATTCTACAACTTAAAACTATTATTAAATATTATTATGATCATTATTTAAATAAATATTATTTAATAAATACTTTCTAAAGTTTTAATACTTTGATAATTAATATTTTAATAATGGTAAATGTTAAAAATATAAATAAAATACCAAAAATCTTAGATTTTAAAACTATAATTATACATTATTAATACTCTTTATTAAATATTTATTATTTATTAAGTATTTATAAAGTAATAAACCTTATTAAAATCATATCTTATTATTTTTAAATCACAAAAATAAATGTAATATACCAAAATGACCACAAAAATAATACCTACATATTAAAAATGTAATATTCCACTTTTTAAATAAATAAAAGTTAAACAACTTTAATACCTCAAATATAAACTTATTTTCTTAATAGATAATTCATATAAAGATAAATAAAATCTGTTAATATTCCTAAAATTACCAATTAAGATTTAATGAGTAATAATAGTCTTCAATATTGAAATTATGAAGTCAAAATGGCTCAACACATTTTAAGTTCAATTTATTTAAATTATACTTCAACCATAAGTGTAAATTATTTTATAAAAGGATTCTTATTTAATATAAAATCTCCAAGAATAATTGTAATAAAATAAAAATCATCCTTTACTTTAACCACAAGTTTATAAACAAATGAAAACCTATAAGTGAATCCATAGTAGTAAATAATATTATTTACTTATTCATAAACCTTAACCACCCCCTTATAGGAAGATAAATCCTTTTAAACCATTATAATGTAAAGAAATCACTACTCCAATAAAAGTAATGCCATTCTTAAGTAACTCTAAGGAGACAATACAAGGTGAACAAGATACAAGTATCATAAGTAATACACCCTAAGTCTATCTACATCCTTAAAGTTACCTTTAGTTGCAAAGCTTTAAGTATAATGCTAAAAACTCTATTATATGCTTTATAGTTAACTTTGGTCTGTTATAATTAAATTGTAAAGCAACTTAATACCAAACCAAACCAAACAAGTTGAAAACCAAGATAGATAAGTCTCAAATACAAATGTTGTCATTATTCAAATGGAGCAATTCTTTCTAACTTAAATACTATAACTAGAAAGAACACTTCATAAGGTTAACTTAAAATCTTAATGCTTCTACTTAATTGAGTAAGCTTTTCTTCAAAAATTATTCATTTTGCCACTTCAGTCAACATATGACAATTAATAGTAAACACCTTACCTTATACCTTACTTGTATCATAAGATTGTTAACACTTAAATTCTTTATAAGTGACATTACTTGTAAAGTAAAACTTGAAGATAAACAATTAAGATGTAAGCAACCTTGAGTAGCATTCCATACTATATATTTTATTGTTGTATAAATACATGTTGTATTCCACACACTCACAAGCCTTAATAAGAAGCACATGCATGAAACCTAATCTAAAAGGGCAACACATTCCCAGGAAAACATTTCCAGTATCCAAACCCTAGAACAATGTTATTCTCGGGATTCGCGTTTATCAACTTGCATTACATTACTTATGCATAAAAGCATCTTGCTTCTTTAAACATTAGTCCTTACCGGACCAATGATGCAGATTTCCGCTATTGGGTCTTATATTGTCTTGAAGACCGTGAGTGCATAATCTTGCAATCACAAAAGGCAAGTTCACACTTGCTCATGTTTTTGATTATTTTCTGTAAAGTATTTTACAAATCTAGTGTTTTCATCACCTGCATTTGAAAAAGGACAG
Organism: Avena sativa; assembly: GCA_916181665.1. Classification (NCBI taxonomy): domain Eukaryota; kingdom Viridiplantae; phylum Streptophyta; class Magnoliopsida; order Poales; family Poaceae; genus Avena; species Avena sativa. Next base: position 190,553,611 of record OV702282.1, on the reverse strand, counting down.
AAAACACTATTTTCATAATAATGTGATTATAGGTTGTTACCATGAGGTAATAACCTACTATAAGAGTTCCGGTGGTAAAGGAACATATTATCTAGGACTTAACAACCAATGTCGCCAGTGATTCTTGCGCCGTATAATACACGTTGACCATGAGATTTGGAATGGGACGGAGAAGTCAGCTGTATCTTTTCCCTCTCGCATGGAGCTGGATGTGCGGGTCGTGGCTGTTATCACTCGTAGCGTGCATATTATTTATGGTAATTCGTAGAGGATATGCAGCATATGGGTGGGAGCCCTCAACTTCCCACGATAGTTCCGGCATCTGAACGGTCTATACTTCCATTGCCGTAATTCAATAGGTGGGCTGGCATACACCAAGGAGACATGCGGGGTCGCGGAGAAGGCAGTGATTGGCTTGGGTCTTAGTCTGGGCCTCACACCAAGGAAGTGTGAACGGGTTCGCGGCCCGGATGTGCAACAAAGCTAAGATCTCTCATGGGTTGTCAACACCCGGATTTTTCAATCCTAGATGCATGTTATGTCATACATCGCAATCCCAGGATTACCATTTTTGCGAGACATAACAGAATTGGATACCATAGTACTTCATCCATTACAAACGATACATAAGTTCTTACACAAATAGGGATCTCATGATCCAGTTCTTAATACAACATCAAGCAGCGGAATACGTAATAATAATGGTAGCGTAGGCGAAGCTCCATCTTCGGGGTCACAGGCAATGCTGACGATGGGAGATGATCCTAGTTGTCGTAACCTTCCAGGGGTCCATCTTCCAGGTACTCCTCTTCATAGTCTGGCCATGGGAATAGCCATGGACAAAGCCATGAGTACTCTTTAAGTACTCGCAAACTAATACTAACAAGTAAAAGGGGGGTTTTTGGATAATAGGACACTAGGCTCTAGGGTTGTTTTGCAAAAGCCAGATTTATCTCTACTAAGTTCCAAAGCTGGTCACAATTTTATAACTCCTAAGTGGGATCTTGTAATTCAGGTCACAACTCTGTTGTGGTCAAGTCAAAGTCTCAATTCATTTCACAAGTCACTTTTGAAAAGTCTGACGGGGGAACAGTATGGCCACTCCAACTGTCCATAACCGCGGACGCGGCTATTCAAATAGTTTGACACTCTGCAGAGATTGTACACTTTCACCACAACATTCGATACATCCGTCAGGAACAAATCCTGAATTCACCATACTCAGTATGCGGATAATCATCCTAACCTTTCAATTACACGCCCTAGTATAAGCACCTCTCCTGTGAGTTTGGCCTCCCAACCATGACCACTGTCATCTTGGGTACTGCACAGGTGGACAATCTTCACAAGGTAACCTCATCTCAGACCTTGGCCGGGAGGGACTAATACTAAGGTATATAAGTTTCCAGTCAAGCCCTACCCAATATTCAGGTATTGTGGTTGTACGCTAAAATTGGAATGGTATCGCATCCAGACAACCATCAGTTTTATAAAGGGCTAAGGCTCATGCCTCAACATTTTCATCACCAAAAATCATCAAGTGTTTGGAAACACATGTCCAAAACATTTCAATAGAATGATCCATCATTCCAAGGTTTTCATAACCATTTTTCCACCAAGTATTCCCATCTAAAAGTTGATCCAGTTTTAAGCTTAGCACTAGCATCTACAGGTGGGGGTAGTACTAATGAGGGGTGGTAAATAGTGGAGTTTCACTAAGTCCAACCTTATATCTTAGGCTGATATCAAGGTTTCTAGCTTAGGCCAAATTTTATGCTCTTTATGCAACCTTCAGCACAACTGTCTGGTATCTACCAAACTCTTAGGTAAACTCTAAGTAAGCTTTGATAAAGAAATAAAGTAAAAAGCTTGCCATAAAACTAGGATTGGTTTAACAAGTAGGTAGGATCACAAGTATGGGTTGGTGGCATCAGTAGGGTATCTTGCAAGGGTGAGCTTGCACAATATCAGTATAAGCTTGCATAGGTATAGTATCTTGCAAGTGTTAGCTTGCATTGGTATAATATCAGCTTGCCTTGTGCAGAGCAGTGGTTGAAGTTCTCCTCGGCTTCTTCTTCGTAGTATCCTCCTTCCTCCTCGTAGTATCCTTGGTCGGTACTAGCGTCTACGAATAAATACGAGGTACACAATCACCAAACAATACTTAACTACTTGCAATCATCACACACAAGGGTCCTATAGATGATCTAGCATCATCTCTAACATTACAAGGTTAAGGCTTGGTTTAAATCCTTTTTATTTTTAGAAAAGTAATTTCTACTCATTGAAAAACTACTTAAGATTTAATATTCTCCAAACTCAACATGGGATCATGTTGACACATGTCAGCCCCACATATTTTAGTCCATGGGAATGTGATTTAAAGTGGTGTCACAATTTAATAAGGTGTTACCCTTTTATTTTAATTAAATAAAGTGGCTAGAAATGCTTATGAAGCATTCTTTTATTCCTTGAACAATATTTCTGCAAGTAAACCTATATATTTTTATATATTCTGAAAGGTATGGTTAAATGTGATTTTTGAGAGTTGGAAACAACTCAAAAGCTTTTATGGTTTAAATTTGAAAAATGTTTGAATGCAGAAAAGCTTCTGCCTTGTTATTTTTACTATGGGCGATCTATAGATCCAAATGACTTGAATCCAACGGGCATGGATTAAGCATTCACAGTCCTTTCCAACAAAATTGGTTTCATTCAATTTGGTGTACTGAATCGATCTGGGTTGATTTTTGAAGTTGGGTACAGAAGTGTGTTTGAATTTAAAAAGAAAAAGGTTTATTTTGAATTGCTGGGCTGCGCGGGAAATTCTAACGGGCCGGCCTGCTAAGCGCAGTGCTCCCGCGGGCTGCTTAAGTGGGTGTCCCCACTCGTTAGTGACACGGGGCTGGGCGAAGCGGTATGGGGCAACGTGGATCGTTCGATCTAGTTCTAATCTAACGGCTGAGGGTCATCGTTGACGCGAGACAGCTCCGGCGAGAACGAAACCTAGCGCGGCCAGTGAGGGGTGCTGGGGGCTCACTAGGGTACGGGCGAGGGTCGGCGAGGCGGGCGAATGACGAAGTCGACGATGGCGAACCTCCTGGTACCGGTGGCTTCTCCTGGGGCGGCTCCAATCGCTGGCTCCTTTCTTCTCCGGCAGTGGCAGGCGCCAGTGAAATTCCGGTGAGGTGGTGCTCGGCTTGCTCTAAGAATGGTGTGGCACGGTCAGTGGGGAGAGGGGAGTGAGATGGTGTGAAGAAATCGTGCGAGGGTGGCCTCTATTTATAGTCGAGCGAGGGGACCGTCGGGGCGCACGGTGAGCTCGTCAGGGGCGATGTTACAGGCGGCTATAGGCATGGGCAAGGGTAGGGGACGGTGCTGTGTCTCCTGGCGATGCTCAACGACATGGTCGCGAGGCATGGGGCGGTGTGGTTTGGTCTGGAACGGCCGGTGCTCTGCGCGGCAGAGGCGGCGTCTTCGACGGCGGGCGGTGGGTGTATGGCACGGGGCGGTAAATGGGGATGTCTGGCGGTCTCCTGGGTCGGTGGTGATCGTGTGTGCACGCGGTGAAGGTGGCGCGCGGTCTGTGGGTGATGGTCGAGGGTGGCGCTCTGGCGCACGCTCGGCATGGTCTGGGCGTGTCTTGTGCGCGTGGTCCAGGGCTTGGCAACGCTCGCGGCTGGGACAGGCAGTGGCGGTGGACGGTGGGCTGCCTCCCAGACAAGGTTGGCACGGTAGTTCTTCCTCTAGCCTGCTGTCGACTATGGGGTGGCATTGAGGTGCTCGGCTGTTCACCATTAATGGCAATGGCAATCTCACAGGGGTGCTAGTGTTGGGCTAATCTTTCTAGATGATCTACTGGGTTTTGTGTGATCTAACTAGGGAACAAGTTAGGCTCAAAACACTACACACTATAGTGTTTGATGTTTTGTTTGATTTGTGTCTGCAACCTATTTGATGAAATGGCCGCATGAAATCAAGTTTTGAATTTTGAAATGAATTTTGGTGGGTTTGCTAGATTGGTTCTGGTGAGTCTGCAGATGCTTGGGTTTTGAAAATTGAGCTTGTATGAGTGGGTTTTGGAAAAGTGGGATCTTGCCATATGAAGAAGATTCAATTTTGAATTGTCATTTAAACTATGCATTTGAAAGTTTCTGGATGATCACAAAGTGGGCCTTGATACTTTGTTATGAGTACATTCAAGGGGTGCAAAGATCCAGAAAAGTTTCTGTTAGGTTTTGAAAGTTTGAGACAGCCAAAGTAGGCATGGGAGTTAAATTGGTCAAAATGACCATTCACTTAATATTTTTGTTTTGATTTACTTGTCTTTAGGAAAAGTATGGGAAATGTTTTATATGATGTTTATTTCACCTAAGAAACATTTTACAAGCAATGGATCACACAAACAAGGTGGTTTTTAAAGAAATTCAAAATCCATGCATACACATATACATGCATTCATGGGTTTACTTTGAAAAGTTTTTGTTAACCCTAATCTTGATGATTAGTGTTTTGATGATCTAAGTTTGATATTTTTGGGATGTTACAAACCTTCTCCCCTTAAACAAAATCTCGTCCCGAGATTTGAAAAAGGACAAAAAGATTACCTAGGATTTGAAGAGATCTGGAAACTCCATCCTAATGTGATCTTCGCGTTCCCAGGTAGCTTCCTCTTCTGTGTGGTTGCTCCACTGAATCTTGAGAAACTTGATGCTTCGGGTTCTGGTAGTTCAAAAGGCTTCTTCCAATATACGTATGGGTACTTCGGGATAGGTCAGATCATCTTTGATCTCTATGGTCCGGTGATCGATATTCTTGAACACTTCGGTCTTCTCGGGGACTTCGAGACACTTGCGAAGTAATAAGATATGGAACACATTGTGCACAGCTGACATCTCTTCAAGTAGTTCCAGTTGATAAGATACCTCTCCTCGACGGTTCAAAATTTTGAAAGGTCCGATATATCTGGGGGCTAACTTTCCTTTGAGTTGGAAACGTTGCATTCCCTTCAATGACGACACTTTCAGATAAACAAAATCTCCGATGTTGAAGGCGAGGTCTCGACGTCTCTTGTCGGCGTAACTCTTCTGTCGGGATTGGGCTGTCTTGAGGTGCTCATGAATCTTGTGAACCTTCTCTTCTGCTTCTCGTAGGATGTCGGGTCCGAAGATCTGACTCTCTCCTACTTCCGACCAGTTCAAAGGGGTGCGGAACTTTCTTCCGTACATGAATTCAAATGGGGCCATTTGCAAACTGGCTTGGTAACTATTGTTGTATGAAAATTCTGCAAACGGCAGACAGTCTTCCCATTTGGATCCATATTCTAGCACACATGCTCTAAGCATATCTTCGAGTATTTGGTTTACTCGCTCTGTTTGTCCATCGGTCTGAGGGTGATACGCGGTACTGAAATCTAGGCGGGTTCCTAAACCTTCTTGGACTTTCTTCCAGAATCTCGAGGTAAACTGAGTTCCTCGATCTGATACTATATTCTTGGGGACTCCATGCAAACTAACGATCCTAGCGATGTACAACTCCGCTAGCTTCGAACTATGATAGGTAGTTTTGACGGGCAAGAAATGGGCTACTTTGGACAATCTGTCCACGATGACCCAAATAGAGTCATTTCCCCTACTAGAAGTAGGTAGTCCAGTGATAAAGTCCATTTCTACATAATCCCATTTCCATTCCGGAATTTGCAAAGGTTGCAACAATCCAGCGGGTCTTTGATGTCCTGCCTTGACTCACTGACATATATCACACTTGGCGATATAGCTTCTGATTTCTCTCTTCATCTTATGCCACCAAAATTGCTCTTTCAAATCTTGATACATCTTAGTTCCTCCGGGATGGATAGAATAAAGAGTATCGTGAGCCTCCTTTAAGATAACTTCTTTCAACTCCGAATCTGCTGGTACACAAAGGCGTCCTTTGTACCACAGAACTCATGCTTCGTCCTCGGTGAATCCGGGTACTTTGCTTGTACCGATACGACGCTTGATTCCGTCGATACTGGCATTTCCCTTCTGCGCCTCTTTAATCTGTCTGATCAAAGTGGGCTGAAGTTCTATGCTAGTCAAAAATCCTTCACTTACTAATTCCATTCGAAAATCTTCCATCTCCTTGTGCAAACTTGGTTGCTCCTTCAAAATCATGGAGTTCAAGCGGCACGGCAATCTGCTAAGGGCATCGGCTACCACATTGGCTTTTCCAGGGTGATAGTGAATGTCCAGGTCGTAATCCTTGATTAGCTCAATCCATCTTCTCCGCCTCATATTCAGCTCCTTATGAGTGAATATATACTTTAGGCTCTTGTGATCCGAATAAATCTCACAACGGTTTCCCATCAGGTAATGTCTCCATGTCTTCAGGCTAGAACTACGGCTGCGAGTTCGAGGTCATGGGTTGGGTAATTTTGTTCATGTTGCTTCAATTGTCGCGATAGATAAGATATAACTTTGCCTTCTTGCATTAGCACACATCCGAGACCAATCTTGGATGCGTCACAATACACATCGAAGGGCTTCGTGATATCCGGCATGATCAAGATTGGGGCTGAAATCAATCTCCTCTTGAGTTCTTGAAAACTTGCTTCACATTTGTCGGTCCATTCAAACTTCTTGTCCTTCTACAGCAATTGGGTCATGGGTCGGGCGATACTTGAGAATCCTTCTACAAATTTGCGGTAGTATCCCGCCAATCCGAGAAAAGCGCGAACTTGGGTTTGAGTGGTTGGGGCTTGCCAATCTTCTACATCTTTCACTTTGGCAGGGTCAACGGCAATTCCTCCGGCTGATACAATGTGACCGAGGAATCCTACTTCATGTAACCAGAATTCACATTTGCTAAATTTTGCATACAATTGATGCTCTCTAAGGGTTCCAAGAATGGTCCTTAGGTGTAGCTCATGTTCTTCTTCTGATTTGGAATAAATCAGAATGTCATCGATCAAAACAACGACAAACTTATCCAGGAAGTCCATAAAAATCTTATTCATGAGGTTCATGAAATAAGCGGGGGCATTGGTTAATCCAAAAGACATGACTGTATACTCGTACAATCCAGATCTGGTGGTAAACGCAGTCTTTGGAATATCCTCTGCACGAATTTTGAGTTGATGATAGCCAGTCCTAAGATCAATCTTAGAAAACACCTGGGCTCCGGTCAACTGATCAAACAAATCTTCTATCTTAGGCAAGGGGTACTTGTTTTTTATGGTGACATCATTCAACTTCCTATAATCCGTACACAAACGGTTACCTCCATCCTTCTTGTCCACAAACAAGACAGGTGATCTCCATGGGGACGCACTTGGTTGAATCAATCCGATTTCCAACATGGAATCCAGTTGCTTCTTCAGTTCTTCTAGTTCTGACGGGTTCATACTATAGGGTCTCTGGGCTATGGGTCCTGTTCCGGGGATTAGTTCGATGATAAACTCGATATCCCGATCTGGGGGCATACCGGGTAAAACATCTGGAAATACATCGGGGTATTCACAGACTATCCGGACTTGGTCAATGGTAGGTTGGGCTAGACTCTTGTTACACTTGAATTGGCGAGGTAAGGTTTCAGATATATGGTCAACTGATATTCCGGTGGTACTGGTCATGGTGATGGCTTTCTTGGCACAGTCAATCAATCCTTTATGTTTGGACATCCAATCCATTCCTAGTACTACTTCCAAACCTTTAGTTCCGAGTACTATTAGGTTAGCATAAAAATCTATGCCATGGATTCGGATAGGGACGGCTTTGCAAATTTGCCTAGCCATGGTGGTTGATCCGGGAATTTGTACAATCATCACATGCTTCAATTTGGTGGGTTGAATTTTACTAGTGCAGGCAAATTCTTCGGTGACAAATGAATGCGATGCACCAGAATCAAACAACACTCTTGCAAGTACCGACTTAACAGAAAACATACCCAGCACGACGTCTGGCGCTTCCTGAGCTTCTTCAGCATGCATGAGAAAAAGACGGCCATTGCGGTTGAGTGAATTCCCTGGGGCAAATCTTCTTCCTGGCTGGACACGACGCTGCTGCTGAGCTGGGACATTGGCGTTGGGGGCTGTAGCATTCTTCTTGTTGGGGCACTCGTTGGAATAGTGACCTTTATTTCCACAGTCATAATAGGTCACTTGTGACTTGTCCTTAGCTGCGACAGGCACAACATTGCTTCCAGTCCTCGGGGCAGTGTTGGGGTTGGCGGGAGCATTGTTGGTGTTGAACTTGGGTGGGGCACGGGTGAAATTGCTAGAGTTGCCGGGGTTGTTGTGATTTCCTACGGGTCTAGGGTTTCCACGGTTGGGGTAGGTAGGATGGGTCATAGGGGGTCTGTTGGTTCTTGGGGCAAATCCTGGAGATGGGTTGGGGCGATACTTTGGGGTCTGATGGGTTCCTGGTTGATGCATCATGCGACGCTTGCGGTTCTCATTGTCCTGGTTGATCTTTCCTTCCATCTGGATGGCAGAGTCGACCAGGGCTTCAATATCAACAAAGGGGATATTGACTAACACCGTCTGCATCTCGTCATGCAAACCATTCAGGAATCTTTCTTTCTTCTTGGCTTCGGTGTCTATCTCGTCCGGGGCATACCTAGCTAATGACAAAAATTTGTCGCGGTATTCCACTACAGTCATCCTTCCTTGCTTCAACTCTCTGAACTCGTCTCTCATTCTCTTGATCAAACCTGGGGGCACATGGGTTCTGCTAAACTTGACCTTGAATTCCTCCCAGGTCATCATCTGGCCTCCGGTCATTGCACGAACACTGTTCCACCATGCCCTGGCATATCCGGCTAGATAATGGGTGGCGAATAGGACTTTCTCGTTGGCTTCCACTCCTGCTACTTCTAGGTTATTTTCCATGGTTTGCAGCCAATCATCGGCGTCTAGGGGTTCTTCTGACTTGGTGAAAACGGGTGGGTTGGTATTCTGGAAATTCTTGAGCTTAGATCCATGGTTGTCCTGATTTCCGTGGCCTTGGTTGTTGTGGGCTAGTTGGGCTATCTTTTGCAGAGTGGCTACGTTGGCTTGACGTTCCGCTCTTTCAGCTTCGCGGTCAGAAGTCAACATTTGCAGGATCTGCAACATCGGGTCCGGGGCTGAACCACTTCCTCCACGTGGCATCTGAAGATTGATATAGATCATGAGAAAAGAGGGAAATTGCTAAGGTTTTGGGTTTTTGACAAGTTTTTAGAGTTTGACTCAGGTTTTCTAGCAACTTGATTTTTCATTCATTCACTCATAGCACACAGTACAACACACACCACAACAAGGAAAAACAGATGGTTTTAAGAACCATTCTGGAAACTACGATAGAGTGGGACCGACTACTACTCACTACGCTAGTGCTTAGTGCTACTACTCCTCGGAGTCTGTGGCTTCATCATCTTCAGCATCATCGATGAAGGCGAAATCATCCTCATCGGTGAAGAAGTCCATGGCCTGATCCTCCAGAGAATCATCGTCATCGCTGAGATAGGAGTAAGGGTCTCCACGAAGATCCTCTCCGGCATTCTCCCTTTCCTCTAACTGCATGTCTCTCTCGTGGATGGTCTCTTCCAGAGATGAGATGCGATGGCGAAGACGGGAAATAATGCGCTCCTTCTTGTCGAGCTGATGGCGGCAAGACTGGCGATCCTTTGCTAGCATGGCGATGGTCTGGTCCTTCGTCTTGATGATGGCAGACTTGTGGTCGCAGTAGTCACGGCAGTTGTCCAACTCCAGCTGACGATCATACATCATGAAGCTAAGGTGGTCCAATTGAGTCTTCAGCTCGGGGTGGTATGGGGCTTCAAGTGGTTGTCCATTTGCATCACGCCTTGGGCAAAACTCAAAGCGAGTACCCTTGATCTGATTGATGCTCTGCCCACACAGACGGGAAAGAGCTTCCTGCATTGCTCTGGCAAGTCCATCGAGCCAGTTGTTTTCCCTCAAGGTAAACTGAATTCCCTCCGCAGTGGGAGGTTCAATCTTTCCTCGGAGACTTGCAACAATTAGCAACTGCAGATCTTCTCCTCCTTGATCATTGAGCTGAGCTCCGAAGAACTCGGGGTGCGGACGTTCCAGAAGTTCCGAAAGCTGATCCAGATCCCTCTCAAAGATAAGGTCTCCCCCATTTCCGAGTTGATAAAACTTGCTGTACTTCACATCCATCTATAAAAATAGAGGATGAGTAGATTAGCAGAGTGATCAAGTGTGTCAAAATTTTATCTATTTTGCAAGAGTTTTTGAGGAACATGAGGTTTTATTAAAGAATTAAAGGGGTAAGAATGAGAATAAGTTTTCGTAAATATTTTGGTTCTTTGGTTTTGAAACTAAGTTTTTGGTTCAACGTCCAATTTAACTAGGGTCTCCTATGGTCAGGATGGCTCTGATACCAACTTTTCAACACCTGGATTTTTCAATCCTAGATGCCTGTTATGTCATACATCGCAATCCCAGGATTACCATTTTTGCGAGACATAACAGAGTTGGATACCATAGTACTTCATCCATTACAAACGATACATAAGTTCTTACACAAATAGGGATCTCATGATCCAGTTCTTAATACAACATCAAGCAGCGGAATACGTAATAATAACGGTAGCGTAGGCGAAGCTCCATCTTTGGGGTCACAGGCAATGCTGACGATGGGAGATGATCCTAGTTGTCGTAACCTTCCGGGGGTCCATCTTCCAGGTACTCCTCTTCATAGTCTGGCCATGGGAATAGCCAGGGACAAAGCCATGAGTACTCTTTAAGTACTCGCAAACTAATACTAACAAGTAAAAGGGGGGTTTTTGGATAATAGGACACTAGGCTCTAGGGTTGTTTTGCAAAAGCCAGATTTATCTCTACTAAGTTCCAAAGCTGGTCACAATTTTATAACTCCTAAGTGGGATCTTGTAATTCAGGTCACAACTCTGTTGTGGTCAAGTCAAAGTCTCAATTCATTTCAAAAGTCACTTTTGAAAAGTCTGACGGGGGAACAGTATGGCCACTCCAACTGTCCATAACCGCAGACGCGGCTATTCGAATAGTTTGACACTCTACAGAGATTGTACACTTTCACCACAACATTTGATACATCCGTCAGGAACAAATCCTGAATTCACCATACTCAGTATGCGGATAATCAATCCTAACCTTTCAATTACACGCCCTAGTATAAGCACCTCTCCTGTGAGTTTGGCCTCCCAACCATGACCACTGTCATCTTGGGTACTGCACAGGTGGACAATCTTTACAAGGTAGCCTCAGCTCAGACCTTGGCCGGGAGGGACTAATACTAAGGTATATAAGTTTCCAGTCAAGCCCTACCCAATATTCGGGTATTGTGGTTGTACGCTAAAATTGGAATGGTATCGCATCCAGACAACCATCAGTTTTATAAAGGGATAAGGCTCATGCCTCAACATTTTCATCACCAAAAATCATCAATTGTTTGGAAACACATGTCCAAAACATTTCAATAGAATGATCCATCATTCCAAGGTTTTCATAACCATTTTTCCACCAAGTATTCCCATCTAAAAGTTGATCCAGTTTTAAGCTTAGCACTAGCATCTACAGGTGGGGGTAGTACTAATGAGGGGTGGTAAATAGTGGAGTTTCACTAAGTCCAACCTTATATCTTAGGCTGATATCAAGGTTTCTAGCTTAGGCCAAATTTTATGCTCTTTATGCAACCTTCAGCACAACTGTCTGGTATCTACCAAACTCTTAGGTAAACTCTAAGTAAGCTTTGATAAAGAAATAAAGTAAAAAGCTTGCCATAAAACTAGGATTGGTTTAACAAGTAGGTAGGATCACAAGTATGGGTTGGTGGCATCAGTAGGGTATCTTGCAAGGGTGAGCTTGCACAATATCAGTATAAGCTTGCATAGGTATAGTATCTTGCAAGTGTTAGCTTGAATTGGTATAATATCAGCTTGCCTTATGCAGAGCAGTGGTTGAAGTTCTCCTCGGCTTCTTCTTCGTAGTATCCTCCTTCCTCCTCGTAGTATCCTTGGTCGGTACTAGCGTCTACGAATAAATACGAGGTACACAATCACCAAACAATACTTAACTACTTGCAATCATCACACACAAGGGTCCTATAGATGATCTAGCATCATCTCTAACATTACAAGGTTAAGCCTTGGTTTAAATCCTTTTTATTTTTAGAAAAGTAATTTCTACTCATTGAAAAACTACTTAAGATTTAATATTCTCCAAACTAAACATGGGATCATGTTAACACATGTCAGCACCACATATTGTAGTCCATGAGAATGTGATTTAAAGTGGTGTCACAATTTAATAAGGTGTTACCCTTTTATTTTAATTAAATAAAGTGGCTAGAAATGCTTATGAAGCATTCTTTTATTCCTTGAACAATATTTCTGCAAGTAAACCTATATATTTTTATATATTCTGAAAGTTATGGTTAAATGTGATTTTTGAGAGTTGGAAACAACTCAAAAGCTTTTATGGTTTAAATTTGAAAAATGTTTGAATGCAGAAAAGCTTCTGCCTTGTTATTTTTACTATGGGTGATCTATAGATCCAAATGACTTGAATACAACGGGCTTGGATTAAGCATTCACAGACCTTTCCAACAAAATTGGTTTCATTCAATTTGGTGTAATGAATCGATCTGGGTTGATTTTTGAAGTTGGGTACAGAAGTGTGTTTGAATTTAAAAAGAAAAAGGTTTAATTTGAATTGCTGGGCTGCGCGGGAAATTCTAACGGGCCGGCCTGCTAAGCGCAGTGCTCCCGCGGGCTGCTTAAGTGGGTGTCCCCACTCGTCAGTGACACGGGGCTGGGCGAAGCGGTATGGGGCAACGTGGATCGTTCGATCTAGTTCTAATCTAACGGCTGAGGGTCATCGTTGACGCGAGACAGCTCCGGCGAGAACGAAACCTAGCGCGGCCAGTGAGGGGTGCTAGGGGCTCACCGGGGTACGGGCGAGGGTCGGCGAGGTGGGCGAACGACGAAGTCGACGACGGCGAACCTCCTGGTACCGGTGGCTTCTCCTGGGGCGGCTCCAATCGCTGGTTCCTTTCTTCTCCGGCAGCGGCAGGCTCCAGTGAAATTCCGGCGAGGTGGTGCTCGGCTTGCTCTAAGAATGGTGTGGCACGGTCAGTGGGGAGAGGGGAGTGAGATGGTGTGAAGAAATCGTGCGGGGGTGGCCTCTATTTATAGTCGAGCGAGGGGACCGTCGGGGCGCACGGTGAGCTCGTCGGGGGCGATGTTACAGGCGGCTATAGGCATGGGCAAGGGTAGGGGACGGTGCTGTGTCTCCTGGCGATGCTCAACGACATGGTCGCGAGGCATGGGGCGGTGTGGTTTGGTCTGGAACGGCCGGTGCTCTACGCGGCAGAGGCGGCGTCTTCGACGGCGGGCGGTGGCTGTATGGCACGGGGCGGTAAATGGGGATGTCTGGCGGTCTCCTGGGTCGGTGGTGATCGTGTGTGCACGCGGTGAAGGCGGCGCGCGGTCTGTGGGTGATGGTCGAGGGTGGCGCTCTGGAGCATGCTCGGCATGGTCTGGGCGTGTCTTGTGCGCATGGTCCAGGGCTTGGCAACGCTCGCGGCTGGGACAGGCAGTGGCGGTGGACGGTGGGCTGCCTCCCAGACAAGGTTGGCACGGCTAGTTCTTCCTCTAGCCTGCTGTCGACTATGGGGTGGCATTGAGGTGCTCGGCTGTTCACCATTAATGGCAATGGCAAGCTCACAGGGGTGCTAGTGTTGGGCTAATCTTTCTAGATGATCTACTGGGTTGTGTGTGAGCTAACTAGGGAACAAGTTAGGCTCAAAACACTGCACACTATAGTGTTTGATGTTTTGTTTGATTTGTGTCTACAACCTGTTTGATGAAATGGCCGCATGAAATCAAGTTTTGAATTTTGAAATGAATTTTGGTGGGTTTACTAGATTGGTTCTGGTGAGTCTGCAGATGCTTGGGTTTTGAAAATTGAGCTTGTTTGAGTGGGTTTTGGAAAAGTGGGATCTTCCCATATGAAGAAGATTCAATTTTGAATTGTCATTTAAACTATGCATTTGAAAGTTTCTGGATGATCACAAAGTGGTCCTTGATACTTTGTTATGAGTACATTCAAGGGGTGCAAAGATCCAGAAAAGGTTCTGTTAGGTTTTGAAAGTTTGAGACAGCCAAAGTAGGCATGGGAGTTAAATTGGTCAAAATGACCATTCACTTAATATTTTTGTTTTGATTTACTTGTCTTTAGGAAAAGTATGGGAAATGTTTTAGATGATGTTTATTTCACCTAAGAAACATTTTACAAGCAATGGATCACACAAACAAGGTGGTTTTTAAAGAAATTCAAAATCCATGCATACACATATACATGCATTCATGGGTTTACTTAGAAAAGTTTTTGTTAACCCTAATCTTGATGATTAGTGTTTTGATGATCTAAGTCTGATATTTTTGGGATGTTACATGGGTAAAGTGACGCTCCTCTGCAGAGTGTAAGAACTGTAACCTGTTACTCCCTGTTCTGGGAAGGAGATGCGAACGCGGCGGGAAAGGAACCCCATGAAGGTTCTAGTAAACCCGTGAAGGCTGACGGACATAGCTTTTCAGAATAAAAGCAACCTTTGAAGAAATGTTTATGAAAACTTGCATTGCCTACGACCTACGGTCTGTGGCTGTAGATATAGTGCATCAAACACTCCTTTTCTAGTGGACTTGCTGAGTACGCTCGTACTCAAAGTATCTTCTTAACCCTTGCTAGGTTCTAAAGCCGGTATAGACGACGTCTACATCAAGTTATGCTCCAGGAATCATCATCAAAAGCTAACGCTCTTCAATGAAGTAAAGAAAGTCAACATATACATCAACTCAAGTGAAGACGAAGTTGCTGATTAGATAAGAATAGAATTTCTAACCATAGAACCTACTTTTGTAGAGTATTGCAATAGCAGCAATGCAAGCCAGTAGTTTAGCTACTAGTTTTATAAGTATGGTAGCTATGAGTTATTTATTCTTGATTCTTCTTCATAAGAAGTTTCTTTCTGTCTCTTTAACCTAGAGTGTTCTCTGGATCTTGTCTAAAGAGTTGAGTTGTAACCTATAGTCATGTCTTGGACCTGCTATGTTTCTGTTGTACTACTCTGAGGGATGTAATACTAGTGAACGGTGTTTCATTGGTGTTATGTCAACGACTATAGTGTACTACATCATGCAGTGGTATGCTGGGTCACCGCAATGGTTCTGGTGGCTTATTAGATGTTTTTATGCTTGGTTTGCATATGATTCAGATGGTATAGTTGCTTTGGAATCCATGCTTGGTAAAGTTAGTCACTTGATAACCTTCCACTGGCATTTTGATGGTTTAGGAGCATGGTTATGATATGATGAAACCACTGTCTTACTGTTGTTGGCTTAGAAATTAATATGTGGTTTGAGATCATCATGATCTTAAATAGTGAAGATGAACATAGGAATATCCTAGTTATGATTCCTGTATTAGCAGGAAAATGATTAGTAGATTGTTCTGTTGAACCTGTGATGATTGGATGTTTATCCTGACTCAAAACAGAATTGCTCTTGTGACACCATCTTGGTATGGCACACAAGATTGATTCTAATCCATTGATTGGGTTGATTCAAGCTTAAGACAAGCTTGACTTTGAGAGATAAACATAGATGTTCTTTTCTAAAATCCCTAAGACCAATGATGTTGGTCTGAGGCTTAGGGATTCAGACCTTATCTAGTTGATTCATATAGATAGTCCTGGTAGTGGTACCAGCTATTGTTTTTTAATCAAAACTTGGAGAAAAATGATAGTAGGCTTGATCATTCTATGGATCCAAAATATTTGTTTCTAAGGTGCTACCCTTACTTTAGGGATGTGCCTAGAAATTAGATCATAGCCATATTTATGCTTGAATTGTAATATATAGCTTGACAACCAGAGAAATGATGTTGCTCTGAGCTCTGGCTGAATCCTGGTACTTTGTTGTTTGCTTTTAGAGCTTAAAATCCCTATGATGGAGTCACCCCACTTGGGTGCTTTCTGAGGGTTTGTTTCATAAGACAACACATGCTTCTGTCTAGATGATATGATTAGATCATGTGAAGGTTTTATGAAACTCACCACAGAATCTGATGTTTGTGGAGTAAGGTGGTGATGATGATCTTATTTTGTTGAGCTTCTGTGCTTAACCTTAAGCTAGCCTGCTCCTCCTAGCTCCTGGATTTGTCCTTGAGCTAGCTTGCTCCTCCTAGCTCCTGGACTTGGCCTTATTGTCCACCTGATCCTTCCCCCTCCTTATGTAACCATCCTGGTGATTTTTGGTTGATATTTGGTGGTTTGGTTTGGCTGTTGTGCTTGGTAAGATGCTGTCTAAGCTGGCTGTTCTTGTGTGCAAGCAGTGGAGAGATGCACCAGTGCCTCTCCACGGCTGTGCTGAAGGTTTTGTGAGTTTGGGGCTGTGCTGTGAGGCTGACAGCACATCACATGCATGTTGGTGTGTGTCCTGCCTGTGTGCTTGTTGTGCACTTGTGGATATGCTTTGGTCTTGGAAGTTACTTTGATCATATTACTTTTACCTGGCTGGTGAATTTGCCCCTCCTTGCTGTCAATTTGACCCTTTGGCTTAAAATTTATGAAAGATAGATTCTTTCATATTGGTGAAACTTGCCCCTTGTTATAAATTTCTCAATGATGAATTTTTCTAGTGCACTTCACTGACATGTCTGAGAGAAAAATAATACTAACTCTAACCATATTATTGTTTTATTAATGTTTATCTTGCAGGTACATATTTGAAGATGAAGATTGTAGTTTAGTTTTTCTTTTATAGAATAGTTATTGAATAATTTAATGTAATCTTCTTATTCTTTTGTAATTTTCATTTTATTATCTTGTAATCTTCATTTTATTCTTCTGTAATAAAGATTACATTATTATTAATAAAGAATATTCTTATTCTATATTTATTTGCTTTTGTGAACTGTGTGGATGATTTCAATAAGTTACAATTTTGTAACTTGTTTATATATTGATAATATGAAATAAGTTTTCATATTCTTTATTGTTTTTCTTTGGATAGAATTTAAGTTATAATATATAACTCTTAAATTAAGATTCAAAACTTATTCCTAATTCATTTGAATTATAATTCAAACTCTCTCAAGTTTAAAATTCAATTTCACTTTTCAAACACTTAAATTCCTTAAAGATCATATCAAAGTCTATAGCAATCATCCTTTAAGACTAAACCTAATCTCAAAGTATGAAAGAAACCTTGATCACTTTAGGTCTTTATTTGGCGAAAATTTTATCCACATTTTCACAAAAGAATGCATGCAACATTCCAAATCCCTAAATCTACCGTTCATTAGTTCCTAAATGCTGGTTACAGTTGTATTGGCAAGTGATACCATAGTTTTATAGTAGAACCTAACAACTACATGAATATGGCTAAGTGTGGATTTGGCTGGCTTTGCACAAAGCAAGTTTTATCCTACTAGTTTGAAAATACTAAGTTTTGCTTTTACAAAACACTAAGGTACCACCAATAGACATTAGTGAACCTCTACCCTTTTTCACCCACAATTTTAACTTAGGAAAATTGGGATGAGGAAATTCTTGAACTGTTTCAATGTCTTGACTCTAAGAAAATATCCATAACCGTGGACACGGCTAAGTACTTAGTTTTTTACCCTCTCGAGAGGTAGTGCATTTTCCCCACAAGACTCGACAAACATCGAGATGAGACTTTTCAGAAGAACTCCCTCGAGCCACCACGGAAACGTTCCATCCTATCAATTCTACCACCCTCTGTCCGTCTGCTGAGTTCTCATAACTTAGTTGGTCAAGGCAGAGCCCATATGCCATGCAGTTGCACTGGAAGCTTCGCGACACAAACATTTTAAATCTCTTTGTTCCTGGGTGGCCATCCACAAGTGTGATACACTAGGGTAAATCATAGAAATGGGCCCTGAGTAACCACTCAACATAATCCATACAAGTCCCAATCCACCCAGGTGTTTCATTAACATTGGTTGTTTTCTTAATAAAAAATATAAGTATATAAATTTCCATAGCATCATAATATGAATTTCCACCCACGAATTGTAATAGCAAGACTAAGCATTCTAGCATACCATGACTCTTAACTTAGGAAAATACTACCAAGATATAATCTATAGATTTCCGTAGCATAGCAATATAAAATAAAAGTATCATGCAAGTCCTACTAAAATAACACTAATGCAATTGGTAAAATAATAGTACATATGATGAAAATATCACTTGCCTTGGTAGCTAGTAGAATAGGTATCCTCACATCAACAAACTTCACAATCCACACAATCTACACAACAATCAAACAACAAAATATACAATTCAATATAGGCACTCAAAAATAATATGGATGCATGCAATTATGCAATGAGATGGAAAACACACTTTTAAAACCAAAGTTTATAGTACAGAAGATAAAGTACACCATATAAAGGCCAAATATCACAAAATCCATCTAAAATAATTTATACAATAATTTTTATAGTCAAAATATCCCTAGAAATGTCTCTGCCTAAAACTCAAATTTTACAGAAATAAGTGAACAAAATAAGGCCACAGTAATAAATTTCACATTTTTCTGAATCCATAGACACCAAATTCGCATTTTTCTGAATTGTGGATCAAAAGTTATGAATTTTACAAGTTTAAACATTTAATAAATCATTTTTGGATTTTAAACAGAAAACCCAGACACGTGGCATAACCCTACTGGTCGGTACCGCTTTGTGCTGATCAAGCGCGCGCACCGTTAGATCTAAGTCAGATCGCATGGCTTAGATCAGCCGGTACCCCTTTGCTAACGTGATCTATCCTAACCCTCGGATCTGGATCTAGCAGACGGGTCGCGCAGATGGCGTGTGCGGCGGCGGCGCGTCTAACGATGGTGCACCGACGGTGCAAGGGGGTAAGGGGAGGGTGCATGGAGGTTACTGAGGTTGCGAGGGCGAGGAGGTTGCCGTGGTAGACGTGGTTGTTGAAGGGGCGAAAAGGCTCATCGATAATTCCTTGCCAGAGTTGCGTCAGGCGTCGGTGGCTTGTAGTCGTAGATGAAGCCGAGCCCCTAGGGCACGAGAAAGCACAAGAAGAGGGTTAGCAGATGCGCCCGAGGACAGTGGACATCATGGAGCAAGGACGAGGGAAAGGGGTGGTCGGAGATCACCAAATTTCGTTGCCGGAGTTCGTCGGAATGGCGGCGGCTCGAGGTGGAATTCGCGGAGCCTGGGGGATTTCTGGTGGAGTGGGGTGAAGGGAAATGGAGAGGGAGCAGTGGGAATAAGTAGTGGGGTCTAGGGGGGCAATCAAGCCGCGAATGAAGTGAATTAACGCGAATTCAATTGGGGGAAGAAACGGCAGAGAGGAGCGGGTCTACGCACGAGATTGACGATGACAACGTGGCAGTGGGGCCAGCTTGTCAGTGGGAGGGTGCGGGCTTAGCACGGTGAGAAAAGAAACAGAGTGTGAGAGGGGGAGCTGGGTGGGATGCTAGGTCGCGGTGCTGGGCCGCGTCGGTTGGAAGGTAGGCTTCTCTTTTCTTTTTTCCTCTAGTCTTTTTCTTTTCTGTTTTATTTTCTAATAACGATTTGAACTAGCAAATCAAATCCAAATCAATTCAAACCTTCACCAAAATGTTAGGGTGTGAACCTAGTGTTCAAAAAGATTTTAAAACATTAGACCTCTAATAAAACAATTTGGGGTAAAAATAAAAATAAAAACACAAGCCCCACAGTTGCATATATGTAACATCCCTAAAATCATGATTTCAAAGGTTGCATATCATTCATGCATGCATATAGAATTGAGTTCAATTTCAAACTCATTTCAGAAAAACAGAAGCACATAGTACTATGATTTTATGTGAGCAAACTTAAATCAAATGGCCATCCCCATTTGAGAGTTTGAATGATTTTTAAACCTAGCTTGTTTGTCTTCCTTATAGAAAGGATTGAGTGTGGTTTGGACCAAGTTTTACAAATTGGGAATAGTTTCAAAAACCCTTTTTCAAACTTTTGCAAATCATATGCAAGCCTCTGATATTTTGTTCTCCAAGTTTGACCAAGCCCATGCAAAGTAACCACATGGGTTATGACCTATTTTTGAGACCATCACACCACTACAAAACCTCAAGAAGTTTTGAATTCAAATGGAACTTGAATTCATTTGAAAACCAATTCAGAAAATCGAAACAGAAAAAGAAAAGGAGTAAAACAAAAGAAAAGGGACAGGCGCCACCAATCTGGCCCAGCATCAGAACAGGCCCAGCTAGCCCACCCGGGCCATTCCTCTCCCTCTCGCACGCGCTAGCGCACCCACACAGCCGCTGACAACCAGACCCTACCTCCTTTCTGCGCGTTTCGCTGACGAGCGGGCCCTCTCCACGTCAGCTTTCGTCTTCCCCAGATTCCGCGCACGAACTCCGCCGCTGCCCGTTGCTGCACTGATTTCGCGAGATAAATTGCATTGATGCAGCAAGCGTTTCTTGTCGAGCCTCTGGCTATAAAATCCCCACATTCTCGCAACCATTTCCCCTCAAACAATTTCTCCTTCACGCCACCAGGCTGCCCACAACTCGCACGACGTCGCCGCTGTTCCGACGAATTTTGGTGAGCTCCGTGTTCCCCTCTGTCTCTAGCTCATGCTATCAAGTTTAGCAAGTCTTTGCGCACCTACTGACACTCCCCATTTGCCCTCGCATGATCCGTAGCTCCAGCAACGTCGACGACTGGCCGCCACCGTTCTCTGCACGAACTCCGGCGACCTCTCCCTGTAAGTAGACGCTGCCCCTTGCCCTCTGACTGATACGCCTAGAATCTCCATCGTCTTGCACATCTAACGGTGCATCTCTTTTGGCTTAGCGCGACGAGGAACCTCGCCAACATTGACAACTGACCATGCCTGACGCGTTCGCAAACTCCGGCGAGGAATCTCCGACGACCCCGCGCGCCCCTTCGCAAACCAACGCCACGTTGAGCTTCAGCACGTCACCGCGATTCTGGTAAGACCCTTCCCCCACTCGCGCGCGACCTAGAACGCCAGCGCCGCCACTGACTGAGCGCTCCGCCGCTCGCTGACGCCGCGCGCCGCCAGATCATGGTCGCATGCTCGAGAGCCATTGGATCTAGATCCAACGCTTGCGATAGAATCACTAATCGAACCGTTATGCTAGATCTGGACCGTGCGTCGTTAGTTAGATCCTACGGCTAGCAAGCGCGATCCGGAACGAATCGGTACGCGCCAATAGAAACATGACGCGTGGCTAGAGTTTAAATCAAAAACAGAATTCAAATCAGATTTAGATCCAAATTTCAAAAGGCTATAACTTTTGATTCCCACGTTAGATTTTTGCAAACTTTATACCGTTGGAATCAGGGAGACAAGCCCTTTCTGAATCTGCAATGTTTTTAACAAAAAGTTTCTGTTAAAATGACTTTTTATGCAGAAACTTGTTTAGGACTATTTTGAGTATAGAATTTGTTTAGTAAATTGTTTTGGTGCTAAATAAGTTTAGTTAGCAAGTTTTTGACTTGGTTATGTTTCTGTATCATGCACTTGCTTGGTGGAGTTTCCAAAAATCATCACTTAGCATTTTCTTGCATGCATGCATGCATTCATATTTTTGTTTGTATATGAATGGTGTGTAATTTTGTGCTACAAATTTTTGTGTAGATTTTGCTAGTGACTGTGATTGTGAAGAGTGCTACTCTCCCCATTACCAAGGCAAGTGGTACTTCATGAATATTTTCTTCCCTATATTTTTGTATAAGCATTAGAAATATTTTGCTAAGTCTTGCATGTTGTTATTTTTGCCAAATGCTATGTTGGGAAATCCTAAATAGTTGTAGAATTGTAGAATTGCTAGGGAATTTCCTAAGTTAAGTTACTATGCCATGCTTAGCCTAGCTAGTAGCAAACAAGGGTTCGTAAAGTATATACATGCTAAGATGAAAATATTTCTAAGTCTTTGGACTTATGTTTTCTTAATAAAACAACTAAGTCAATGAACCTCCTGGGTGGAATGGGACTTGAATGGTGGTTTTTGGTTGAGTGGTTACACAAGGCCCATGGATATGGTTTACCTTGTGTATCTCACTTGTGGTATGCCACCCAGGCACAAAGGGATTTGGAGGCCAAGTGTTGAGAAGCTTATAGTGCAACCACTTGGCAATATGGGCCCTGCCTTGATCATATAGGTTGCTAGAACTTAGCCTTTTGGACAGTTGGTGGTAGTGGGAATGATAGGTTGGAGCGCGTCCATTTGGCTAAGGAAAGGCTTCTGAAAGGTCCTGTCTTGGGAAACCAAGTCTGGTGGGGAAAGTGCACAACCTTTGCAGATGGAAAATCTAAGTACTTAGCCAAGTCCATGGCAATGGACAATTTGAGCATCAAGACATGGAAGCTATCAAGAATCTCATCACTCCAACTTCTAAGTAAAACTTGTGGGTGAACAAGGGAGTTTCTTGGGAAAGTTTTTGACAAAGAAAAACTTAGTGATTTCAACTAATAGGAAAAACCTATTTTGAGCAAAGCAAGCCAAGCTACACTTAGCCAAAATGCATATAGTAATATAGTCCACTTAAAATTTACTAAGGTATCACTTGCCAATACTATTCCAAAGTATTGACCCACTGTGGCTGTAACTTGTGATGTTGCAGGTTACTCCGATGATGATTAGGTGTCATGAGTCTACACTCAACAAGCTTGCCTGTGGCACATGAAGATGAAGACTTATGTTTATTTACTTATTCCAAAACTCTTGTATTAGGCCTGTGGCCTTGAGTTGTAAAAGACTATGTTTTATCTCTGGAATGATGTAATAAATGACCTTTGTATCTGTGTACTTCATCTTAAACTGTGGATGCTAGCAATGATCCAGGGACTAGCATTGCAATCACAGGGATCCTTTTCCTTTATAAAGGAGGGATCTTGAATGGTCCTACATAATGAGGTGCCAATTCCCCTTTGACACCAAATCTCTTCACACCACGAAGTGGTGAGACTCTGAGATAAGATCTATCACCTACCTCATAGGTGAATTCTCTATGTTTTGGATTTGCATAGCTCTTTTGTCGAGATTGGGCTATCTTTAGTCTATCCTTTACCAACCTAACTTTCTCTTCGGCTTCCTTGATCAGGTCTGGTCCGAATAAGTTTCTTTCTCCTACTCCATTCCACAATAATGGTGTAGTACACTTCCTTCCATAAAGGAATTCAAACAGAGCCATCTCTATGCTCGATTGATAGCTATTATTGTAAGAAAACTCCGCGTATGGCACACTTTCGTCCCAACTAGATCCATAGTCTAGTGCATAAGCTCTCAACACATCTTCCAAAATCTGATTGGTCCTTTCCGTCTATCCATTAGTCTATGGGTGAAAAGCAGTGATGAATTCTAGTCTAGTTCCCAATGACTCATGAAGTTGTCGCCAAAAATGCGATGTGAACTGAGTTCCTCTATCTGGCACAATACTCTTAGGTACTCCATGCAAACACATGATTCTGTTCATATGGATCTTGGCTAATTTAGCACTTGTATAGGTGGTCTTTACGGGTATGAAATGAGCCACTTTTGTTAAGCGATCCACAACAACCCTATAGAATCGTATCCGGATCGAGTCCTTGGCAGTCCTGTGATAAAATCCATACTCATTTTATCCCACTTCCAATCAGGTATTGGCAGTGGTTGTAATAATCCTGCCGATTTCTGATGCTCCGCCTTTACTCGACTACACACATCGCAGAAGGCAATGTGCTCTGCGATATCTTTCTTTAGATTGTTCCACCAAAATCTTTCCTTCACATCCATGTATATCTTGGTTTTGCCAGGATGAATAGAATATGGTGAATTATGTGCTTCTTGCATGATCAATTTCCTTAGTTCAGGATCTTGTAGAATGTAGATATGCTTCCCATACCATAAGGTTCCTTGATCATCCTCATTGAATCCCTTTGCTTTTCCTTTACCAATTTTACTCTTAATTTCCTCTATTTCCTTGTCCAACTTTTGGGCTTCTTTGATTTTATCCAATAGTATTGGTTGTACTTCTAAGGACATAAGATATCCTTCGGGCACTATCTCTAATCTTAGCTCTTTAAACCGAGCACTCAAATCTTCTGGCAATTCTCCTTTGGTGAGTCCATTCACATAAACCTTGCGGCTTAATGCATCAGCTACGACATTTGCTTTCCCGAGATGGTATTGCAAACTTAAGTTGTAATCTTTAATAAGTTCTATCCATCTTCTTTGTCTCATGTTGAGTTCTTTCTGGGTGAAAATGTACTTCAAACTCTTATGATCGGTGAACATTTCACAATGCTTTCCCATAAGATAGTGTCTCCATGTCTTTAGTGCATGGACAACAGAGGCCAACTCTAAGTCATGCGTAGGATAGTTTACTTCATGATTCTCTAGTTTTCTCGAGGCATATGCTACCACTTTACCTTCTTGCATTAACACACCACCCGGTACTTGGTGAGATGCATCACAATAAACTTGAAAATCTTTCTCTAGATATGGCAAGCATAACACTGGCGCTGATACTAATCTCTTCTTCAACTCTTGAAAACTGGTCTCACATGCTTCAGTCCAGTGAAACTTCTTCTCTTTCTTTAGTAGATCAATCATCAGCTTTGCTAATTTCGAGAAATTATCGATGAACCTTCTATAGTATCCTACCAAGCCCAGGAAACTACGGACCTCTTTAACTGATTTGGGAGGTTCCCATTCTGTTACAGCTAACACCTTCGCGGGATCGATAACTATACCATTCCCAGACACAACATGTCCAAGAAATCCAACTTCATTCAGCCAAAATTCACATTTACTAAACTTGGCATAGAACTTGTGTTCTCTGAGTTTCTCAAGAATCAAATGCAAATGTTCTTCATGTTCCTCATTGCTCTTGGAATAAATCAATATGTCATCGATGAATACCACAACAAACTTGTCAATAAACTCCATGAAAATTTTGTTCATCATGTTCATGAAAAAGGAAGGTACATTAGTTAGTCCAAACGGCATCACCGTATACTCATATAATCCATATCTAGTAGTGAAAGCAATCTTTGGTATATCTTGTTCTCTAATCTTTAGTTGAAAGTAACCTGATCGAAGATCAATTTTTGAGAACACACGAGCTCCTTCTAGCTTATCAAAGAGATCATTACTTCTGGGTAGGGGATATTTGTTATTTATGGTCACTTCATTAAGTGATCGATAATCTATGCATAGCCTTTGACTTATCTTTTTCATATCAACTAACAAAACAAGTGCACCCTAAGACGAAGAACTTGGTTGGATAAATCCCTTCTTCAACTGTTATCCAAGCTGTTTCTTGAGCTCTTTTAACTCATCCACTGACATCTTGTAAGGTGTCACATCCCAAGATTTTCCAAATCTTGTAATGTGAAAATAAACTAACAAAATAAAACTTTGTTTGATTTTCAGAGCCAGAAGAAACTTTTTGAATTCAATTGGAACTACAAACCCATTTGAATAAAATAAAATCCTAAAGGGATTTATAAAGATAAATATTTAATAAAGGAAAATAAAATATTTTGGAAATTACTATTTTGGGATCTTAAATAAAAAGGATTTGGTTTTCAAAAGAAAAGTGGATTTATAAATAAAGATTATTTTATATAGCCAAATTAAACCTTGGCCAATATTTTGAAATAAATGTTTTGTTTTGAATAAAAAAATAGCAAAGTTTTATAATAAAGAATTAATATTCAAATTTTATTTAAATAAAAGGTTTTACCAATTTAATTAAAACCTCAAAACTTATTAAAATTATTTAAAATAAGTTGTCCAAATATTTGATATTCATAAATAAAACCTACTAAAGTGTTTTGGCTTTATTCTAAGTTTTAAAATAAATCTCTTAATAAAACAAATTCTATTTGATTTAATAACTAAGGTCCATTTTATTTAAGATATTAAATGGATCCTAAAATAAAGATGTTATTTGGTTTTAAACAAGTGTCCAAATATTCTTTATTTCCAAATAAAACCTACAAATTTGGTTTTGAAAGTGTTGGAACTCAAATGAAGATTTTGTTAAATAAATCAAACCATATTAAATAAATAAAGGACCCTTTTATTTAATTAATAAAGGAATCTTAAAAATATTATTTTATTTTGAGATTTGGTTTATGTTGATAAACAGAACCAAAAACTCATTACAAGTTTGAATTGTTTGAGTGGTTTGCATTGTTGATTGAATCATTTGTTTGAATATCAAATCAGAAAATAGAAATAGAAAAGAATAAAACAAACAGGCAGAAAAAAATATGGAAAAGGACAGACCCAACTGAACCAGCCCACTAAGGCCCAGCAAAACCAGCCCAGTCTTCTCCTCGAATAAAACAATTGGCACCAACTTTCTTACCCACTCAGTCACAGACAAACGGGGCCCACTTCTCCCTCTCACTCACTCGCTGACAACAGACCCCACCTCCTCTTATTTTTCCCCGAACCGTTTTTCCTCACCGCCGAATCAGCCCACAGAGACACTGACCAGTGGACCTCCTCCTCTCTCCTTTTCCCACTGACTGGTAGGCCCGCTATCACTGTTCATCGTCTCCTTCACCCACCCCGCAGCGACCAGTTCTTCTCCCCCGTTCTGCCGTTGATTTCTCCAGCTTAATTCGCTTTAACGCGACCGACGTTACCAGCCTTGATCACGCAGATGGAAACGCCAGGGCATCCTCTATATTTCCCCTCTGACACCTCGCGCTCGCACGCCCCAGACCGCCTCCAATTTATTCCCGAGCACCCTCGAGGTCCGGTACCGATTCCGACCAAGTCACACCGCCTCCTGCCTCCCAGAACACACGATCTCGCTCACCGCATCCTAGCGCATCTTTCTGTGCCATTCATTCACCCGCGGGCACCCCAGAGCCTCGACAACGACGACCACAACATCACACCGCCATCTGCCGTTTCTCCGGCGAACTTTCTAGGTGAACTCCGACCGCCCCAGCACCTCCTATTGATGCTCACATCACCCCCAGATCATCCCGCGTCTAATAGTGTACTTATTTTGCTTCGGCACGAATTGCAGCCTCGCCTTCAACCGTGGACAGAGCCGTCCGACGCCAGCCCTAACTCCGGCGAGCAATCTAGGACAGCCCCGTGCGCCCCTTCGACCGAAGCGAGCAGGTTGAGCATCCCCGTGCCTCGGCGATCACTGTGATCCACTCCTCCCTCTCTCTCGCTTCATGTGTTAGCCGGAACTCCACCGCCAGAGCGCCGCCGCCGTCTGCCGCCGCGTAGCGCCGCCCATCTGTGACCAGGCAGTAGTAGCCGTTAGATCTGGATCGAACGAATCGGATAGATTACTTAAACACCGAAGGGGTATGTCCTCTGGACCACTCGATCTAACTAGATCCAACGCCCCACAGCCGCGATCCAACCGAACCGGTATGGACCAATAGGAACACGACGCGTGGCACTAGATCTGTTTAAAAGAAGTTTGGAAACAGATTTAATTGCAAACTTCAAACCTTTGTAACTTTCAAACCACACGTCCAAAAATTATAAATTTTATATCAATGGATTCAGGAAAGCAAGCCCTAGCCAACCATGGCCTTAGTTTAGAAAATAGTATCTGTTAGCTTGCTTGATTTTGCAGAATCTTTTGAGAGCTTGTTTAGAGTAGAAAAATTGTTTAAAATTGATTTTTGGATTAAATATTTTGCAAATTAGTTTATTGTGAACCTACTGACCCAAGGAACCAACCCATGGTTTTGAAAATGAATTTGGAAAAGATTAGAATGAATTAATTGGTTTAGTCCATTTCTAGCTAAATAAAACTATTGATTTGCTTATGAAAATGATTTTGAGTAAAGAACTTTGGAGAAAATGTTTTGGACCAAACCTACTAACCATAGATACCAAGTTTTGAGAAACAACAACTTATTTAGTGAAACCACTTAAGGTTGTGGTATTGAGAATAATAATTTTCACCACTTAAAATGATGAAAGGATTTAAAAATGGGTTTTTAAACAAAACCCTCTTGCTAATGACTTTGCCATTTTGGTAAATGACCAATTTGGACCTTACAAAGTTAAGAATCCTAGTGGAGACCATCCTTGCAATAGAACCATCCTTTGCATGCTTATGCATGACATAGATCCCATAGTATTATGTGTGTGAAATTGTTGGTTGGTTGATTATTTGGAATGATAGTTGATTTGGTATTTGCTTGATTGATTGTAGTGAAATTTAGCAAAGGGTGAGACTAGCAAGATCAAGGAGTGAACCATCATTCCCTACCAAAAAGGCAAGTTACACTATCATCTAAAGTCCTACTATTTTCATTATATACTTAGTGGATTTTGAAAACATGCATGAAAGGATATTTTATACTTATGCTATGCTAAATCCTAATAGGATTCCCTACACATTCCTTAGTGAAAATATTGTAGTTGTTACATGCTTAGCCATGCTATATTTTGAAAAGAGATACATGTTGAGATTTTACAAAGTTGAGAAAAGGACTTGTGTTTTATATAATAAAACAAGGACTCAATGAACCACCTAGGTGGAGGATACTTTAAGTTTTGGAGAAGGTGGCAACAAAAGGGAACCATGTCAATGGCAATCACTTGGTGTTGTGCTCCAAATAAAAACCACCTAGGAAACTTAGAGATTGAACATGTTTCTCCAATTGTGGCTTTCGTGTGCAACCACATGCTATTATGGCTCTGGCTTAGTCAACTACATTAGGAAGACCCATACATTGTCTTTAGTTACCGGACATGGGGATCTAGAATGCTTCATGGGGGCTGAAGACAAGCTAGCAATGATGTATGGGAGAACCTTTTGGAAAGACTTCGTCACATTCTCAATCTGCCAGTACTCCATCTTGGTGAGCACTAATCCAGTAGGCCGCTGGTGGCAACAAGATGGGATTGTGTCATGTGGGTAAAGTGTACTCCTTCTGCAAAAGATAACAAAAATCTAAGTACTTAGCCGTGTCCCCGGTTATGGACAATACTGAGCAACTAAAGTTTGAACCATGGGAGATCTCGACATTCCAACTTCTAATATAAAAACTTGATGCACTTGGGGTTACCAAGGAATTCAAAGAGATTTTGTTAAGCTTGTTGCACTTGGGGTTACCAAGGTGCTCAAGAGCATGATGTACTTGGGGTTTCCAAGGAACTCATAAGATTTCATAAAACTTGTTGCACTTGGGGTTACCAAGTAGCTCAAGGGATTTTTGACAAGGACTTGAATACTTGAGTTTCTACCAAGGAGTTCAAGGATCTTGAAAAAGGGATTTGATAAAGGACCAAAACCATTTTTAAAAAAGATAGGATAAATGTTGCTTTATGCAAATAAGCCTTAAATTCTAATTAGCCAAATATGCATGTAATGATAAGATCCACTCATAATATACAAAGTAGTGAAACTTGCCAATACAATTCAAATGTATTGACCTTTGTGGCTGTAACTTGTAATGTTGCAGGTTTGATTGATTTTAGTGAAGAATGTATGATTAGGATTACAAAGTCTACAACCAACATCTGCCTGTGGCACTTTGAAGATGAAGGACCCATGATTTTATTTATTCCGCTGCAATGTAATGTAATAGCCAAATGAGCTATGTATTGATGTAATAAGATTATGTTATTCCTGGTCATAAAGTTATATTATGACCTTTGTATCTTGATATTACATCTCAAACTGTGGATGCTAGCTATTGATCCAGGGACTAGCATTGTAAACACAGGAGGAATCTACCTTATTAGGTTGAGACCTCTACAGATGGTATCAGAGCATTGTGTTGCCTGTAGGATTTGTAAACCTAGGATTGGACAAAAACCCTTAGAAAATAGGAGTTATATTTTGATCCAAAAACTTATTTACAAAAACACTTGTAAACTCTTTCCTCAACCATTTTGATTTTAACTTTACACCTCTTCTACTTCAACTTGATGGAAAAACCTACCCACGACCAAAGACTACACCATGTGCAAAAGACTTCTTCAACATCTTCAACTCTAATGACTTCAACATCTTCAGCATGTTCCCCAAGAACTTCCAACTTGGAAACTACTAAGGACCACAAGAGAAAACAAGGAAATCTTGCACAAGAATTAGAGACTGAGGGAATGCAAAATAAGAAGGAGCCATCAACAACTTTGAAGTATTGTAACCAAGAGTTTTTCTCAAGGAAACCATGACTTCATACAAGGAAAATCATGAAGGAAGGAAGGATCACAAGTAAAACCATGTAGATGGACCACCATACTTTGGATAAGTCAAAACACACCAACTTATATAGTGTAACAAAAATACTTGTTGACTAAGTATGTGCTTGGACCTTGTTTGAGTGATATGTTTGGTTTGTGTTTGCATGCACATTGTTTGTGTGAATGGTGATGTGTGTGAGTAGAAATCTTTCCTTAGAAACATATTGCCTATTCTAATCTCCCTTCAACCCAAACAGATGACTACTCCAAAGGATGCCAAGGTTGATGACACCAACACCAACCAAGCTGACAACATGAAAGATCTCATAGCAACCCAACACCAGTTGAACCAACTGACAGCTCAGTTCATAGTCAACAATAGTGATAAAGACCCAGCACTACAAAGGTTTTTGGAAGAACAATCCCAACTGATGCTTAAGGTGACTAATCAAATGATCAGCATGGAAGAAAACTATCCCAAAGGAGTGTATGATAACAAGGATGACAAGAATGTTATTCTAGATGGAGCCCCAGCTTGCATTATTTGTGGAGACAAGGATCATACTTCCAAGGAGCATGAAGGTCAATGCCCCAATTGTGAAGAAGAACATCCTATTGGACAATGTCCTACCTCTCAAGCCACTTGCTATTTATGTGAAGGAAGTGATCATACTCCTAACCAATGTCCCATCTATGCCATGGTGGAACAAAGGAAACAAGAAGGATCCAAGTCTACCAAAGGAAAAGGACCACTTATACCTCCAAACAAGACAACCCAATTCAAAGGACTAAAGAAACTTAAGAAACAAAAGCAAGACATGAGCCTTGCACAATGTCGTAAATGTAAGGAAATGGGACACTACTCCAGTGGATGCCCAGAGAACAAGAAGAATAAAGAGATTGACCAAGTGTGGTGCAACAACTGCAAAGAGTTAGGCCACTATGTAGCAACTTGTCCACAAGAGCCACGTAAAGAACTCAAAGACATCCATTGTTTCAACTGCAAGGAACCAGGACATTATGCAAGCAACTGTCCAGAAAAGATGAAGAACAAGTTGAACAAGCCTATGGAGAAACTCAACCTTGGCCCATAAGTCAAGAATGGAAACCAAGGACAATGCAAAAGCTACTTAGAGA
The DNA here is from genome assembly GCA_916181665.1 of Avena sativa. Taxonomy (NCBI): domain Eukaryota; kingdom Viridiplantae; phylum Streptophyta; class Magnoliopsida; order Poales; family Poaceae; genus Avena; species Avena sativa. Next base: position 190,522,243 of record OV702282.1, on the reverse strand, counting down.
AGTTTCCCCAGGATCCCAAGAAGGACAATATGTAATTTTGTTTGAAAATTTTAAGGGTGGTAGTACCCTAGTTGTTTTGAACTTGCTTGTAACCCCAGCCTTCCCAAATCTCGGGACGAGATTTATTTTAAGGGTGGTAGCCTGTCACATCCCAAGATTTTCCAAATCTTGTAATGTGAAAATAAATTAACAAAATAAAACTTTGTTTGATTTTTAGAGCCAGAAGAAACTTTTTGAATTCAATTGGAACTACAAACCCATTTGAATTAAATAAAATCCTAAAGGGATTTATAAAGATAAATATTTAATAAAGGAAAATAAAATATTTTGGAAATTAATATTTTGGGATCTTAAATAAAAAGGATTTGGTTTTCAAAAGAAAAGTGGATTTATAAATAAACATTATTTTATATAGCCAAATTAAACCTTGGCCAATATTTTGAAATAAATGTTTTGTTTTGAATAAAAAAAATAGCAAAGGTTTATAATAAAGAATTAATATTCAAATTTTATTTAAATAAAAGGTTTTACCAATTTAATTAAAACCTCAAAACTTATTAAAATTATTTAAAATAAGTTGTCCAAATATTTGATATTCATAAATAAAACCTACTAAAGTGTTTTGGCTTTATTCTAAGTTTTAAAATAAATCTCTTAATAAAACAAATTCTATTTGATTTAATAACTAAGGTCCATTTTATTTAAGATATTAAATGGATCCTAAAATAAAGATGTTATTTGGTTTTAAACAAGTGTCCAAATATTCTTTATTTCCAAATAAAACCTACAAATTTGGTTTTGAAAGTGTTGGAATTCAAATGAAGATTTTGTTAAATAAATCAAACCATATTAAATAAATAAAGGACCCTTTTATTTAATTAATAAAGGAATATTAAAAATATTATTTTATTTTGAGATTTGGTTTATGTTGATAAACAGAACCAAAAACTCATTACAAGTTTGAATTGTTTGAGTGGTTTGCATTGTTGATTGAATCATTTGTTTGAATATCAAATCAGAAAATAGAAATAGAAAAGAATAAAACAAACAGGCAGAAAAAAATATGGAAAAGGACAGACCCAACTGAACCAGCCCACTAAGGCCCAGCAAAACCAGCCCAGTCTTCTCCTCGAATAAAACAATTGGCACCAACTTTCTTACCCACTCAGTCATAGACAAACGGGGCCCACTTCTCCCTCTCACTCACTCGCTGACAACAGACCCCACCTCCTCTTATTTTTCCCCGAACCGTTTTTCCTCACCGCCGAATCAGCCCACAGAGACACTGACCAGTGGACCTCCTCCTCTCTCCTTTTCCCACTGACTGGTAGGCCCGCTATCACTGTTCATCGTCTCCTTCACCCACCCCGCAGCGACCAGTTCTTCTCCCCCGTTCTGCCGTTGATTTCTCCAGCTTAATTCGCTTTAACGCGACCGACGTTACCAGCCTTGATCACGCAGATGGAAACGCCAGGGCATCCTCTATATTTCCCCTCTGACACCTCGCGCTCGCACGCCCCAGACCGCCTCCAATTTATTCCCGAGCACCCTCGAGGTCCGGTACCGATTCCGACCAAGTCACACCGCCTCCTGCCTCCCAGAACACACGATCTCGCTCACCGCATCCTAGCGCATCTTTCTGTGCCATTCATTCACCCGCGGGCACCCCAGAGCCTCGACAACGACGACCACAACATCACACCACCATCTGCCATTTCTCCGGCGAACTTTCCAGGTGAACTCCGACCGCCCCAGCACCTCCTATTGATGCTCACATCACCCCCAGATCATCCCGCGTCTAACAGTGTACTTATTTTGCTTCGGCACGAATCGCAGCCTCGCCTTCAACCGTGGACAGAGCCGTTCGACGCCAGCCCTAACCCCGGTGAGCAATCTAGGACAGCCCCGTGCGCCCCTTCGACCGAAGCGAGCAGGTTGAGCATCCCCGTGCCTCGGCGATCACTATGAGCCACTCCTCCCTCTCTCTCGCTTCCTGTGTTAGCCGGAACTCCACCGCCAGAGCGCCGCCGCCGTCTGCCGCCGCGCAGCGCCGCCCATCTGTGACCAGGCAGTAGTAGCCGTTAGATCTGGATCGAACGAATCGGATAGATTACTTAAACACCGAAGGGGTATGTCCTCTGGACCACTCGATCTAACTAGATCCAACGCCCCACAGCTGCGATCCAACCGAACCGGTATGGACCAATAGGAACACGATGCGTGGCACTAGATCTGTTTAAAAGAAGTTTGAAAACAGATTTAATTGCAAACTTCAAACCTTTGTAACTTTCAAACCACACGTCCAAAAATTATAAATTTTATATCAATGGATTCAGGAAATCAAGACCTAGCCAACCATGGCCTTAGTTTAGAAAATAGTATCTGTTAGCTTGCTTGATTTTGCAGAATCTTTTGAGAGCTTGTTTAGAGTAGAAAAATTGTTTAAAATTGATTTTTGGATTAAATCTTTTGCAAATTAGTTTACTGTGAACCTACTGACCCTAGGAACCAACCCATGGTTTTGAAAATGAATTTGTAAAAGATTAGATTGGATTAATTGGTTTAGTCCATTTCTAGCTAAATAAAACTATTGATTTGCTTATGAAAATGATTTTGAGTAAAGAACTTTGGAGAAAATGTTTTGGACCAAACCTACTAACCATAGATACCAAGTTTTGAGAAACAACAACTTATTTAGTGAAACCACTTAAGGTTGTGGTATTGAGAATAATAATTTTCACCACTTAAAATGATGAAAGGATTTAAAAATGGGTTTTTAAACAAAACCCTCTTGCTAATGACTTTGCCATTTTGGTAAATGACCAATTTGGACCTTACAAAGTTAAGAAGCCTAGTGGAGACCATTCTTGCAATAGAACCATCCTTTGCATGCTTATGCATGACATAGATCCCATAGTATTATGTGTGTGAAATTGTTGGTTGGTTGATTATTTGGAATGCTAGTTGATTTGGTATTTGCTTGATTGATTGTAGTGAAATTTAGCAAAGGGTGAGACTAGCAAGATCAAGGAGTGAACCATCATTCCCTACCAAAAAGGCAAGTTACACTATCATCTAAAGTCCTACTATTTTCATTATATACTTAGTGGATTTTGAAAACATGCATGAAAGGATATTTTATACTTATGCTATGCTAAATCCTAATAGGATTCCCTACACATTCCTTAGTGAAAATATTTTAGTTGTTACATGCTTAGCCATGCTATATTTTGAAAAGAGATACATGTTGAGATTTTACAAAGTTGAGAAAAGGACTTGTGTTTTATATAATAAAACAAGGACTCAATGAACCACCTAGGTGGAGGATACTTTAAGTTTTGGAGAAGGTGGCAACAAAAGGGAACCATGTCAATGGCAATCACTTGGTGTTGTGCTCCAAATAAAAACCACCTAGGAAACTTAGAGATTGAACATGTTTCTCCAATTGTGGCTTTTGTGTGCAACCACATGCTATTATGGCTCTGGCTTAGTCAACTACATTAGGAAGACCCATACATTGTCTTTAGTTACCGGACATGGGGATCTGGAATGCTTCATGGGGGCTGAAGACAAGCTAGCAATGATGTATGGGAGAACCTTTTGGAAAGACTTCGTCACATTCTCAATCTGCCAGTACTCCATCTTGGTGAGCACTAATCCAGTAGGCCGCTGGTGGCAACAAGATGGGATTGCGTCATGTGGGTAAAGTTTACTCCTTCTGCAAAAGATAATAAAAATCTAAGTACTTAGCTGTGTCCCCGGTTATGGACAATACTGAGCAACTAAAGTTTGAACCATGGGAGATCTCGACATTCCAACTTCTAATATAAAAACTTGATGCACTTGGGGTTACCAAGGAATTCAAAGAGATTTTGTTAAGCTTGTTGCACTTGGGGTTACCAAGGTGCTCAAGAGCATGATGTACTTGGGGTTTCCAAGGAACTCATAAGATTTCATAAAACTTGTTGCACTTGGGGTTACCAAGTAGCTCAAGGGATTTTTGACAAGGACTTGAATACTTGAGTTTCTACCAAGGAGTTCAAGGATCTTGAAAAAGGGATTTGATAAAGGACCAAAAACATTTTTAAAAAAGATAGGATAAATGTTGCTTTATGCAAATAAGCCTTAAATTCTAATTAGCCAAATATGCATGTAATGATAAGATCCATTCATAATATACAAAGTAGTGAAACTTGCCAATACAATTCAAATGTATTGACCTTTGTGGCTGTAACTTGTAATGTTGCAGGTTTGATTGATTTTAGTGAAGATTGTATGATTAGGATTACAAAGTCTACAACCAACATCTGCCTGTGGCACTTTGAAGATGAAGGACCCATGATTTTATTTATTCCGCTGCAATGTAATGTAATAGCCAAATGAGCTATGTATTGATGTAATAAGATTATGTTATTCCTGGTCATAAAGTTATATTATGACCTTTGTATCTTGATATTACATCTCAAACTGTGGATGCTAGCTATTGATCCAGGGACTAGCATTGTAAACACAGGAGGAATCTACCTTATTAGATTGAGACCTCTACATAAGGTCTCTTTGCTATGGGTTTAGTTCCTGGCAGTACGTCTATTAGAAACTCCACATCCCTATCTGGTGGCATTCCATGTAATTCTTCTGGAAACACATCAGGATACTCCTTCACTACTGGTACCCTGTCTAGGCTAACCCCCTTAAGAGAATTTAGCTTACTCCCTTTGGGTTCAAAGTTAGACTTGAACATAAATCCGTTTCTTTTCTGGGGTTGTGAGTGTAACAGTTCGTCCGACATAGTCTATCACTTCCTCATAACGAGTCATCCAGTCCATGTCTAATATTACATCCAATCCTTTGGACTCTAGGATTATTATACTAACTGGAAACTTGTACTTTCCAAATTCTAGGACTAGTTGATGACATCCAAAATTTACTATCATTTCTCCACCTGGGGAGCTTACTTTAATAGGACATCCAATTGTTTCAGTTGGGAGTTTATTTTTTTCTACAAATGCTCCTGAAATGAATGAATGCAATGCGCTGGTATAAAAAAGGATACATGCTGGAAAGGAATTAATCTTAAACTTACCAATCAGAGCATCAGACTCTTCTTGGATTTCCTCTACATTGATGTGATTCACATGACCCTTTTGAAAAGGATTTGGCTTGTTAGTCCCATAAGTCTTCTTTTCTGGGCATTCATTAGCATAGTGCCATGCTTTCTTGCACTTGAAACATTCAACCTGACTGATGTCTCTCTTGGCTGGCTGATTCCCATTGCCATGTCCATTATGGTGATTCTTGTATCCACTTTTGTTGTTTCGGTAATCCCCATTGTTGTGTCCATGATGTTTATTGCTATCGTGGTGGTGGTTATTGTTGTGGTGGTTGTTATGATTCCCGTGCTTGTGGGATCCTGAACTTCCACTTCATTCACCATAAGAACGCTTGTGAGATGATCCTGATCCATGCTTATCAAAATGGTGTTTCCTATTCCTATTCTCAACTTGCTTCATCTTGATTTCTAAGAGGTAGCTTTGTCACAAAGATATTGACAATTTGGAACATAAGCAATAGATAGTTGCATGTACATTTCATCATTCAACCCTTCAATAAACTTCTCTTTCCTCTTTGCATCAGTTTCAACATCATCCGGTGCATAACGTGACAGATTGTTGAACTCTTCAATATACTCGGAAATACTGCGATGGTGTTGTTTAAGGTTGTGAAATTCCTTCTTCTTCAACCTCATTACTCCTGAAGAGATGTGAGTGAATCCATCCTCAAACATTGCCCAAGTCACTTCTTCAATAGGGTTAGTGACTTGAAAGTTATCCCACCAAGTAGTTGTTGGTCCTTCTAGTAAGTGTGCTGCAAATCTGACTTTCTCGGCATCATTGCAACCAACTGTGACCAAGTCTTTGTTCACGGAACATAGCTAATCATTTGCTACCATGGGATCAGTTGTACCAGAAAACTTAGCAGGTCTCAACCTTAGAAACCGTGTATGCATATCAAGAGCTAGTGGGTTGTTCTGGTTCTTGTTATTGTAATTGTTGTTGTTGTTGTTGTTGTTTTGATTCTGGTTCTGGTTTGCCATAAACTGAGTCATCATCTGCATCAACTGTGTCTATGCAGTCATCAACTGTTGCATCTCATTGCCATTGTTGTTATTGTTGGGATTGGCACGTCGAGGAGGCATATGTGGTTTCAATAAGGATAAGTAAAGATAAATACCCCATAGATTCTAATATGCACAATACAACATATAACAACAATCAACAATCAAGCAAGCACAAGATAAACTTTAGGGTTCAAAACATCACGATCAACATGTTTGCAATGATAAATAACATACTAGCATAGTCATCCACAAGCTGGGATGATCAATGCGACTCGATAATAAAATGATAAGATAGATATATAGATAGATAGGTATCACTACTCCTCCATGTCAACTTCCTCCTCCACTAGCGCAAGTCCTGCTACAGCGAATCCTGCCTAGTATTCCTCCAAGCTTGTAGTCAAAGCATCAACCTTCGCATGTAGCTCTCTCTTCTGTGAGCGCAGCCTCTCTATCACCTCGTGATCCGCATCGAGCTCAAGGTCCTCAAGCTCCAACTTAGTCTCCATATCCTTAATCTTCTTGTTCCTCTCTTGGATCCTCTTCTCTTGGATCTTGAATTTCTTCTCTTGCCCTTCAAACTTCTCCTCCATTTCCTTGATGCGCTTCTCTTGCTCCTCGAAGGCCTTGTCCTTCTCCTTAAGTTGGACACGTAGCTAATCATTGCTAAGAATCACATTAGTCCTATCCGTATCAAGGTGCATAATGAGGATCTCTAAGTCCTGGTGGTAGTGTCGCACAGTCTTGATGGTCTCCTTAGTGGCCTCATCAAACACAATAGCCTCTCCGTCCTCGTCGCGTCTCCCAAAGAAATGGAAGTAGTGGTTCTTGAGCTCGGCAGAGTGACGTCCACCTAGGCATCCTATCAGCTCCTGCTTGGCGACGTCGAGGCCTCTCTCTAAGTCATTATGGGGTATCTTGAAGGAAATTTCCTCCGTTGGAGGCTCTCTCTGGTGTCCTGGCTGAGTAACCCTGAATCCCCACAAGTCCTTCCTTTGAAACTTCCTGAGCTGAAGTCCCTTGATGGTAGGGATTGGAAGAGCGAGCACATTGACGAGCTCCAAAATGCGAGTCCCAAAGCGAGTTCCCTTGAATTCCTCGGCAGTGCTGTAAACGAAGTTCGACATCTTTTGCATAGGATGGAGAAAAATTAGAGATAATGTGAAGAAAACATAAAGTAATAATAGATGCAAAAATTTAAAACAAAAGCCAATAGCATTCAACAAAACATTAATCCACACAAGTAGCGGCATACATTATTCAACTCAAGCATCAAGGTTCAACCACAACTTAGTCAAAAAAATTAACGCATACATTTTTCCATACCACATAGGTTGGTATGATCAAATTATTAATGTGAGAAAACGCCAAGTGTGGTGGTCCAACTATAAGATACGTCGTGTCCTTCACTCACTAGTCAAGGTAGCTATCTGGGCATCCTTGGTAGCAATCTGTTTGTCTTGATCACAAGACTCACATGCTAAGTCTATAATATCCCTCCTTAGCTGTTTTATGGTGGTCTCTAAGTCTTGGGTATGTTTTTTGTCCTCTCCAAGATCCTTCTGAGTGGTGAGAATTCTACACTTAAGTCTTTCTCCAAGCTCTTCAATGGCATTCCATACTGCATTTCTTGCAGAGTTAAAGAATGACATATGCATTTTAGAGTTGGTGACCATGCAAAACCCGGTTTAATTGTGGTCATCCTCCTTATTTTTATATAAGTGGAGTTGCACCCACAAATACTCTTCTCCTTCATCCATCATCGGAAATCCCTTGTACACGGCTTCACCATTTATCCCCAAGCTGATCATGAGGTTCTTGGGTTCCTTCGGAAATTTCGTATCACATTCTAGTGTCATGGTTAATAGTGGTCCCTTCCTGACAAATTCATTGATGGCGGCCATCTACAAATAGAGATGGGAAAGAATATTAGGAGAGGTTTTACGAGATGAAAAGAGACAAAGTGTAAAATTCATAATGGTGTTATATTTTCCTAGTGGCTTTCTGAATCTAATCCATCTTAGGGTCACAAACCTACAGGCAACACAGTGATCTGATACCATCTGTAAGATCTCACCCAATAAGGTAGAGATCCTTGTGATTACAGTGCTAGTCCCTGGATCGTTTTTCTAGCACCCACGGTTTAAGATGAAGTACACAGAAACAAAGGTCATTATTACAACGCAAATCTAGGAGTACAATAGTTCTTACAACTCACTTAGCCCAAGGCTAACTTATTTAGAGTTCTCAATACATAGCATAATAATAGAGTCTTCATCTTCATACGCCAAGGGAAAACATGTCGAGTGTAGACCCGTAACCCTACCCACCATTAGAGTAACCTATAACATGGTAAGTTACAGCCACAAAGGGTCAATACAGTTGTAATTGTATGGGAAAATGATACCATAGTTGTATAGTAGAACCTAACAACTACATGAATATGGCTAAGTGTGGATTTAGCTAGCTTTGCACAAAGCAAGTTTTATCCTACTAGTTTGAAAATACTAAGTTTTGCTTTTACAAAACGCTAAGGTACCACCAATAGACATTAGTGAACCTCTACCCTTTTTCACCCACAATTTTAACTAAGGAAAATTGGGATGAGGAGATTCTTGAACTGTTTCAATGTCTTGACGCTAAGAAATTGTCCATAACCGTGGACACGGCTAAGTACTTAGTTTTTTACCCTCTCGAGAGGTAGTGCATTTTCCCCACAGGACTCGACAAACATAGATATGAGACTTTTCAGAAGAAATCCCTCGAGCCACCACGGACATGTTCCATCCTATCAATTCTACCACCCTCTATTCGTCTGGCTGAGTTCTCATAACTTAGTTGGTCAAGGCAGAGCCCATATGCCATGCAGTTGCACTGGAAGCTTCGCGACACAAACATCTCAAATCTCTTTGTTCCTGGGTGGCCATCCACAAGTGTGATACACTAGGGTAAATCATAGAAATGGGCCCTGAGTAACCACTCAACATAATCCATACAAGTCCCAATCCACCCAGGTGTTTCATTAACATTGGTTGTTTTCTTAATAAAAAATATAAGTATATAAATTTCCATAACATCATAATATGAATTTCCACCCACGAATTCTAATAGCAAGACTAAGCATTCTAGCATTCCATGACTTTTAACTTAGGAAAATACTACCAAGATATAATCTATAGATTTCCGTAGCATAGCAATATAAAATAAAAGTATGATGCAAGTCCTACTAAAATAACACTAATGCAATTGGTAAAATAATAGGACATATGATGAAAATATCACTTGCCTTGGTAGCTAGTAGAATAGGTATCCTCACATCAACAAACTTCACAATCCACACAATCTACACAACAATCAAACAACAAAATATACAATTCAATATAGGCACTCAAAAATAATATGGATGCATGCAATTATGCAATGAGATGAAAAACACACTTTTAAAACCAAAGTTTATAGTACAGAAGATAAACTACACCATATAAAGGCCAAATATCACAAAATCCATCTAAAAATAATTGATACAATAATTTTTATAGTCAAAATATCCCTAGAAATGTATCTGCCTAAAACTCAAATTTTACAGAAAGAAGTAAACAAAATAAGGCCACAGTAATAAATTTCACATTTTTATGAATCCATAGACACCAAATTCGCATTTTTCTGAATTGTGGATCAAAAGTTATGAATTTTACAAGTTTAAACATCTAATAAATCATTTATGGATTTTAAACAGAAAACCCAGACACGTGGCATAACCCTACTGGTCGGTACCGCTTTGTGCTGATCAAGCGTGCGCACTGTTAGATCTAAGTCAGATCGCATGGCTTAGATCAGCCGGTACCCCTTTGCTAACGTGATCTATCCTAACCCTCGGATCTGGATCTAGCGGAAGGGCCGCGCTGATGGCGTGTGCGGCGGCGGCGCGTCTAACGATGGTGCACCGACGGTGCTACGAGGTAAGGGGAGGGTGCAGGGAGGTTACCGAGGTTGCGAGGGCGAGGAGGTTGCCGTGGTAGACGTGGTTGTTGAAGGGGCGAATAGGCTCATCGATAATTCCTTGCCAGAGTTGCGTCAGGCGTCGGTGGCTTGTAGTCGTAGACGAAGCCGAGCCCCTAGGGCACGAGAAATCACAAGAAGAGGGTTAGCAGTTGCGCCCGAGGACAGTGGACATCATGGAGCAAAGCAGAGGGCAAGGGGTGGTCAGAGATCACCAAATTTCGTTGCCGAAGTTCATCGGAACGGCGGCGGCTCGAGGTGGAATTCGCGGAGCCTGGGGGATCTCTGGTGGAGTGGGGTGAAGGGAAATGGAGAGGGAGCAGTGGGAATAAGTAGTGGGGTCTAGGGGGGCAATCAAGCCGCGAATGAAGTGAATTAACGTGAATTCAATTGGGGGAAGAAACGGCAGAGAGGAGCGGGTCTACGCACGAGATTGACGATGACAACGTGGTAGTGGGGCCAGCTTGTCAGTGGGAGGGTGCGGGCTTAGCACGGTGAGAAAAGAAACAGAGGGTGAGAGGGGGAGCTGGGTGGGATGCTAGGTCGCGGTGCTGGGCCGCGTCGGTTGGAAGGTAGGCTTCTCTTTTCTTTTTTCCTCTAGTCTTTTTCTTTTCTGTTTTATTTTCTAATAACGATTTGAACTAGCAAATCAAATCCAAATCAATTCAAACCTTCACCAAAATTTTAGGGTGTGAACCTAGTGTTCAAAAAGATTTTAAAACATCAGACCTCTAATAAAACATTTTGGGGTAAAAATAAAAATAGAAACACAAGCCCCACAGTTGCATATAAAGAGGGGTTTTTAATAGGGTTTTGCTAGGTTTAAAATTTTGAAATTTTTTGTGCAATGCACACATGCCATGATGATATGAATGCAATGAGAATGTTTTGGTTTAATGAAAATTGGGATGTTACAAACCTAACCCCCTTAAGATGAATATCGTCTTCGAGATTCGGGTTGGCTAGCAAATAGGTGAGGGTGATCTTTTCGAAGCCCATCTTCTCTTTCCCAAGTTGCTTCCTCCTCAGTGTGATGGTTCCACTATACTTTGCAGAACTTGATTGTCTTAGTACGAGTGACTCTTTCTGCTGTCTCCGGAATCTTGATAAGTTTCTCTTCATAAGTGAGATCATTCTCTAACTGAACTTCTTCTAGTGGTATAGTGTCTTTTAACGAAGTTTCTTCCATCTCCGCGTTACACTTTTTCAATTGGCTTACATGAAACACATTATGAACTGCTGACAGAGATTCTGGTAATTCTAGCTCATAGGCCACTTCTCCTTTATGGCTCAAGATCTTGAATGGTTGTCACATCCCAAGATTTTCCAAATCTTGTAATGTGAAAAATAAAGGAATAAAATAAAACTTTGTTGATTTTCAGGGTGAGAAGAAACTTTTTGAATCCAATTGGGAACTTCAAAACCTATTTGGATCAAATAAAATCCTAAAGGGATTTAAAAAGATAAATAAACAATAAACTTAAAAATATTTAAAATTACTATTTTTGGATCTTTAAATAAAAGATTTGGTTTCCAAATGAAAGGGTACAAATATAAATAAGGATTATTTTTTAGAGCCAAATTAAACCTTGGCCAAGATTTTGAATTAAAACATTTTGTTTTGATAAAAATAGTAAAGGTTTGTTTAAATAAAATAATAAGGATTTAATATCCAATTTTATTTAAATAAAAGGTTTTACCATTTGAATTAAAATATCAAAACTTATTAAATTATTTTAAATAAGTTTTCCAAGTTTTTATTATTTTCAAATAAAACCTACTGAAGTGTTTTTAGTTTTATTTTAGATTTCAAAATAAATATTTTAATAAAACAAATCCTATTTGATTTAATAACTAAGGTCCATTTTATTTAATTATTAATGGACCCTAAAATAAAAACTTGTTATTTTATTTTAAACAAGTTTCCATGTATTCTTTATTTTCAAATAAAACCTACTGATTTGGTTTTGAAAATATTTAGATTTCAAAATGGAGTTTTGAATAAATCAAAATCTATTTGATTTAATAAACAAGGTCTATTTATTTAACTAAATAATGGACCCTAAAATAAAAGTATTATTTTTGTTTTTGGGACTTTGGTTTATGTTGTTAAACAGAACCAAAAACTCAATGCCAAGTTTGGGAAAATTTTGAATTGACTTGTTGATTGATTTGGTTGATTGAATTTCAAAACAGAAAATAGAATTGGAAAAAGATAAAACAATCAGGAAGAAAAAAAATGAAAACAGACCTGACCTAGCCGGCCAGCCCAACTAGGCCCAGCAAGCCCACCTAATTCCCCCTCCTGGAAACATTTTCTCACTCGCGAAACGACACACACAGACGCAGACATGTGGACCATCGTTTCCTCTTCCCTCTCTCGCTGCCAGAGGACCCCACAGCCACGTCCCCTTCTTCCCCACCCGCGGACTACGCCCTCCCCTCGCCGGCCGTTGCAGGCGAATAAAGTCCGGCGTAATACGCGTTAACCACACCATTAATCGGCCCCTTGACCACGCACGTTAAAGCGTCTGGCTCTCCTCTCTCTTTCCCCTCTGTCGCCCCACCTCAACACGCCCCCAGGCCGCCCAATTCCTCTTCACACCGCCCACTGTCCGACGACGCTCCGGCGAGGATTCCGGCAGCCCCACGCCACCCCTTGCCTCCTCAAGCACGCAGCTGTGATCCCCATCTCCTGGCGGACCTTTCTGCATCCGCAGCTCGCTCGGGCGCGCCCCTGAGCGTCAGCAACGAGAATAACCGCCGCCGCCACCGTCTGGTTCTTCTTCGACGACCTCCCTCTGGTAAACCAGACCACCCCGACCCCTCTCAATCACGCACACACCGTCGCCGTGTCTTTGCGCGTCTGACCATGCGTTTCGTTTGTCTCCTAGTGATCCATAGCACCGTCCTCGACGACGACTGAGCGTGGCCGAGGCGCGGCTCCACTCCGGCGAGCGATTAAGCCCGCTCCAGTGCGCCCCTCGCCAAGACGGCACCACCTTGAGCTTCCCTAGGCTTCTGCGAACGCAGTGAGCATCTCCCCAGCCACTCTTGCTTCCTGTATCGCCGGCAACACCACCTCCAGGCCGCTCCGCCGCCAGACGCCGCCGCCAGCGCTGCCAGTTCTTGGCAGGAAGCTGTGAGCCGTCTGATTTTGATCCGAGCGCTGCGATAGTTTCATTTAGCGAATCGGTATGGAGCGTTCTGTGCCGCTCGATCTGTTTTAATCCGACACTCCACAGAGATCAATCCTCACGAAACGTTTTCGGCCAATCAAAACATTCCACATGGCCTCTGTTTGATTTAGAAACCAGAAAACTTTCTATTAGATGTCCATTTTGTAAATTCCATAACTTTAGTTCCACACGTCCAAAATTTGCAAACTTTATACCATTGGAATCAGTGGAACAAGCCCTAGCCAACCATGCCATTTTTTTAGTAAAAAGCTTCTGGAAAAATGTTTGTTTTTGCAGAAACATTTGTATGCTTGATTAGATTATAAAAATTGTTCAAAAATGATTTTGGGGATAAAATCTTTGGCAAATGGTGTGATTTGAACCTACTGACCATAGGAAACACTTTGTGGTTTCAAAAATGTATTTGGAGAAACAAAAGAATGAATCTTTGATTTAAAACCATTTCTAGTCAAATAAAAATATAGTTTATTTATTAAAAATGGTTTTGGAAGAAAACCTTTGGGAAATGATTTGTTTTAAACTCTCTGACCCCAAACACCAAGTTTTATGGTTTGAAAACATATTTGGTGAACCCTATAGATTAATGCCTTAGTAAAAATATTTGTACACCACATAAAATGATACTTTGTTTTGAAAATGGTTTATGAAGTGAAACCTTTTGCAAATAACTTTGCCACTTTTAGAAAAATGACCATTAGGTGTTTTCAAGTGTTTATGAACCATTAGGACCCACTTTTTCAAATAAAACAAAGCTTGGCATGCTTGCATGCATTATCTTGGTTCTATGATTTTATGAGTTGTTTTGCTTGATTGGTAGATTGAACTTGTGCCTTGATTGATTGAGTTGTAGTGACTTGAAGAGTGTGATTGTTGCAAGGACAAGGAGTGAACTTATACCCTCTACCAAAAAGGCAAGTGATGCTTCATACTTTTTGTCCCATTACTTTCACTATGCATTAGTGATTTTCTCTAAGTAAAACTTGCATGGAATTTTGCTAAGTATAAACCTTGCTATAGGAAAACCTAGTAGATGAAAACTTAGTAGAAATCTTCCTAAGTTAAGATTCCTATTACTATCATGCTTAGCTTAGCTAATAGAAAACAAGGGTGGAATATACATTCATACTATGGAAAATTTCTAAGTCTGAGGACTTATGTTTTTCTTAATAAAACAACTAAGTCAATGAATCACCTAGGTGGAATGGGACTTGATTGGTGGTTTTTGGTTGAGTGGTTCACAAGGCCCATGTTTATGGTTGACCTTGTGTATCTCACTTGTGGATGGCCACCCAGGAACAAAGAGATTTGAGATGTCAAATGTTGAGAAGCTTCAAGTGCAGCCACTTGGCATTATGGGCTCTGCCTGGATCATATAGGTTGCAAGAACTTAGCCATATGGACAGTTGGTGGTAGAGTTTGATAGGTTGGAACGTGTCCATTTTGGTCTAAGGGAAGGCTTCTGAAAGATCTTGTCTTGGGAAACCAAGTCTTGTGGGGAAAGTGCACCACCTCTGCTGAGTGTAAAAATCTAAGTACTTAGCCATGTCCCTGGTAAAGGACAATTTGAGCATCAAGACATGGAAGCAATCAAGAATCTCATCATTCAAATTTCTAAGTTAAAAACTTGTGGTTTGAACAAGGGTTAAAGGATCTTCAATCTTTGATTGATAAAAATGATTTTGTCAAGCAAAAACTTAGTGTTTTCAAATGTTAAGGAAAAATCTATTTTGAGCAATGCAAGCCTCAACTCCACTTAGCCAAAAGCATATAGATGATAGACTCCACTATACTACCATAGTATCACTTGCCAATACAATTCAAATGTATTGACCCTTTTGGCTGTAACTTGTTATGTTGCAGGTTGATTGATATTAGTAAAGTTGATTGATTAGGATTACAAGTCTACAACCAACATGTCTGCCTATGGCACTTTGAAGATGAAGGACCCCATGCTTATAGATATTCTTCTGCAATGTAATGTAATAGCCCAATGAGCTATGTAAGATGTAATAAAATTATGTTATTCCTGGTTATAAAGTTGTATTATGACCTTTGTTTCTTGATATTACATCTTAACTGTGGATGCTAGCTATTGATCCAGGGACTAGCATTGTAAACACAGGGGACTCTACCTTATTAAAGGTTGGGACCCTTACAGATGGTATCAGAGCATTGTGTTGCCTGTAGGATTTGTAAACCTAGGATTGGACAAAAACCCTTAGAAAAATAGGAGTTGTATTTGTTCCAAAACTTATTTACAAACAATCTTGTAAACTCTTTCCTCAACCATTTTGGTTTTGATTCTACATCTCATCTATTTCAAACTTGATGGAGAAAAACCTACCCATGGCCAAAAACTTCACCATGAGCAAAGGACTTCTTCAACTCTAATGACTTCAACATCTTCAACTCTAATGACTTCAACATCTTCAGCATATTCACCAAGGACTTCAACCTTGGATAGCACTAAAGACTACAAGTGAGACAAGAAATGTTGCCCAAGACTTGAAGACTAAGGAAACACACTTAGAAGGAGCCCTCATCACCTTTGAAGTTTTGTGACCAAAAGTTTTCCCAAGGAAACCATGATCTCATGCAATAAGAATCAACCAAGAAGAATGGAAAGATCATAAGTGAACCATATAGATGGACCACCATATTTTAGTTAAGTCAAACACACCAACTTATGTGGTGTAACAAAAATATTTTTGGTTGCCTAAAAATATGCTTGAAACTTGTTGTTTGAGTGGAATGTTTGGTTTGTGATTGCTTGCACATTGCTTGTGTAAATTGTGATGTGTGTGAATAGAATTATTTCCTTAGAAAATCTTTTTGCCTATTCTAATCCCAATCCAACCCAAACAGATGACTTCTCCAAGAAACTCCAACATCAAGGATGATGACAACAACAACAACCAAGAGGACAACATGAGAGAACTTATAGCAACCCAAAACCAGTTGAACCAAGAGACAACTCAGCTTTTAGCCAACAACAATGGACTAGACCCAGCCATACAAAGGATTTTGAAACTTCAATCCCAATTGTTGCAAGGATTGGTTACTCAAATGATCAACATGGGAGAAAACTTTTCCCAAAGAGCTAATGACAACAAGGATGACAAAGATGTTATTTTAGAAGGAACTCAAGCTTGCAATATTTATGGAGACAAGGATCATGCATCCAAGGAGCATGAAGATCAATGCCCTAATGGTAAAGAAGAAAGTCATATCTCTAGTAACTGCCCCAAGAAGAGAGAAAGAATTCCCACCTTTGAAGAGCATGAACTAGAAGAACTCCTAGCTTTGGAGAGACCCAAAAAGAAGAAGAAGGACATAAGCCAGTTGCAATGTTACAACTGCAAAGAGATGGGACACTATGCCAGTGAATTTCCAGAAAAGAAGAAGAACCAAGGAAACAAACAAGAGGAAATGATACCAAAGGAAAAGAAAGATATTAGCCAAGTGTGGTGCAACAACTGCAAAGAGCTAGGACATTATGCAAGCAACTTTCCAAAAAAGATGAAACACAAGATAAACAAGCCTATGAGAGATATCAGCCTTGTCACATGTTTCAAATGCAAGGAGCTAGGCCACTATGCAAACTTCTGTCCAAGAAAGTTACATCAAGATCCCAAGCAAGCCAAGATGTAATTTAGTAGGAAAATTTTAAGGGTGGTAGTACCCTAGATGCTTTTGAGCCAACTTGTAACCCCTAGCCTCCCCAAATCTCGGGACGAGATTTATTTTAAGGGTGGTAGCCTGTCACATCCCAAGATTTTCCAAATCTTGTAATGTGAAAAATAAAGGAATAAAATAAAACTTTTTGATTTTCAGGGTGAGAAGAAACTTTTTGAATCCAATTGGGAACTTCAAAACCTATTGGGATCAAATAAAATCCTAAAGGGATTTAAAAATATAAATAAACAATAAACTTAAAAATATTTAAAATTACTATTTTTGGATCTTTAAATAAAAGATTTGGTTTCCAAATGAAAGGGTAGAAATATAAATAAGGATTATTTTATAGAGACAAATTAAACCTTGGCCAAGCTTTTGAATTAAAAGATTTTGTTTTGATAAAAATAGTAAAGGTTTGTTTAAATAAAATAATAAGGATTTAATATCCAATTTTATTTAAATAAAAGGTTTTACCATTTGAATTAAAATATCAAAACTTATTAAATTATTTTAAAAAAGTTTTCCAAGTTTTTATTATTTTCAAATAAAACCTACTGAAGTGTTTTTAGTTTTATTTTAGATTTCAAAATAAAGATTTTAATAAAACAAATCCTATTTGATTTAATAACTAAGGTCCATTTTATTTAATTATTAATGGACCCTAAAATAAAAACTTGTTATTTTATTTTAAACAAGTTTCCAAGTATTCTTTATTTTCAAATAAAACCTACTGATTTGGTTTTGAAAATATTTAGATTTCAAAATGGAGTTTTGAATAAATCAAAATCTATTTGATTTAATAAACAAGGTCTATTTATTTAACTAAATAATGGACCCTAAAATAAAAATATTATTTTTGTTTTTGGGACTTTGGTTTATGTTGTTAAACAGAACCAAAAACTCAATGCCAAGTTTGGGAAAATTTTGAATTGACTTGTTGATTGATTTGGTTGATTGAATTTCAAAAAAGAAAATAGAATTGGAAAAAGATAAAACAATCAGGAAGAAAAAAAATGAAAACAGACCTGACCCAGCCGGCCAGCCCAACTAGGCCCAGCAAGCCCACCTAATTCCCCCTCCTGGAAACATTTTCTCACTCGCGAAACGACACACACAGACGCAGACATGTGGACCATCGTTTCCTCTTCCCTCTCTCACTGCCAGAGGACCCCACAGCCACGTCCCCTTCTTCCCCACCCGCGGACTACGCCCTCCCCTCGCCGGCCGTTGCAGGCGAATAAAGTCCGGCGTAATACGCGTTAACCACGCCATTAATCGGCCCATTGACCACGCATGTTAAAGCGTCTGGCTCTCCTCTCTCTTTCCCCTCTGTCGCCCCACCTCAACACGCCCCTAGGCCGCCCAATTCCTCTTCACACCGCCCACTGTCCGATGACGCTCCGACGAGGATTCCGGCAGCCCCACGCCACCCCTTGCCTCCTCAAGCACGCAGCTGTGATCCCCATCTCCTGGCGGACCTTTCTGCATCCGCAGCTCGCTCGCGCGCGCCCCTGAGCGTCAGCAACGACAACAACCGCCGCCGCCACCGTCTTGTTCTTCGACGACCTCCCTCTGGTAAACCAGACCACCCCGACCCCTCTCAATCACGCACACACCGTCGCCATGTCTTTGCGCGTCTGACCATGCGTTTCGTTTGTCTCCTAGTGATCCATAGCACCGTCCTCGACGACGACTGAGCGTGGCCGAGGCGCAGCTCCACTCCGGCGAGTGATTAAGCCCGCTCCAGTGCGCCCCTCGCCAAGACGGCACCACCTTGAGCTTCCCCAGGCTTCTGCGAACGCAGTGAGCATCTCCCCAGCCACTCTTGCTTCCTGTATCGCCGGCAACACCACCTCCAGGTCGCTCCGCCGCCAGACGCCACCGCCAGTTCTTGGCAGGAAGCTGTGAGCTGTCTGATTTTGATCCGAGCGCTGTGATAGTTTCATTTAGCGAATCGGTATGGAGCGTTCTGTGCCGCTCGATCTGTTTTAATCCGACGCTCCACAGAGCTCAATCCTCGCGAAACGTTTTCGTCCTATCAAAGCATTCCACGTGGCCTCTGTTTGATTTAGAAACTAGAAAACTTTCTATTAGATGTCCATTTTCTAAATTCCATAACTTTAGGTCCACATGTGTGGCATCCCGCAAAACCACTACTAGAAAATCGCGTTGATTTTGTGCATTGCATCGTCATGATCGCATGCTCATGTCATCATGCCACATTGCATTTGAGCATCGTCATCATCTTTCATTTGCTTGCATAAAACTATTTTCGGAAAAACCTGTTTTTGTTTTCTAAACGCCCCGTCTTTGTTCAAACACAAAACCCGGGTCTCCGGATTATTTTGTTTTGTCTGCTATCGGTTTGCAAACGGTCCGTTAAAACAAATAAAATATTAAATTATTTTAGTGGGGGCAGTCGAACGGGCCGATTCGACCCAGTCGACCACCCCCGAAATAAAATCGGTCCACCAAAATCCCTAGTCTACCCAACCTAATCTACCCACCCTTGCCTCCACCTCACCCTGGCCAATCACCATATGCCACCTCACCTTTTTCCTCACTCCACCCAATCCCACCCAGCCACCTCAACAACCCACCCCCAATCCCACACGCCTGCCCCTCCCACGCGCCCGACCCCAGCCGGCCCCCCTTGGACCCGGTCCACCCCCACCCCCTCTGCCCCAGCGCCCGGGCCCCACCTGGTCCCACCCCTGGCCCGCGAACCGTCCCCCACCTCCCGTCTCTCCTCTTCCCCGACCCCTCTCTGCTTCCTCTCTCCCTCGTCTCCCTCCCCACCCCGACGATCTCCCCGCCACCGGCAGGCACCGCCGCTTCGCCCCGCCTCTCCTCCTCCCTCCGGTCACCGCCTCTCCCTCGCTCTGCCCCGGCCTGCCTTCCTCCGCGCCGGCGCCGCCCTGCTCGCCCTCCACCACCGCCCCTGCTCACCTCCGGTCGGCCGCGCGTCGCTGGTCCCCCTCCTCCGCTCGCCTCGCCGCGGTCCCCCAACCTCCACCGCCTTGCCCTGCGGGCCCGTCTCCTCCCCCTCAGGCGCCCGCCCCGCCGCCAAGCCGAGCCCCGCCTCTCCGGCCGTTCTCCCCGTCCGTGGCGCCGCCCTGCACCTCTCCCCTCCGTCGCCCCCCCCTCCGCGGCCTCCTCCGGCGCCGCCCGCTCAACCGGCTCCTCCTCCCGCGTCGCCCCGTCGCCCCTCGACGCCCGAGCCCCGCCTCCTTCCCAGGCGCCGCCGCCGGCCGGCCTCGCCCCTCCTCTGCCGCCAAGTTCGTCGTCGCCCCGGCCCCGAGCCTGCCCGTCGACCGCCGGCCTCCTCCTTGGGCCCCTGCTCGCCGGCCATGGACGCTGCTCAACCCCCTGCTGTCGTCAACGATGCTGCTTCGCTGCTGTTGTACTACTCAGAACCCGGCATGTTGGAGTTGAGATGTTGTGGAGATACAGGTGTGCCCTTGAGTTAGATTGATGCCAACCGAAGAGTACGGAATTCCCTGAAGGTTGTCGACTCCAGTATTCCTCAAGATCTTCCGTCCCGAAGCCACCGGTGCAAGTTCTACTTCGTGAAACCAAGCACGACGCCAACAACGAAGTCGCCGAACCCCAAATAAACCTCAAGATCGCCATCTGCAAGCAAGCCGAAAACCTCAAGGACTTCGACAGGGAGCGTCAAGATCGCCTCACGGAATCCGGAGCGCGGACCCGACAAGATCTTCGCGACGATAAGAACGACACCGACCCGGAAGAACCCGATGCGCCCCCGGCACCGAACCAAGTCCTGCTTCCGCGGATGCGACAAGATCTACTTCTGTTGTCCGAGACCGATCCCGTCGAACCCTGAACCCTGTCGAACCCCGAACCCCCGGAACCCCAAGATCGTCGAACCCTAATGTGTGACCCTTTCTCGAGCCTATTTTATAAAAGTAATATCAAATTGTTGCATATTAAATTGTTCATGCATGCATGCTTGTCTGTGGTTTGGGGGCCTTATGCCGATTCACTTTCTAATTAAATATGGGGCCCATATGCGGGCAAATCTAGTCTCATACTGGCCTCATTTAAATTTGTGTAGCGAACCGGTGATATATTCTGCCTTGTTAAACAACATTTAAACTGCGGGTTAGCTAAATAACTTGAACCGTTTAATTAAATGTCGGGACCCCGGTTCCGCTTAATATTGCCTAATTGCGTCGCATCTTTGCCATGTCATACACCACACATGCATCATGCCCGATCTTCTGCCGTTGTATTAAATAGTGCATCCGGTGTTTATTCTAGTGTTTTGCTTCTTCGCGGATAATGCCGTTGAGTTGATGTGAGCTTCGCCCCGATCTTCGGTTGAACCTCGACAATGTTTTTAGGCGAGCATCTCCCCCTTTCTACCTATCTTACTTTTATAGTATTTACTCCCTCCCGTTGATTTATTGCTATCTGTGTTGCGATGCTCTAGATTCCGTACCTGTGATATTCCGTGCAGCCCTATATTGCCTTGGACACATCCTATTACCTGTTGTTTGGTAGATAGTTGGACTTGCACGTCGTAGTCGCTTGCTCCAGTGCTGTTGCGTGTCGTCAAGTACCACAGTTGTTGGAGAATGGCCGCCTGTTTAATGTTGGAGATGATCACGGCTTTATTTATTGCTCACTTTAATTATTGTTTAACAACTAAAATTGAAGTAGGTAAGCAGAGGCACAGGTGGGCAATAGATGTTATTTGGTTGTTAACCGTCCACTTGTGTCCCGTAGGACCCCGAGTGCTTGATACCTGTTCCTTGATTTATCGCGCTATCCACATACGGGGAATTATGGGCCCCCCTTAGCCAGAGCTTGATTCAGTCTTATTTCTTGGGGCCACAAACTAGTTTGAGGTTTTATTTACCATCCTGTACTTATGCCATGCTTTACTGCTTTATTTACGATTGTGCGAGGAGCACACTGTACTGTTTAGGATCGTGACCCGTTTTCGCGGTATCGACACCCCGAGTTTTCGGGTTCCCAGTCGTTTACAGCCGGCCCCACAAACCTTGAGTCCGTCTCGGAGCCGGCCAGTTTCGTTGCGGGTGTACTCCAAGGGGTGGCCCCCTGAAATATTTCTGAATCCTGTGATTGCTTTGTCGTGAAAGCCTCGTTGGGTTTTGATTTGGTTTTTCCGAGGTTGATCGTGTGTGTGTTTCTATTTGTGCACCCCGGCCGGGTTAAAACTTTCTGAAAGCCGTGTCCGCGGTTATGGACGACTTGGAGCACAGTATCTCGATCATAGACAACTATAACTAAAGTAGTGCTATAAACTTGACTTTATAATGACTAGTAATCAGCTTCACTATAATGGAATGGCTAAATAAAACTACCAACAATTGCTTGCTTGAGTTGTCGCTCGCGACCATTGTACCTGACTAGTAAGTACTACAACTACAACGGAATGGCTAAATAAAAGTACCAACAACTGTTGGGTTTTGGGTTATCTCATGCTAATTGTATCTGACTAGTAAGTGTTGCAACTACAACGGAATGGTTAATTAAAGTTGCCCACTGCTTATTTTATCAGGATGATTATCTATACCTGATTAGTAATTACTGCAACGATAACTGAATAAATAAAACTGCCAACTGGGCGAGTTCCTCGGTGGACTTCCTCGATTGGTCTCGAGGGGGAAATACCAGGATGGGTTTGTTTGATGGTAGCATCAGGTTGGTCCCGAATAGGTCTTTCTTACCCCTCTCTAATAGCCGCCAGTTGTATCGAGTCTCTATAGGTTGTTTAGTGCATGCTGCCGCTGCCGCTCAGTCCACCATACCTATGTAGGCGAGGACCGCCGAATTCTAGTCTCGCCGTGTACTGGCCTAAGTACTGACGCTCCTCTTTTTCCTTTGCCCCTTGTCGGCACCCCTTTTGTTTAAGCAGGTTTTGAGATCGACGTCGTTAGCAGGGTTACCCTTCCGGCTTGGCCTGGGCAGGGTTATGGACGCCATTGGTTAGTCTTCAGGGCTCTTAGCCCCATTTGCATCTTGTCCGTAGTCGGACGCTCTATCATTTTCAAGGTGATTTGGATCTTTGTATATTATATCTGTATTCTTGACTCATTGAGTCGCTGCTGTATATATATCTGTGCTGTGGGTCCCATCGAGGACTGTTGTGTAATGTTATTACTTTGTTTTCCACCCGCACGAAAGTGCCTGGTGGGCACCTTTGAATCGTTTCTATGCGGGTTTGGCGGGAAGCGCTAAAACTTGCATAGGTCCGATTCTGAGGGTGTTACAGAGTGGTATCAGAGCTCAGCAGTTACGATACCCCACAAGTCCAGCCTGTAGGATAACCTAGCTAACGGCCAAAGTAGAGTGTCAAAACTATTTTTGAAAAGTCGGTTGGATAGTTCTGATTAGGTCTGATTTTACTCCTTAACCCTCTGCTACTCTCCTCTCATCTCTGTGTGTTTTGAATCCGCTCTCTTCTCTCTCTTCGAGTCCAGGATTTCTCGTGGTTGGGTCCCGTCGTACTTTCAGGGTTTCGCTTCCTCTTTTGGGTAACGGTGTGTCTACATTCGGTCTCCATGCTATCTGAGTGATCCTTTATCTGTGGTACCATTCTTTGTTCCTTCTCGTGCCTTCCGGTGTTTTCCGACGCGACGACATCATCTATGCCAGATCCGATGCAGAGTCTGCATCACTCCTTTGTTTCCGAACCTCGTTTGTCGAGATCTCCAGTCTGATTCCGAGAATGGTTGCATGCTTTTTCGCTAATTGTGCGGAGTAATAGTTTGGGTGCGTGATGGATTGGCCCCATGCCGACTACCCCTTCTATTCACTTTTGTACGTTGAAGTGGATGAGAATGCACCGGTTCCCTCTTTTCCATCGAAGCTAGAGGTGGCTTTAATTATGGATACCTCTACCTCCGACCTTTTGTTCCCGGAGTGTTCTCTCGACGATCACGGACAACGACCTCTTGTTAGTGGTGTCGCGAGGATCTACACGATGCGAGAAGATTCAGAGCGCCGTCCTTCCTTCCGGTACCATGAGGCGGATCTCGAGGGCGAGATCCATTGTTAGTGGTGTCGAATTGTGGCATCCCGCAAAACCACTACTAGAAAATCGCGTTGATTTTGTGCATTGCATCGTCATGATCGCATGCTCATGTCATCATGCCACATTGCATTTGAGCATCGTCATCATCTTGCATTTGCTTGCATAAAACTATTTTCGGAAAAACCTGTTTTTGTTTTCTAAACGCCCCGTCTTTGTTCAAACGCAAAACCCGGGTCTCCGGATTATTTTGTTTTGTCTGCTATCGGTTTGCAAACGGTCCGTTAAAACAAATAAAATATTAAATTATTTTAGTGGGGGCAGTCGAACGGGCCGATTCGACCCAGTCGACCACCCCCGAAATAAAATCGGTCCACCAAAATCCCTAGTCTACCCAACCTAATCTACCCACCCTTGCCTCCACCTCACCCTGGCCAATCACCATATGCCACCTCACCTTTTTCCTCACTCCACCCAATCCCACCCAGCCACCTCAACAACCCACCCCAATCCCACACGCCTGCCCCTCCCACGCGCCCGACCCCAGCCGGCCCTCCTTGGACCCGGTCCACCCCCACCCCCTCTGCCCCAGCGCCCGGGCCCCACCTGGTCCCACCCCTGGCCCGCGAACCGTCCCCCACCTCCCGTCTCTCCTCTTCCCCGACCCCTCTCTGCTTCCTCTCTCCCTCGTCTCCCTCCCCACCCCGACGATCTCCCCGCCACCGGCAGGCACCGCCGCTCCGCCCCGCCTCTCCTCCTCCCTCCGGTCACCGCCTCTCCCTCGCTCTGCCCCGGCCTGCCTTCCTCCGCGCCGGCGCCGCCCTGCTCGCCCTCCACCACCGCCCCTGCTCACCTCCGGTCGGCCGCGCGTCGCTGGTCCCCCTCCTCCGCTCGCCTCGCCGCGGTCCCCCAACCTCCACCGCCTTGCCCTGCGGGCCCGTCTCCTCCCCCTCAGGCGCCCGCCCCGCCGCCAAGCCGAGCCCCGCCTCTCCGGCCGTTCTCCCCGTCCGTGGCGCCGCCCTGCACCTCCCCCCTCCGTCGGCCCGCCCTCCGCGGCCTCCTCCGGCGCCGCCCGCTCAACCGGATCCTCCTCCCGCGTCGCCCCGTCGCCCCTCGACGCCCGAGCCCTGCCTCCTTCCCAGGCGCCGCCGCCGGCCGGCCTCGCCCCTCCTCTGCCGCCAAGTTCGTCGTCGCCCCGGCCCCGAGCCTGCCCGTCGACCACCGGCCTCCTCCTTGGGCCCCTGCTCGCCGGCCATGGACGCTGCTCAACCCCCTGCTGTCGTCAACGATGCTGCTCCGCTGCTGTTGTACTACTCAGAACCCGGCATGTTGGAGTTGAGATGTTGTGGAGATACAGGTGTGCCCTTGAGTTAGATTGATGCCAAACAAAGAGTACGGAATTCCCTGAAGGTTGTCGACTCCAGTATTCCTCAAGATCTTCCGTCCCGAAGCCACCGGTGCAAGTTCTACTTCGTGAAACCAAGCACGACGCCAACAACGAAGTCGCCGAACCCCAAATAAACCTCAAGATCGCCATCTGCAAGCAAGCCGAAAACCTCAAGGACTTCGACAGGGAGCGTCAAGATCGCCTCACGGAATCCGGAGCGCGGACCCGACAAGATCTTCGCGACGATAAGAACGACACCGGCCCGGAAGAACCCGATGCGCCCCCGGCACCGAACCAAGTCCTGCTTCCGCGGATGCGACAAGATCTACTTCTGTTGTCCGAGACCGATCCCGTCGAACCCTGAACCCTGTCGAACCCCGAACCCCCGGAACCCCAAGATCGTCGAACCCTAATGTGTGACCCTTTCTCGAGCCTATTTTATAAAAGTAATATCAAATTGTTGCATATTAAATTGTTCATGCATGCATGCTTGTCTGTGGTTTGGGGGCCTTATGCCGATTCACTTTCTAATTAAATATGGGGCCCATATGCGGGCAAATCTAGTCTCATACTGGCCTCATTTAAATTTGTGTAGCGAACCGGTGATATATTCTGCCTTGTTAAACAACATTTAAACTGCGGGTTAGCTAAATAACTTGAACCGTTTAATTAAATGTCGGGACCCCGGTTCCGCTTAATATTGCCTAATTGCATCGCATCTTTGCCATGTCATACACCACACATGCATCATGCCCGATCTTCTGCCGTTGTATTAAATAGTGCATCCGGTGTTTATTCTAGTGTTTTGCTTCTTCGCGGATAATGCCGTTGAGTTGATGTGAGCTTCGCCCCGATCTTCGGTTGAACCTCGACAATGTTTTTAGGCGAGCATCTCCCCCTTTCTACCTATCTTACTTTTATAGTATTTACTCCCTCCTGTTGATCTATTGCTATCTGTGTTGCGATGCTCTAGATTCCGTACCTGTGATATTCCGTGCAGCCCTATATTTCCTTGGACACATCCTATTACCTGTTGTTTGGTAGATAGTTGGACTTGCGCGTCATAGTCGCTTGCTCCAGTGCTGTTGCGTGTCGTCAAGTACCACAGTTGTTGGAGAATGGCCGCCTGTTTAATGTTGGAGATGATCACGGCTTTATTTATTGCTCACTTTAATTATTGTTTAACAACTAAAATTGAAGTAGGTAAGCAGAGGCACAGGTGGGCAATAGATGTTATTTGGTTGTTAACCGTCCACTTGTGTCCCGTAGGACCCCGAGTGCTTGATACCTGTTCCTTGATTTATCGCGCTATCCACATACGGGGAATTATGGGCCCCCCTTAGCCAGAGCTTGATTCAGTCTTATTTCTTGGGGCCACAAACTAGTTTGAGGTTTTATTTACCATCCTGTACTTATGCCATGCTTTACTGCTTTATTTACGATTGTGCGAGGAGCACACTGTACTGTTTAGGATCGTGACCCGTTTTCGCGGTATCGACACCCCGAGTTTTCGGGTTCCCAGTCGTTTACAGCCGGCCCCACAAACCTTGAGTCCGTCTCGGAGCCGGCCAGTTTCGTTGCGGGTGTACTCCAAGGGGTGGCCCCCTGAAATATTTCTGAATCCTGTGATTGCTTTGTCGTGAAAGCCTCGTTGGGTTTTGATTTGGTTTTTCCGAGGTTGATCGTGTGTGTGTTTCTATTTGTGCACCCCGGCCGGGTTAAAACTTTCTGAAAGCCGTGTCCGCGGTTATGGACGACTTGGAGCACAGTATCTCGATCATAGACAACTATAACTAAAGTAGTGCTATAAACTTGACTTTATAATGACTAGTAATCAGCTTCACTATAATGGAATGGCTAAATAAAACTACCAACAATTGCTTGCTTGAGTTGTCGCTCGCGACCATTGTACCTGACTAGTAAGTACTACAACTACAACGGAATGGCTAAATAAAAGTACCAACAACTGTTGGGTTTTGGGTTATCTCATGCTAATTGTATCTGACTAGTAAGTGTTGCAACTACAACGGAATGGTTAATTAAAGTTGCCCACTGCTTATTTTATCAGGATGATTATCTATACCTGATTAGTAATTACTGCAACGATAACTGAATAAATAAAACTGCCAACTGGGCGAGTTCCTCGGTGGACTTCCTCGATTGGTCTCGAGGGGGAAATACCAGGATGGGTTTGTTTGATGGTAGCATCAGGTTGGTCCCGAATAGGTCTTTCTTACCCCTCTCTAATAGCCGCCAGTTGTATCGAGTCTCTATAGGTTGTTTAGTGCATGCTGCCGCTGCCGCTCAGTCCACCATACCTATGTAGGCGAGGACCGCCGAATTCTAGTCTCGCCGTGTACTGGCCTAAGTACTGACGCTCCTCTTTTTCCTTTGCCCCTTGTCGGCACCCCTTTTGTTTAAGCAGGTTTTGAGATCGACGTCGTTAGCAGGGTTACCCTTCCGGCTTGGCCTGGGCAGGGTTATGGACGCCATTGGTTAGTCTTCAGGGCTCTTAGCCCCATTTGCATCTTGTCCGTAGTCGGACGCTCTATCATTTTCAAGGTGATTTGGATCTTTGTATATTATATCTGTATTCTTGACTCATTGAGTCGCTGCTATATATATATCTGTGCTGTGGGTCCCATCGAGGACTGTTGTGTAATGTTATTACTTTGTTTTCCACCCGCACGAAAGTGCCTGGTGGGCACCTTTGAATCGTTTCTATGCGGGTTTGGCGGGAAGCGCTAAAACTTGCATAGGTCCGATTCTGAGGGTGTTACAGAGTGGTATCAGAGCTCAGCAGTTACGATACCCCACAAGTCCAGCCTGTAGGATAACCTAGCTAACGGCCAAAGTAGAGTGTCAAAACTATTTTTGAAAAGTCGGTTGGATAGTTCTGATTAGGTCTGATTTTACTCCTTAACCCTCTGCTACTCTCCTCTCATCTCTGTGTGTTTTGAATCCGCTCTCTTCTCTCTCTTCGAGTCCAGGATTTCTCGTGGTTGGGTCCCGTCGTACTTTCAGGGTTTCGCTTCCTCTTTTGGGTAACGGTGTGTCTACATTCGGTCTCCATGCTATCTGAGTGATCCTTTATCTGTGGTACCATTCTTTGTTCCTTCTCGTGCCTTCCGGTGTTTTCCGACGCGACGACATCATCTATGCCAGATCCGATGCAGAGTCTGCATCACTCCTTTGTTTCCGAACCTCGTTTGTCGAGATCTCCAGTCTGATTCCGAGAATGGTTGCATGCTTTTTCGCTAATTGTGCGGAGTAATAGTTTGGGTGCGTGATGGATTGGCCCCATGCCGACTACCCCTTCTATTCACTTTTGTACGTTGAAGTGGATGAGAATGCACCGGTTCCCTCTTTTCCATCGAAGCTAGAGGTGGCTTTAATTATGGATACCTCTACCTCCGACCTTTTGTTCCCGGAGTGTTCTCTCGACGATCACGGACAACGACCTCTTGTTAGTGGTGTCGCGAGGATCTACACGATGCGAGAAGATTCAGAGCGCCGTCCTTCCTTCCGGTACCATGAGGCGGATCTCGAGGGCGAGATCCATTGTTAGTGGTGTCGAATTGTGGCATCCCGCAAAACCACTACTAGAAAATCGCGTTGATTTTGTGCATTGCATCGTCATGATCGCATGCTCATGTCATCATGCCACATTGCATTTGAGCATCGTCATCATCTTGCATTTGCTTGCATAAAACTATTTTCGGAAAAACCTGTTTTTGTTTTCTAAACGCCCCGTCTTTGTTCAAACGCAAAACCCGGGTCTCCGGTTTATACCATTGGAATCAGTGGAACAAGCCCTAGCCAACCATGCCATTTGTTTAGTAAAAAGCTTCTGGAAAAATGTTTGTTTTTGCAGAAACATTTGTATGCTTGATTAGATTATAAAAATTGTTCAAAAATGATTTTGGGGATAAAATCTTTGGCAAATGGTGTGATTTGAACCTACTGACCATAGGAAACACTTTGTGGTTTCAAAAATGTATTTGGAGAAACAAAAGAATGAATCTTTGATTTAAAACCATTTCTAGTCAAATAAAAATATAGTTTATTTATTAAAAATGGTTTTGGAAGAAAACCTTTGGGAAATGATTTGTTTTAAACTCTCTGACCCCAAGCACCAAGTTTTATGGTTTGAAAACATATTTGGTGAACCCTATAGATTAATGCCTTAGTAAAAATATTTCTACACCACATAAAATGATACTTTGTTTTGAAAATGGTTTATGAAGTGAAACCTTTTGCAAATAACTTTGCCACTTTACAAAAATGACCATTAGGTGTTTTCAAGTGTTTATGACCCATTAGGAACCACTTTTTCAAATAAAACAAAGCTTGGCATGCTTGCACGCATTATCTTGGTTCTATGATTTTATGAGTTGTTTTGCTTGATTGGTAGATTGAACTTGTGCCTTGCTTGATTGAATTGTAGTGACTTGAAGAGTGTGATTGTTGCAAGGACAAGGAGTGAACTTATACCCTCTACCAAAAAGGCAAGTGATGCTTCATACTTTTTGTCCCATTACTTTCACTATGCATTAGTGATTTTCTCTAAGTAAAACTTGCATGGAATTTTGCTAAGTATAAACCTTGCTATAGGAAAACCTAGTAGATGAAACCTTAGTAGAAATCTTCCTAAGTTAAGATTCCTATTACTATCATGCTTAGCTTAGCTAATAGAAAACAAGGGTGGAATATACATTCATACTATGGAAAATTTCTAAGTCTGAGGACTTATGTTTTTCTTAATAAAACAACTAAGTCAATGAATCACCTGGGTGGAATGGGACTTGATTGGTGGTTTTTGGTTGAGTGGTTCACAAGGCCTATGTTTATGGTTGACCTTGTGTATATCACTTGTGGATGGCCACCCAGGAACAAAGAGATTTGAGATGTCAAATGTTGAGAAGCTTCAAGTGCAGCCACTTGGCATTATGGGCTCTGCCTGGATCATATAGGTTGCAAGAACTTAGCCATATGGACAGTTGGTGGTAGAGTTTGATAGGTTGGAACGTGTCCATTTTGGTCTAAGGGAAGGCTTCTGAAAGATCTTGTCTTGGGAAACCAAGTCTTGTGGGGAAAGTGCACCACCTCTGCAGAGTGTAAAAATCTAAGTACTTAGCCATGTCCCTGGTAAAGGACAATTTGAGCATCAAGACATGGAAGCAATCAAGAATCTCATCATTCAAATTTCTAAGTTAAAAACTTGTGGTTTGAACAAGGGTTAAAGGATCTTCAATCTTTGATTGAGAAAAATGATTTTGTCAAGC
Organism: Avena sativa; assembly: GCA_916181665.1. Taxonomy (NCBI): domain Eukaryota; kingdom Viridiplantae; phylum Streptophyta; class Magnoliopsida; order Poales; family Poaceae; genus Avena; species Avena sativa. The sequence continues at coordinate 190,491,552 of OV702282.1, read as the reverse complement.
AAAAACTTAGTGTTTTCAAATGTTAAGGAAAAATCTATTTTGAGCAATGCAAGCCTCAAATCCACTTAGCCAAAAGCATATAGATGATAGACTCCACTATACTACCATAGTATCACTTGCCAATACAATTCAAATGTATTGACCCTTGTGGCTGTAACTTGTTATGTTGTAGGTTGATTGATATTAGTAAAGTTGATTGATTAGGATTACAAGTCTACAACCAACATGTCTGCCTGTGGCACTTTGAAGATGAAGGACCCCATGCTTATAGCTATTCTGCTGCAATGTAATGTAATAGCCCAATGAGCTATGTAAGAAGTAATAAAATTATGTTATTCCTAGTTATAAAGTTGTATTATGACCTTTGTTTCTTGATATTACATCTTAACTGTGGATGCTAGCTATTGATCCAGGGACTAGCATTGTAAACACAGGGGACTCTACCTTATTAAAGGTTGGGACCCTTACAATGGTCATACATAATGAGGTGCCAATTCCCCTTTGACACCAAATCTCTTCACACCACGAAGTGGTGAGACTCTGAGATAAGATCTATCACCTAACTCATAGGTGACTTCTCTATGTTTTGGATCTGCATGGCTCTTTTGTCGAGATTGGGCTCTCTTTAGTCTATCCTTTACCATCCTAACTTTCTCTTCGGCTTCCTTGATCAGGTCTGGTCCAAATAAGTTTCTTTCTCCTACTCCATTCCACAATAATGGTGTCGTACACTTCCTTCCATAAAGGAATTCAAACAGAGCCATCTCTATGCTCGATTGATAGCTATTATTGTAAGAAAACTCGGCGTATGGCAGATTTTCGTCCCAACTAGATCCATAGTCTAGTGCACAAGCTCTCAACATATCTTCCAAAATATGATTGGTCCTTTCCGTCTGTCCATTAGTCTGTGGGTGAAAAGCAGTGCTGACTTCTAGTCTAGTTCCCAATGACTCATGCAGTTGTCGCCAAAAATGCGATGTGAACTGAGTTCCTCAATCTGACACAATACTCTTAGGTACTCCATGCAAACACATGATTCTATTCATATAGATCTTGGCTAATTTAGCACTTTTATAGGTGGTCTTTACGGGTATGAAATGAGCCACTTTTGTTAAGCGATCCACAACAACCCTATAGAATCGTATCCGGATCTAGTCCTTGGCAGTCCTGTGATAAAATTCATACACATTTTATCCCACTTCCAATCAAGTATTGGCAGTGGTTGTAATAATCCTGTCGATTTCTGATGCTCCGCCTTTACTCGACTACACACATCGCACAAGGCAATATGCTCTGCGATATCTTTCTTTAGATTGTTCCACCAAAATCTTTCCTTCACATCCATGTACATCTTGGTGTTGCCAGGATGAATATAATATGGTGAATTATGTGCTTCTTGCAGGATTAATTTCCTTAGTTCAGGATCTTGTAGAATGTAGATACGCTTCCCATACCATAAGGTTCCTTGATCATCCTCATTGAATCCCTTTGCCTTTGCTTTACCAATTTTACTCTTAATTTCCTCTATTTCCTTGTCCAACTTTTGGGCTTCTTTGATTTTATCCAATAGTATTGGTTGTACTTCTAAGTACATAAGCTATCCTTCAGGCACTATCTCTATTCTTAGCTCTTTAAACTGAGCACTCAAATCTTCTGGCAATTCTCCTTTGGTGAGGCCATTCACATAAACCTTGCGGCTTAATGCATCAGCTACGACATTTGCTTTCCCGAGATGGTATTGCAAACTTAAGTTGTAATCTTTAATAAGTTCTATCCATATTCTTTGTCTCATGTTGAGTTCTTTCTGGGTGAAAATGTACTTCAAACTCTTCTGATCGGTGAACATTTCACAATGCTTTCCCATAAGATAGTGTCTCCATATCTTTAGTGCATGGACAACAGAGGCCAACTCTAAGTCATGCGTAGGATAGTTTACTTCATGATTCTTGAGTTTTCTCGAGGCATATTCTACCACTTTACCTTCTTGCATTAACACACCACCCGGTACTTGGTGAGATGCATCACAATAAACTTGAAAATCTTTCTCTAGGTATGGCAAGCATAACACTGGTGCTGATACTAATCTCTTCTTCAACTCTTGAAAACTGGTCTCACATGCTTCAGTCCAGTCAAACTTCTTCTCTTTCTTTAGTAGATCAGTCATCAGCTTTGCTAATTTCGAGAAATTCTCGATGAACCTTCTATAGTATCCTACCAAGCCCAGGAAACTACGGACCTCTTTAACTGATTTGGGAGGTTCCCATTCTGTTATAGCTAACACCTTCGAGGGATCGATAACTATACCATTCCCAGACACAACATGTCCAAGAAATCCAACTTCATTTAGCCAAAATTCACATTTACTAAACTTGGCATACAACTTGTGTTCTCTTAGTTTCTCAAGAATCAAACGCAAATGTTCTTCATGTTCCTCATTGCTCTTGGAATAAATCAATATGTCATCAATGAATACCACAACAAACTTGTCAATAAACTCCATGAAAATTTTGTTCATCATGTTCATGAAATAGGCAGGTACATTAGTTAGTCCAAACGGCATCACCGTATACTCATACAATCCATATCTAGTAGTGAAAGCAATCTTTGGTATATCTTGTTCTCTAATCTTTAGTTGAAAGTAACCTGATCGAAGATCAATTTTTGAGAACACACGAGCTCCTTCTAGCTTATCAAAGAGATCATTAATTCTGGGTAGGGGATATTTCTTATTTACGGTCACTTCATTAAGTGATCGATAATCTATGCATAGCCTTTGACTTATGTCTTTCTTATCAACGAACAAAACAGGTGCACCCCAAGACGAAGAACTTGGTTGGATAAATCCCTTCTTCAACTATTCTCCAAGTTGTTTCTTGAGCTCTTTTAACTCATCCACTGACATCTTGTAAGGTCTCTTTGCTATGGGTTTAGTTCCTGACAGTAAGTCTATTAGAAACTCCACATCCCTATCTGGTGGCATTCCAGGTAATTCTTCTGGAAACACACCAGGATTCTCCTTCACTACTGGTACCCTGTCTAGGCTAACCCCCTTAAGAGAATTTAGCTTACTTCCTTTGGGTTCAAAGTTAGACTTGAACCTAATCCGTTTCTTTTCTTGGGTTCTGAGTGTAACAATTCGTCCGGCATAGTCTATCACTCCCTCATAACGAGTCATCCAGTCCATGTCTAATATTACATCCAATCCTTTGGACTCTAGGATTATTATACTAACTAGAAACTTGTAATTTCCAAATTCTAGGACTAGTTGATGACATCCAAAATTTAGTATCATTTCTCCACCTGGGGAGCTTACTTTAATAGGACATCCAATTGTTTCAGTTGGGAGTTTATTTTTCTCTACAAATGCTCCTGAAATGAATGAATGCGATGCGCCGGTATAAAAAAGGATACATGCTGGAAAGGAATTAATCTTGAACTTACCAATCAGAGCATCAGACTCTTCTTGGATTTCCTCTACATTGATGTGATTCACATGACCCTTTTGAAAAGGATTTGGCTTGTTAGTCCCATAAGTCTTCTTTTCTGGGCATTCATTAGCATAGTGCCATGTTTTCTTGCACTTGAAACATTCAACCTGACTGATGTCTCTCTTGGCTGGCTGATTCCCATTGCCATGTCCATTATGGTGATTCTTGTATCCACTTTTGTTGTTTCGGTAATCCCCATTGTTGTGTCCATGATGTTTATTGCTATCATGGTGGTGGTTATTGTTGTGGTGGTTGTTATGATGCCCGTGCTTGTGGGATCCTGAACTTCCACTTCATTCACCATAAGAATGCTTGTGAGATGATCCTGATCCATGCTTATCAAAATGGTGTTTCCTCTTCCTATTCTCAACTTGCTTCATCTTGATTTCTAAGATGTTAGCTTTGTCACACAAAGATTGATAAGTTGGAACATAAGCAATAGATAGTTGCATGTACATTTCATCATTCAACCCTTCAATAAACTTCTCTTTCCTCTTTGCATCAGTGTCAACATCATCCGGTGCATAACGTGACAGATTGTTGAACTCTTCAATATACTCGGAAATACTGCGATGGTGTTGTTTAAGGTTGTGAAATTCCTTCTTCTTCAACCCCATTACTCCTGAAGAGATGTGAGTGAATCCATCCTCAAACATTTCCCAAGTCACTTCTTCAATAGGGTTAGTGACTTGAAAGTTATCCCACCAAGTAGTTGTTGGTCCTTCCAGTAAGTGTGCTGCAAATCTGACTTTCTCGGCATCATTGCAACCAACTGTGACCAAGTCTTTGTTCACGGAACGTAGCCAATCATTTGCTACCATGGGATCAGTTGTACCAGAAAACTTAGCAGGTCTCAACCTTAGAAACCTTGTATGCATATCAAGAGCTAGTGGGTTGTTCTGGTTCTTGTTATTGTAATTGTTGTTGTTGTTTTGATTCTGGTTCTGGTTTGCCATAAACCGAGTTATCATCTGCATCAACTGTGTCTATGCAGTCATCAACTTTTGCATCTAATTGCCATTGTTGTTATTTTTGGGATTGGCACGGCAAGGAGGCATATGTGGTTTCAATAAGGATAAGTAAAGATAAATACCCCATATAACAACAACCAACAATCAAGCAAGCACAAGATAAACTTTAGGGTTCAAAACATCACGATCAACATGTTTGCAAAGATAAATTACATACTAGCATAGTCATCCACAAGTTGGCATGATCAATGCGACTCGATAATAAAATGATAAGATAGATATATAGATAGATAGGTATCACTACTCCATGTAAACTTCCTCCTCCACTAGCGCAAGTCCTGCTGCAGCGAATCCTGCCTAGTATTCCTCCAAGCTTGTAGTCAAAGCATCAACCTTCGCATGTAGCTCTCTCTTCTGTGAGCGCAGCCTATCTATCACCTCGTGATCCGCATCTAGCTCAAGGTCCTCAAGCTCCAACTTAGTCTCCATATCCTTAATCTTCTTGTTCCTCTCTTGGATCCTCTTCTCTTGGCTCTTGAATTTCTTCTCTTGCCCTTCAAACTTCTCCTCCATTTCCTTGATGCGCTTCTCTTGCTCCTCGAAGGCCTTGTCCTTCTCCTTAAGTTGGACACGTAGCTCATCATTGCTAAGCATCACATTAGTCCTATCCGTATCAAGGTGCCTAATGAGGATCTCTAAGTCCTGGTGGTAGTGTCGCACAGTCTTGATGGTCTCCTTAGTCGCCTCATCCAACACAATAGGCTCTCTGTCCTCGTCGCGTCTCCCAAAGAAATGGAAGTAGTGGTTCTTGAGCTCGACAGAGTGACGTCCACCTAGGCATCCTATCAGCTCCTGCATGGCGACGTCGAGGCCTCTCTCTAAGTCATCGTGGAGTATCTTGAAGGAAATTTCCTCCGTTGGAGGCTCTCTCAGGCGTCCTGGCTGAGTAACCCTGAATCCCCACAATTCCTTCCTTTGAAACTTCCTGAGCTGAAGTCCCTTGATGGTAGGGATTGGAAGAGCGAGCACATTGACGAGCTCCAAAATGCGAGTCCCAAAGAGAGTTCCCTTGAATTCCTCGGCAGTGCTGTAAACGAAGTTTGACATCTTTTGCATAGGATGGAGAAAAATTAGAGATAATATGATGAAAACATAAAGTAATAATAGATGCAAGAAGTTAAAACAAAAGCCAATAGCATTCAACAAAACATTAATCCACACAAGTAGCGGCATACATTATTCAACTCAAGCATCAAGGTTCAACCACAACTTAGTCAAAAAAAATTAACGCATACATTTTTCCATACCACATAGGTTGGTATGATCAAATTATTAATGTGAGAAAACGCCAAGTGTGGTGGTCCAACTATAAGATACGCCGTGTCCTTCACTCACTAGTCAAGGTGGCTATCTGGGCATCCTTGGTAGCAATCTGTTTGTCTTGATCACAAGACTCACATGCTAAGTCTATAATATCACTCCTTAGATGTTTTATGATGGTCTCTAAGTCTTGGGTATGTTTTTTCTCCTCTCTAAGATCCTTCTGAGTGGTGAGCATTCGACACTTAAGTCTTTCTCCAAGCTCTTCAATGGCATTCCATACTGCATTTCTTGCAGAGTTAAAGAATGACATATGCATTTTAGAGTTGGTGACCATGCAAAACCCCGTTTCATTGTGGTCATCCTCCTTATTTTTATATAAGTGGAGTTGCACCCACCAATACTCTTCTCCTTCATCCATCATCAGAAATCCCTTGTACATGGCTTCACCATTTATCCCCAAGCTGATCATGAGGTTCTTGAGTTCCTTGGGAAATTCCGTATCATATTCTAGTGTCATAGTTAATAGTGGTCCCTTCTTGACGAATTCATTGATTGCGACCATCTACAAATAGAGATGGGAAAGAATATTAGGAGAGGTTTTATGAGATGAAAAGAGACAAAGTGTAAAATTCATAATGGTGTTATATTTTCCAAGTGGCTTTCTTAATCTAATCCATCTTAGGGTCACAAACCTACAGGCAACACAGTGATCTGATACCATCTGTAAGATCTCACCCAATAAGGTAGAGATCCTTGTGATTGCAGTGCTAGTCCTTGGATCGTTTTTCTAGCACCCACGGTTTAAGATGAAGTACACAGAAACAAAGGTCATTATTACAACGCAAATCTAGGAGTACAATAGTTCTTACAACTCACTTATCCCAAGGCTAACTTATTTAGATTTCTCAATACATAGCATAATAATAGAGTCTTCATCTTCATACGCCACAGGAAAACATTTCGAGTGTAGACCCGTAACCCTACCCACCATTAGAGTAACCTACAACATGGTAAGTTACAGCCACAAAGGGTCAATATAGTTGTAATTGTATGGGCAAATGATACCATAGTTGTAAGGTAGAACCTAACAACTACATGAATATGGCTAAGTGTGGATTTGGCTGGCTTTGCACAAAGCAAGTTTTATCCTACTAGTTTGAAAATACTAAGTTTTGCTTTTAGAGAGGTAGTGCACTTTCCCCACAAGACTCGACAAACATCGAGACGAGACTTTCAGAAGCAACCCCTCAAGCCACCACGAACGCGTTCCATCCTATCAATTCTACCATCCTTTGTCCGTCTGGCTGAGTTCTCACAACTTAGTTGGTCAAGGCAGAGCCCATATGCCATGTGGTTGCACTGGAAGCTTCGTGACACAAACATCTCAAATCTCTTTGTTCTTGGGTGGACATCCACAAGTGTGATACACCAGGGTAAACCATAGAAATGGGCCCTCAGTTACCACTCAACATAATCCATACAAGTCCCAGTCCACCCAGGTGTTTCATTAACATTGGATGTTTTCTTAATAAAAAATATAAGTATATAAATTTCCATAACATCATAATATGAATTTCCACTCACGAATTCTAATAGAAAGACTAAGCATTCTAGCATACCATGTCTCTTAACTTAGAAAAATGCTAAAAAGATATAATCTATAGGATTTCCATAGCATAACAATATAAAATAAAACTATCATGCATGTTCTACTAAAATAACACTAACGCAATTGGTAAAATAATAGGACATATGATGAAAATATCACTTGCCTTGGTATCTAGTAGAATAGGTATCCTCACATCAACAAACTTCACAATCCACACAATCTACACAACAAATCAAACAACAAAATACAATTCAATATAGGCACTAAAAAATAATATGGATGCATGCAATTATGCAAAGAGATGAAAACCACACTTTTAAAACCAAAGTGTACAGTACAGAACATAAAGTACACCATCTAAAGGCCAAAGATCATAAAATCCACATAAAAATAATTTATACAATAATTTTTATAGTCAAAATAGCCCTAGAAATGTCTCTGCCTAAACTCAAGTTTTACAGAAACAAGTGAACAAAATAAGGCCACGGTACTAAAGTTCACATTTTTATGAATCCATAGACACCAAATTTGCATTTTTCTGAATTGTGTATCAAAAGTTATGAATTTTGCAAGTTTAAACATCGAACAAATCATTTCTGGATTTTAAACAGAAAACCCAGACACATGGCGTAACCCTACTGGCCGGTACCACTTCGCGCGGATCAAGTTTGCGCACCGTTATATCTAAGTCAGATTGCATGGCTCAGATCAGCCGGTACCCCTTCGCTAACGTGATCTATCCTAACCCTCGGATCTGGATCTAGCGGACTAGAGCGCTTTGGCCAGAAACGGGCGGCGCTGATGGCGTGTGCGGCGGCGGCGCGTCTTACGATGGTGCACTGGCGGTTCTAAGGGGTAAGGGGATGGTGCAGGGTGGTTACCAAGGTCGCGAGGGTAAGGCGGTTGCCGTGGTAGACGTGGTTGTCGAGGGCGCACGAGCTCGTCGATAATTCCTCGCCGGAGTTGCTTCGGGCGTTGATGGCTTGCTGTCGTAGACGAAGCTGAGCCCCTGGGGCACAAGCAAGCATAAGAAGAGGGTTAGCAGATGCACCCGAGGACAACGGACATCATAGAGCAATGCAGTGGGCAAGGGGTAGTCGGAACTCACCGAATTTCATCGCCGGAGTTCGTCAAAACAGCGGCGGCTCGAGCTGGAATTCTCGGAGCCTAGGGGATCTCTGGTGGAGTGGGGTGAAGGGAAATGGAGAGGGAGCAGTGGGAATAAGTAGCGGGGTCTAGGGGGAAATCAAGCCGCGAATCAAGCGAATTAACGCGAATTCAATTGGGGGAAGAAACGGTAGAGAGGAGCGGGTCTACGCACGAGATTGACGATGACGACGTGGCAGTGGGGCCAGCTTGTCAGTGGGAGTGTGCGGGATTATCACGGTGAGAAAAGAAACAGAGGGGGAGAGGGGGAGCCAGGTGGGCTGCTAGGTCGCGGTGCTGGGCCGCGTCGGTTGGAAGGTAGGCTTCTCTTTTCTCTTTTCCTCTAGTCTTTTTCTTTTATGTTTTATTTTCTAATAACGATTTGAACTAGCAAATCAAATCCAAATCAACTCAAACCTTCACCAAAATGTTAGGGTGCGAACCTAGTGTTCAAACAGATTTTAAAACATCAGACCTCTAATAAAACATTTTGGGGTAAAAATAAAAATAAAAACACAAGCCCCACACTTGCATATAAAGAGGGGTTTTTAAAAGGGTTTTGCTAGGTTTAAAATTTTGAAAATTTTGTGCAATGCCCACATGCCATGATGATATGAATGCAATGATAATGTTTTGGTTTAATTAAAATTAGGATGTTACACGGTTCGTTGAGTCTCACTTTTCTGCTTGAAGAAGTAGAACCATGTGTACCTTGAGTAGTCATCAACAATGACAAGACAATACTTCTACCCACCGAGAGTTGCATGAGAAGGAGGACCAAAAAGATCTACATGAAGGAGCTCTAAGATTATTTTTGATGAAATAATTGTCTTTGTTTGATGGGGAGAGTCATGCATCTTTCTTTCAACACAAGCCCTGCAAACACGATCTTTGGCAAAGGAAATATTTTCTTTTTAGTTCAAGAATGTGGCCACCCTTGTGAAGACTTTGAAAAGTTATCATGTTGACGTGGGATAGACGGAGATGACATAACCAGCCCGGTTTTCCAAATAAGCACATTGGACCTGCACTGGTTTTCCTAGAAAAGTCCACCACATAAAATTCATTTTCGACATACCCAACAGAAGCGACCTTTAGAGACTTGCTCCACAAGAGTACCACTATATCATCATCAATGAAAATTGCAAATCCCATCTTACCAAGGTGTGAGACCCTGGCGCATGGCTTAATAGGATTGGTTGGATACCCATATCAACAAGTTGCAACTTCTTTTCTAGAAGCTCATCTGACAAGAACTCTGAGGTTAAGCGTGCTTGGCCTAGAGAAATTTGAGGATGGGTGACCGACCTGGAATCGGGTACCGGGTGCGCACGAGTGAGGATAAAGTGCATAGAAAATACTAGTGTGGTCTGTGGGGTTAGTCTAGAGATCCTATTGAGCTCCGAGGAGTGACAGCCGCTGGTCCGGAGAGACCGGGGTGTTATGAGTGGTATCAGAGCTAGGTTCTCACGGTTACGTGGGCGTGCGCGGCGGGTCAGTGGCGGACATGTGGAGCATGGAGCGTGTGTCCTGGAGTGGACACAGTATGGCACATGTGCTGGCACTGGACAGAGTATATCATGAAAGACATCAGTTCCCATAAAAGATTTAATGCATTCAAAATTATAATTTATACCTGACTTTCTTCCTTTGTCACTCTCCCATGCTTTAGTGTTCTCTTGAATACGGTCTAGAAGATCCCATTTATCTTCTTCTTTCATACGTGTGAATGATCCAACGCACGAAGCATCTAATAAATCTTTATCATGAAGAGAAAGCCTTGCATAAAAGTTATTAATAATATTATTATTAGGAAGTTCATGAATAGGACATTTAAGCATTAGTAACTTCAATCTCCCCCAAGATTGGGTTGTACTCTCTCCATCACGAGGCCAAAAGTTATATATTTGATTCCTATCCTTATGAATCTCACTAGGAGGATAGAATTTAGAGTAAAAGAGAGGTACTATTTCCTCCCATTCCATAGATTGTCCATTCTTCAGCAGCTTATACCATTCTTCAGCTCTTCCTTTCAATGATATAGAGAGTAACTTATTCTTAACTTGTTCAGGTGTGATACCTGCACACTTAAACAACCCACATAATTCATGGATAAAAAGCAAGTGATCACCATGATGGACAGTTCCATCCCCAAAATAATAATTATCCATAACACGATCAACAATTCTTGTAGGTATCTTAAAAGGATCTATATCAACATGTGGTGGTTCATCTACTACCCTAGCAGTGGTAGTGACTTTACCAAACAGGAAACCAAGTGGGTTATCCATATTGGAACAAAGTAATAAACATAAATAAAAAACAATACTCACAGTAGAAGTTTCCTCTACCAGTTCCACTGTTCAATAGGGCTTCACTCCCCGGCAACGACATCAGAAAATAGTCTTGATGACCCACAAGTATAGGGGGTGTATCATAGTATTTTAAATAAATAGGAGTGTTGATCCCAATGAGGAGCAGAAGGTGTTGACTAGTGGTTTGAAGCAGAAAATCTCTGTAAATACTTAACAAACAGATTTTTAGGGTTTTTTTATAAAGCAAGGAAATAAAGTGCAAGTAAATAAAGACAACAAATAATTGCAGCAAGTGTCCCAATCCTTTCTTAGCAAAGGACAAGCCAGTGGTAATACTTATGAGGACCAAACGTTCTCGAGGACACATGGGAATACTGCCAAGTCCTTTCGTTTCATATAGATGATTAATCTTCATTGGTTTGATAAGTGTTTTGTGGGTGAACCTGTGCTAATGTACTGACCTTACTTTGACTAATACATACTTGTGATTAAACCCCTTGCAAGCATCCACTACTACAACAAAGTAATTAAGATAAAAACCTAACCACACCTTAAACTCTAAGATCCTACACTCCCTTGTGCAAAGGTTTCCTAACGGGGGTTCAGGTTTCTGTCACTCCGGCAACCCCACAATTAGTATCCAAATACACAATGCATTCCCCTAGGCCCATAAATGGTGAAGAATCATGTAGTCGAGGTTCACATGACACCACTAGAAGAATAGCACCACAACTTAAATATTAAGCCATTGAATAATACCTCAACACAATTCCACTACTAACAACATGACTTCTCCCATGTTCTCAAGAACTAAACGAACTACTCACGAGACATATTATGGATCAAGATCAGAGATGATATAATGATGGATAACAATATGAACAGAAACAATAATTCAATGGTTCCACTCACAAGCATCAACTACAATAGTAATCAACACCGGGAAAGTTTCCCCTAAGAACTATGCAAGATTCAACACAATTGTTACAGTGGTATGGAGTGGTGATGATGGTGCTGGTGGAGATGGTGGTGAGGATGATGATGATGATCCCGATGAAGTCTGGCTTGATGACAGTGTTGATGGCCACGATCTCCCCTCTCCAGGAAGGAATTTCCTCAGCAGAAATCTGTCTACCGGAGAGCTCTTTCTCTCTTTGTAGTTTCCGCCCCGCAAAGGCGGCAGAATCTTTCTATGGTCGCTCCCAGACCTTTAGGGTTTCAGGAGGAAGATATAGGCGAAGAGGCGGAGCAGGAGGTGGGCCAGGGTGGCCACACCCCCTGGTGGCACGGCCCAGGGTGTCCTGCTCCTGGGGGGTGTGGCCCCCCTATGGCCCTACTCCGCCTCCCCTTCTGTCTCCTTTCGTCTTCTAGAAAAATATGATTTTCCATAGTTTTTATGGTATTTTTCTGATCTTCGCGAAAATTGCATCTAGACACCGCTTTTTCCATCAGAATCCTGACTCCGGCAGTTCATCCTCCAAGAATCATCTAACATGCAAAAACAGATGAAATAACATAAGTATCACCTCTTGATAAGGAATATATCAATGAATAACAGCAAATTATGATATAGAATGGTGATGCAAATTGGACGTATCAACTCCCCCCGAGCTTAGACCTCGCTTGTCCCCAAGCCAAAACTGAGCTCAGTAAACATGTCCACAGGTTTATGGAGTGAAGTGTCGATAAAAAGAATACGGACAAGAAGCATCACACTTACCAATGCACAACTCATAGTAGAAAGCAACTCACCATTATATAACTTAACTTCCAATGACTATGGGAGTCACAATAAAGATGCATAAAGATAAATCATAATTGGGAATGACAAACTTTGTTCTTGGTCAGAGAACAGATGACAAACAGTTTTCAAGGAAAGCTTTTGTAAAGAAGTTTATAATAGGAGTACTCCTTTCTCAAACATAAAAGGATTTTCACAATGTGGCTTTCAAAATAATACTCATTCAAATAAGATTCTTGTGCAAAACAAGGAAGATAAGGAACATGATTGAATAAATCATCATATGAATGATTGAAACACAACAACTCAAATGCTTGCTGGAGATAGAGAGGAATAGGTTTACAGACTCAACTCAGAAGTAGAAGAAAGGCCCCTTCACAGAGGGAAGTAGGGATTTTAAGTTCATAAAGAGCTTTCAAAAGATTATGGTACTTACTAGCATTGATCTCTCATTTCCCCTATCATAAGCATCTTGAGGTGATTAAGGTTAAAGTGAACAAAGATGGAGTATATGCTTGACAAAGTATAAGTTGGCAATCTCATGTCCCTTGAGTACGAGGGTCGCTCCTCATGCTACTCAACTTTATTTACCAGTAAGTTCTTGTCATAGTAAATACATGTGTATCATAGAGAACTGCCAACGGGGTACCCCTTGCACATGATACAGGAGCTATCCCATATCAAAATGACAAGGCAAGCAGACAATGAGCATCTCAGCAATCTTCTTATTTACCATGGTAAAATGGTTCTTTTTTCTCTCTTTCCTCTTTTCAATGTATCTCTTTTTTATAAGAATAAAGCTTCATAGATTGCTCACTATGGTGATGCTGCAAGTTTCCACCATGATTAGGCATGGCTTAGGCTAGCGGCCCCCTTAAGATGAATATCGCCATGATGATATGAATGCAATGAGAATGTTTTTGTTTAATGAAAATTGGGATGTTACAAACCTAACCCCCTTAAGATGAATATCGCCCTCGAGATTCGGGTTGGCTAGAAAATAGGTGAGGGTGATCTTTTCGAAGCCCATTCTCTTTCCCAAGTTGCTTCCTCCTCAGTGTGATGGTTCCACTGTACTTTGAAGAACTTGATTGTCTTAGTACGAGTCTCTTTCTGCTGTCTCCAGAATCTTGATAGGTTTCTCTTCATAAGTGAGATCATTCTCTAACTGAACTTCTTCTAGTGGTATAGTGTCTTTTAACGAAGTTTCTTCCATCTCTGTGTTACACTTTTTCAATTGGCTTACATGAAACACATTATGAACTGCTGACAGAGATTCTGGTAATTCTAGCTCATAGGCCACTTCTCCTTTATGGCTCAAGATCTTGAATGGTCCTACATAATGAGGTGCCAATTCCCCTTTGACACCAAATATCTTCACACCACAAAGTGGCGAGACTCTGAGATAAGATCTATCACCTACCTCATAGGTGACTTCTCTATGTTTTGGATCTGCATAGCTCTTTTGTAGAGATTGGGCTATCTTTAGTCTATCCTTTACCATCCTAACTTTCTCTTCGGCTTCCTTGATCAGGTCTGGTCCGAATAAGTTTCTTTCTCCTACTCCATTCCACAATAATGGTGTAGTACACTTCCTTCCATAAAGGAATTCAAACAAAGCCATATCTATGCTCGGTTGATAGCTATTATTGTAAGAAAACTCCGCGTATGGTAGACTTTCGTCCCAACTAGATCCATAGTCTAGTGCACAAGCTCTCAACATATCTTCTAAAATCTGATTGGTCCTTTTCATCTGTCTATTAGTCTGTGGGTGAAAAGCAGTGCTGAATTCTAGTCTAGTTCCCAATGACTCATGCAGTTGTCGCCAAAAATGCGATGTGAACTGAGTTCCTCTATCTGACACAATACTCTTAGGTACTCCATGCAAACACATGATTCTGTTCATATAGATCTTGGCTAATTTAGCACTTGTATAGGTGGTCTTTACGGGTATGAAATGAGCCACTTTTGTTAAGCGATCCACAACAACCCTATAGAATCGTATCCAGATCTAGTCCTTGGCAGTCCTGTGATAAAATCCATACTCATTTTATCCCACTTCCAATCAGGTATTGGCAGTGGTTGTAATAATCCTGCCGATTTCTGATGCTCCGCCTTTACTCGACTACACACATCGCACAAGGCAATGTGCTTTGCGATATCTTTCTTTAGATTGTTCCACCAAAATATTTTCCTTCACATCCATGTACATCTTGGTGTTGCCAGGATGAATAGAATATGGTGAATTATGTGCTTCTTGCAGGATCAATTTCCTTAGTTCAGAATCTTTTAGAATGTAGATACGCTTCCCAGACCATAAGGTTCCTTGATCATCCTCATTGAATCCCTTTGCTTTTCCTTTACCAATTTTACTCTTAATTTCCTCTATTTCCTTGTCCAACTTTTGGGCTTCTTTGATTTTATCCAATAGTATTGGTTGTACTTCTAAGGACATAAGATATCCTTCAGGCACTATCTCTAATCTTAGCTCTTTAAACTGAGCACTCAAATCTTCTAGCAATTCTCCTTTGGTGAGGCCATTCACATAAACCTTGAGGCTTAATGCATCAGCTATGACATTTGCTTTCTCGAGATGGTATTGCAAACTTAAGTTGTAATCTTTAATAAGTTCTATCCATCTTCTTTGTCTCATGTTGAGTTCTTTCTGGGTGAAAATGTACTTCAAACTCTTATGATCGGTGAACATTTCACAACGCTTTCCCATAAGATAGTGTCTCCATGTCTTTAGTGCATGGACAACAGAGGCCAACTCTAAGTCATGCATAGGATATTTTACTTCATGATTCTTGAGTTTTCTCGAGGCATATGCTACCACTTTACCTTCTTGCATTAACACACCACCCGGTACTTGGTGAGATGCATCACAATAAACTTGAAAGTCTTCCTCTAGATATGGCAAGAATAACACTAGTGCTGATACTAATCTCTTCTTCAACTCTTGAAAACTGGTCTCACATGCTTCAGTCCAGTCAAACTTCTTCTCTTTCTTTAGTAGATCAGTCATCAACTTTGCTAATTTCGAGAAATTCTCGATGAACCTTCTATAGTATCCTACCAAGCCCAGGAAACTACGGACCTCTTTAACTGATTTGGGAGGTTCCCATTCTGTTACAGCTAACACCTTCGCGGGATCGATAACTATACCATTCCCAGACACAACATGTCCAAGAAATCCAACTTCATTTAGCCAAAATTCACATTTACTAAACTTGGCATACAACTTGTGTTCTCTGAGTTTCTCAAGAATCAAACACAAATTTTCTTCATGTTCCTCATTGCTCTTGGAATAAATCAATATGTCATCGATGAATACCACAACAAACTTGTCAATAAACTCCATGAAAATTTTGTTCATCATGTTCATGAAATAGGCAGGTACATTAGTTAGTCCAAACGGCATCACCGTATACTCATACAATCCATATCTAGTAGTGAAAGCAATCTTTGGTATATCTTGTTCTCTAATCTTTAGTTGAAACTAACCTGATCGAAGATCATTTTTTGAGAACACACGATCTCCTTCTAGCTTATCAAAGAGATCATTAATTCTGGGTAGGGGATATTTGTTATTTATGGTCACTTCATTAAGTGATCGATAATCTATGCATAGCATTTGACTTATGTCTTTCTTATCAACGAACAAAACAGGTGCACCCCAAGACGAAGAACTTGGTTGGATAAATCCCTTCTTCAACTGTTCTCCAAGCTATTTCTTGAGCTCTTTTAACTCATCCACTGACATCTTGTAAGGTCTCCACTAGAGGAAAAAGGGCTATCCGTTCGCGACCCCTCGGAGCATTAGTCCCGGTTGCGCCACCAACCGGGACTAATGCTGGCACGCGTCCCGGTTGGAGCGGGCACGGGGCCAGGGGCATGCGTCCCGGTTGGTAAGGGGGCATGCGTCCCGGTTGGAGCCACCAACCGGGACTAAAGGTTTGGCCACAGCCACGTGGCGTGGCACGCACCTTTAGTCCCGGTTGCTGGCTCCAACCGGGACTAAAGACCCCTGCCCTCTATAAATGCAACGCCCCAGCCCCCTCTGCCTCCACTCTGTTTTTTCGAATGGTGGAAGGTGTGAGGGGGTGTGCTAGTTTTTTCTCATGCATGCATTGAAGGTGTTTATTGAAATGTTTGAGTGAATAATCCCGTTGAATTCCTCATAGAACAAAAATATAGAAGGTGTCCGAGACGCACTTGAGCTTTCTCCTCTTTATTTCCCTCGATCGAGGTTAGCAATCTTATCTTTTCTAGGTCATTGATACAATTCATGTGTCGGTGTGAATTGGTTATTTCACTATTTATGATGTCCTGTTTTTTGATAAACTTACTTATATGATGCAGATGAACGGTCGGGAATGGATGTACGGTGACCGGCGGGTAGCCGGGTATATCAAAGGCGTGGATAAATTTATCGATGTGGCTACGGCAAACAAAGAGAATGGATTTATACGTTGTCCATGTGTTCAATGTCGGAACAACAAGGAGTACTCTTCCTCGAAAATCATTCGCGGCCACCTGATTATGAAAGGTTTCATGCCCAACTATAATTGCTGGACCAAGCACGAGGAAAGAGGGGTTATGATGGAAGATGGTGAAGAAGAAGATGATGATAACAACTATCATCATATGTTTCCTGAATACAGTGATACTGCAATGGAAGACAATGGAGAGGAAAGAGGTGAAGAAGGGGCATCAGATGAGCCGGCTGATGAACTTGGTAGGGTCATTTCTGATGCAAAGCGAGACTGTGAAACAGAAAATGAGAAGTTGAAGTTAGAGGGCATGTTAGAAGATCACAAGAAATTGTTGTACCCAAATTGTGAAGATGGCAGCACAAAGCTCGGTACCACACTTGAATTGTTGCGATGGAAGGCAGAGTGTGGTCTAACTGACTCCTCATTTGAAAAGATGCTGAAAATAATGAAGCCGAAGTTTCCAAAACATAACGAACTTCCCGAGAGTACCTACGAAGCAAAGAAGACTCTCTGTCCTCTGGGATTAGATGTGCAAAAGATACATGCATGCATTAATGACTGCATCCTCTACCGCGGTAAGGAGTATGAGAATTTAGATAAATGTCCGGTATGCAACGCGTTGAGGTATAAGATCAGACGAGATGACCCTGGTGATGTTGAGGGAGAGCCCCTCCGGAAGAGGGTTCCTGCTAAGGTTATGTGGTATGCTCCTATAATACCAAGGTTGAAACTCATGTTCAGAAACAAAGAGCATGCCAGGTTGTTGCGATGGCACAAAGAAGACCGTAAGAAAGACGGGAAGTTGAGACACCCTGCTGATGGGTCACAGTGGAGAAAAATCGAGAGAGACTTACCAGACTTTGCAGGTGACACAAGGAACTTATGGTTTGGTCTAAGTACGGATGGCATGAATCCTTTTGGGGAGCAGAGCTGCAGTCACAGCACCTGGCCCGTGACTCTATGTATCTACAACCTGCCTCCTTGGTTGTGCATGAAGCATAAGTTCATTATGATGCCAGTGCTCATCCAAGGCCCGAAGCAACCGGGCAACGACATTGATGTGTACCTTAGGCCATTAGTTGAAGAACTCTTACAGTTGTGGGGCAAACCAGGTGTACGTGCGTGGGATGAGAACAAACAGGAGCCATTTAATCTACGAGGGTTGTTATTCGTAACCATCAATGATTGGCCTGCTCTTAGTAACCTTTCAGGACAGACAAACAAAGGATATAAGGCATGCACCCACTGTTTAGATAAGACCGAAGGTACATATTTGCATAAATTCAAGAAGGTTGTGTACCTGGCGAATCGATGATTTCTTCCGACCAATCATCCCGTAAGAAAGAAAGGCAAGCATTTCAAAGGTGAGGCAGATCACCGGAAGAAGCCTGAACTCCCTGCTGGTGATTATGTATTTGGTATGGTCAAGGACATAGAAGTAATCTTTGGAAAGGGTCCCGGCAGTCAATCAGTTCCGAACGACGTCGCTACAGGACACGCACCCATGTGGAAGAATAAATCTATATTTTGGGAGCTGCCATATTGGAAAGTCCTGCGTGTCCGCTCTTCAATCGACGTGATGCATGTGACGAAGAATCTCTGCGTGAACCTGCTAGGATTCCTAGGCGTGTATGGGAAGACAAAAGATACACCTGAAGCACGGGAGGACCAACAAATTATGAAAGACCCAAAGAACATGCATACAGATAACAAGACGGATAAAGGGCGTCACTTAAGTCGTGCTAGCTATGCTCTTACCAAAGCAGAGAAGGAAATCTTTTTTGAAGTCCTTTACAGTATCAAGGTGCCGTCGGGCTTCTCATCTAATATAAAGGGGATAATAAATATGGCAGAGAAAAAGTTCCAAAACCTGAAGTCTCATGACTGTCACGTGATTATGACGCAGTTGCTTCCGATTGCATTGAGGGGGCTTCTACCGGAAAATGTTCGAGTACCCATTGTGAAGCTGTGTGCATTCCTCAATGCAATATCTCAGAAGGTAATCAATCCAGATATTCTGGCAAGGTTACAGAAGGATGTGGTACAATGTCTTGTTAGTTTTGAATTGGTGTTCCCACCATCCTTCTTCAATATTATGACGCATCTCCTGGTTCATCTAGTGGAAGAGATTGCCATTCTCGGTCCGGTATTTCTGCACAATATGTTCCCCTTTGAGAGGTTCATGGGAGTCTTAAAGAAATATGTTCATAACCGTGCTAGACCAGAAGGAAGCATCTCCAAGGGATATGGAACAGAGGAGGTCATTGAGTTTTGTGTTGACTTTATTCCTGACCTTAAGCCGATTGGTGTTTCTGACTCGCGGCATGAGGGAAGACTAAGTGGAAAAGGCACGCTGGGAAAGAAAGCAATGATATGTAGGGACAGGGATTCTTTCACTAAAGCACACTACACAGTTCTACATAATTCCACCTTGGCAGCTTCGTATATCGAGGAACACAAGAATATTGTACGCTCCAAAAACCCGGGGAAGCCTGAATCATGGATTACAGATGAACACATGAAGTCTTTCGGTGGTTGGATGCGGACACATCTCTTGAATGACACCACTGTTGGAGATCAGCTATACTTGTTGGCCGCGTCACCATCTTCTACTGTATTGAATTTCCAAGGGTACGAAATAAATGGGAATACATTCTACAC
This sequence comes from Avena sativa, assembly GCA_916181665.1. Taxonomy (NCBI): domain Eukaryota; kingdom Viridiplantae; phylum Streptophyta; class Magnoliopsida; order Poales; family Poaceae; genus Avena; species Avena sativa. Next base: position 190,471,802 of record OV702282.1, on the reverse strand, counting down.
GATCGCCCAAGATAAAAAGAGCACCAACCAAAATAGTGGTGTCCGCTTTGATGCAATAGACGAGAATGGACAAAAGGACACATATTATGGTTACATAGAGGAGATATGGGAACTAGACTATGGAGTCTCTTTTAAGGTCCCTTTGTTTCGCTGCAAATGGGTCAACCTGAATGGGGAAGGGGTAAAGATAGACTAGTTGTACGGAATGACAACAGTGGATCTCAACAATCTTGGTTATAGAGATGAACCATTCGTCCTAGCCAATGATGTGTCTCAGGTTTTCTATGTGAAGGACATGTCCTCCAGACCGAAAAAAAGAAAAAATATGCAAACGAATACATCATATGATGAGCCAAAGCGTCACATAGTTCTTTCAGGGAAAAGAAACATCGTGTGAATCGAGGACAAGACAGACATGTCAGAAGATTATAATAAGTTTGATGAAATTCCGCCCTTCACAGTGAAAACTGACCCAAGCATTCCGTTAAGTAAAGAAGATGCTCCATGGTTACGTCTGAAGCGGTCATAAGGAATGACATATGCCAAGAAGTTCATGCTCATATTATGTAACTCTAGTTCATGTCTTTCGCGGTTTGTGGCTTGACCGAAGGATATCTTTCGCGGTTTGTGGCCTTTAGTCCTGGTTTTGTAGTCTCAGTTTTTAATATTAATAAATGTCTTGCAGCTTGTAACTTCACTAAGTAGATCAATACGCCTCGGAGCTAACTAATTTCACATATTAGGAAGTGTCTCTATGACCAGTTTCTCGGAGATGCCAGAGGACTGGGTTACATTAATTGTTTTTTTAAACAGAAAATGGTTTTGAATTATTTATTCAAATCCAAACACTTTTTATGTTTAAAGTTTTTCTAAATTCCAAATTAATATTCAAAAATATAAGTTAATTCATTTTAAAAGGTTACATTAATTAATTTTTAAAAATAGAAAATGGTTTTGGAATATTTATTCAAATCCATACACTTCTTATGTTTAAAGTTTTTCTAAATTCCAAATTGATATTAAAAAAATATAAGTTAATTCATTTTTAATTCTAAATGGTTACATTAATTATTTTTTAAAAATAGAAATTTGTTTTGGATTATTTATTCAAATCCATACACTTTTTATGTTTAAAGTTTTTCTAAATTCCAAATTAATATTTAAAAAATATATGTTATTTCATTATTAATTTTAAATGGTTACATTAATTATTTTTTAAAAATAGAAATTGGTTTTGGATTATTTATTCAAATCCATACACTTTTTATGTTTAAAGTTTTTCTAAATTCCAAATTAATATTTAAAAAATATAACTTCTCTTCTTCTCTGGTTCTCTTCTCTGCTTCTCATCGACGACGCCGCCAGGCTGCCCGCGCCTCCGCCTCCGCCTCCGTCGTCGTCAACGCCTCCGCCTCCGGCCGCCACCGCCAAGCGCTCCCCGTAGCGTCTCCTTCCCTGACGACCGCCGCCCGCGTCTCTCCCTGCCGACGACCGCGCCGCCCGCGTCTCTTCCCGCCGACGACCGCGCCGCCCGCACCCTTCCCCCACCGCCGCGCGTGAGGTACGGCGCCCTCCCTGCCTCTGTCCTCCCCCTCCCTCTGCTGCTGCTGGTGGGCGCGGCGGCTTCGATCGGGTGGTGCACCGTCGCCGGCGCCGTTTCCTCCACCGCCGCGTCCTCCTTGTCCACGGCCACGGCGGCCGCGTCCTCCTTGACAGCGGCGGCGAGGTGGCTCCGGGCCCCACCTCTGTTTCCCCTTTGCTTGCGTGGCGAGGTGGCTCCGCGTCCTCTGTTTCCCCTTTGCTTGCGTGGCTGCTGAGGTGGCTCCGGGCCCCACCTGTCAGCCACTATGGCTAGTTGTTACTATGGTGCAAAAGGTTTAAACATTTGATTTAATAATTTCAGAATTTGAATAAAACTTGTAAATTCAATAACTTTTAATCTGTAATACAGAAAAATACAAATAATATACCAAAATGTTCAGAAAAATGAGAACTATCTATCTATGCTATAATCATGCATTGTTCAACAACTTAAATGACAAGTTTAATTAGAACACCCTAGTAACCCTAACAGGTGATTCCGGAGTTCCTTGAGTTAGGGTTTGAGCCCCTCGGAACCCCGATTAACTTGTCGAGCATGCTTTAGGGTTACATTCCAATGCACATTAACTTGTCGTATCATCATCATTGCTTGAGCATTGCATCGATGCCAAGTGTTGATTGTTTCCCTTTCTTTCCGGTGATTTGGTTCTTCTCGGTAGAATACGATATCGAGATCGAGATCGAAGACCGAGATCAAGACCATAGATAGATCTAATTAAATGACAAGTTTAATTAGAACACCCTAGTAACCCTAACAGGTGATTCCGAAGTTCCTTGAGTTAGGGTTTGCGCCCCTCGGAACCCCGATTAACTTGTCGAGCATGCTTTAGGGTTACATTCCAATGCACATTAACTTGTCGTATCATCATCATTGCTTGAGCATTGCATCGATGCCATGTGTTGATTGTTTCCCTTTCTTTCCGGTGATTTGGTTCTTCTCGGTAGAATACGATATCGAGATCGAGATCGAAGACCGAGATCAAGACCATAGATAGATCTAATTAAATGACAAGTTTAATTAGAACACCCTAGTAACCCTAACAGGTGATTCCGGAGTTCCTTGAGTTAGGGTTTGCGCCCCTCGGAACCCCGATTAACTTGTCGAGCATGCTTTAGGGTTACATTCCAATGCACATTAACTTGTCGTATCATCATCATTGCTTGAGCATTGCATCGATGCCATGTGTTGATTGTTTCCCTTTCTTTCCGGTGATTTGGTTCTTCTCGGTAGAATACGATATCGAGATCGAGATCGAAGACCGAGATCAAGACCATAGATAGATCTAATTAAATGACAAGTTTAATTAGAACACCCTAGTAACCCTAACAGGTGATTCCGGAGTTCCTTGAGTTAGGGTTTGCGCCCCTCGGAACCCCGATTAACTTGTCGAGCATGCTTTAGGGTTACATTCCAATGCACATTAACTTGTCGTATCATCATCATTGCTTGAGCATTGCATCGATGCCATGTGTTGATTGTTTCCCTTTCTTTCCGGTGATTTGGTTCTTCTCGGTAGAATACGATATCGAGATCGAGATCGAAGACCGAGATCAAGACCATAGATAGATCGAAGACCTTTTGTAGCCTTATACTCATGTTCCCCTCTCATAGCCTTAGGGTTTAGGGTTTCTCTTCATTTTTATTATTGTGTATGTATATATTAGGGTTTCACCTTCGATCCGGAAAATATTCGTTAGCCGCTTTGACTTATTCGTAACTTTCTCCTTTAGCCGCTTTGACTTATTCATTTTCCACCTATGCAGAAAATATGGACCCACACGTCAGAGACGAAGAAAAGGAAGAGTTGATCCAAGGTGTGATCCGTGGGGAAGATAATTTAGACGTATCAACGTTTCTGAACAACTCCGGTGAGGGTGATCCTCTTTTTACCGGAATAGACAACTTGTTTGAGGTTGAAGGTGTTGCCTTCCGCGAGGGAGAAGGCGATGCCTTGTGTAATCGAGAAGACGACCGCTCTGGCGAGGTGCATGTAATATAAATCAATTCATTAATTAATCATCTGCTATCTATATAGAAATAGTAACGACGATCTTTCTTCTTTTAGCCCTCCGGATCGAAGGAATCTACTGAAAAGAGCAGACGAGGCCCAACCAAAAAGTTGCAAGACCATGAGAGGTTCAGGATCGAAGATGTCGCTGAAGATGGCAAACCGACAGCTCCCGAAGTTGTCGCAACCAAATTTGTGGCACAATGCAGAGTAATCGTTAGGGACTTAATCCCGATCACCATTAGAAATTGGAATAGGCCTGCTAATGCGGATGAAGAGGGAACATGTTTATTTGTCCCTAACCACGCCAAAGATTTACTGTGGAAGAGGCTCATGGTTAATTTCAAACTACCGAAGATAGAGCTGGATCCAAATGCGGAGGATCCAGTTGAGGACGCCTTACAACATGGGAGAGCCATGGAGGCTAAGGTCAGGGAGTGGGCTTTGAAGAAGATGGCCCAGTGTTTCACCAACTGGAAGAAAAGATTGCACCTTGACTATGTCGTGAAAAAGAAGACTCCCGATTTCAAGAATATTCAGTTTGAGAAGATAAAACCATTCTGGGCTGAGTTTGTGGAATACAAGACATCAGAAAAAGCTAAGAAAATGTCTGAAACGAATAAGCTGAATGCTGCTAACAAGAAGTATCACCATACTATGGGGCAAGGTGGCTACAGGGCTGGCATTCCTAAGTGGGAGAAACTTGAGCAGGAACTGCGTGATAAAAAGATCACCCCAGAGACAGACGATTGGGTAGAACGTGCAAGGAATTGGTTTTACGGGCATGGGGGCACGTTGGACTCGGAAGGGAGGTGTATATATGACATACGACATAAAGAAGACCCCTTGCCAATCGAGAGGATCAGAAAAGCAGTAAAGGCTGTTAAAGATGGGGACTTCATTCCCGATAGAGAGAATGATGAGCTCACACTCGCCCTTGGAAATAAGGAACATGATGGACGAACACGAGGCACAAGCGGCTCCCAACCATGGAGGACTGGGTTTCCCGAAGAGAGGAAGAAATATCCTGATAGAAGCCGTCAGAGGAGTAAGGACAGGGCGGCAGTTGAAGCAGATAGTCAGAAAGAGCGAATGCGTTTAATTGAAGAACGATTAAAGCAACAACAAGATGAAATTAACGCACTTAAAGAGCAAAGTACTACCGGCCCATCTCAGCAGCACACTGCATTCGATGCTACCGGCCTATCGAATAATCAAAAAAGCAGTGTGGCTTCCACCGAGGTCCCGGGTGATGACAATGGCGATGACGATGATGCACCGACGATGGCTCCTATTGGCTACCCAGTGGATGATATCACAGAGATGACACACTGCGAGCTACATGTCAAAGTTGTGAACATATCAATGAAGGTGGCGGTCGGCTATGCCTTACCAATTGGACCCACACCACCTTACCACTGTCGTCCGGTTCCAGAGGGTTACGCTGTTGTCGGCGTGGATGAAATCATGCCCACCTTTGAGGTTTTGGATCTTCACTACCCTGCTGGTGAAGGGGATGTGACTGTGCTGGGTGACGCAAAAAACGTCACCATTCTATGGCCGAAGGATTGTATCGTGCTTCGAAATCACACGCCAAGGCCATCTTCACCGCCGCCTCACCCGTCTCCAGCGAGGTCGTCGCCGCCGCGGCAGCCGTCTTCGTCGCCTCACCCGGCAGCCATCGCCTCACCAATCTCCAGTGCAGCCATCGCCGCGGGAGCCATCGCCGGTGCCTCAGGATAAAAAGCGTAAGCGTACCGCTACTATGCGTCATAAGCGATCGCCTAAACGTAAACAAGAGCCTCTTCCAAAAGTACCAACGGTTCCTCCCAAGAGAGCTTATGACTGTACTGAAGAGGAGACTGAGGCGATCGTTGATGCGGAAACGGCAGCGTTTTTCGCTAAGCTGAGGCGGCCGAAAGAGCCAGAGTTCCCCAGCACCAAAGAAGAAAAAGCCAAAGTGTTGAAAATGCTAAAGAATCTTCATCAACCCGAGCCAAAGCTGTCATCAGACTATGAGCGTTCTATTCTCAAGTCACATGCGGCACAAAAAGCCTCGAAGAGCAGTACTGATGCAAGCGGGAAATCTGTTGCCCAGCTCGGAGAACAAGCAAAATAGACTTGCGCCCCTCTCAAGGTGATTTCTCAAACCAATGTGGGGTCGAGCAAATATGGGGCCGAAGAGCAGTATGATCTAGAGGTAGTTGCACAATACGGAGAAGCTGCCGCTGCTCAAGGTATGAGTATTGCCCAGTACTTATCCCAGTTAGAGTTCTTCCCCGTGAGTGAAGTAGCATACAAATACCAGTACGGAAAACCTCTCGTCAAACCTGAGGAGGTAAACAATCTTCCAACAAAAATGCGAAGATTGCATAACTGGTACATGCATGCCACAAGGGCCGGGGCTAACTGGATAGTGCTGAGGGTTACAAAAAAGCATCATGGGAAAGATAAGGATGACATGATATCCATTGAATTTGATGAACTATTTCAATTATTCAATCAAGACGCCTTGGACAAATCGATCATCAGTGCCTATTGTCTGTAAGTACTAATTCTGTAATTAATTTAGTCTCCATCTATATTATTTTGTTTATTACATGTATATAATCATACTGTAATATGCAGAATGAAGATTCTCGAATGCAGCAGAGGACAAATCTATGACATTGGCTTCATTGACCCATATTGGGTTCATGAAGCTAATCTCAAAATAAGCCCCCAGGATACGGAGGATAATATAGTACACGCGTTAAGGTTTCAAGAAACCAAAAGGGAAATACTATTTCCTTACAACTTCGAGTGAGTGTTATTGTCTTGTATACACTTTCTATTTCGCTTACTCGATGTTAAGTATATAATTGATTATTTATGCATTTGCAGCTTCCACTATATTTTGTTAATCATTCAACTTGACAAAGGGCGTGTACTAGTCATGGACTCGAAACATAAACCCCTTGAGACGTGGAAGTACATGCAGATACTTCTCCAGCGGTAATTCTAATCATTATGACACTATATCGGCAACGTTCGTGAATTTTATGATATCAAGTACTTAATAACTTATTTTATTCGGTTTTCTACGCCGGGCAGCGCTTGGAAACGGTTCACCAAGAAGGCTAGGGGTGTTTGGAAAGAGGAGCTTACATTTCAACCACTAAATGTAAGCACCACTAGCTATATCCGTGCATCTCTTTGATTCTAGTTTTGATACAGTTATTATCATGCTTGATTATTATTTTGATTGAACTATGTTCTCGTAAAGTGCCTGACGCAGGGACCAGGTAACAATCTATGTGGATACTATATATGCGAGTTCATCCGGCAGACGTGCGATGAGAAGGGCAGAAATTTAGAGCAACTCCACGTACGTAAACAATTTCTTTAGTTTTTAATTACAATCAAATTGTGTTTAGTTTCATTCATATAGGCTGACTCCTTTTTTAAATCAGATCGAACGTCTACGGGACGGTCTTCTGCCAAAGGATCGCGTACGAGCAATTCAGGAGGAATTGGCGGGATTCTTGGATGCAGAAGTCCTAAACACACAAGGGGAATACTACTCGGCTGTGTATAGACAATAGGAATTATAAAAATAGCAACTTTCAAGAAATTGGCCGGTAGCATCGAATAACAACTTTTGTATGTAGTGCATGAACTCGATCCGTGTATTAAATATAATGTTGTCATCATGATGTAATATAAGGTTCCTTCATTGATAAGTGCAAATCACTAAATAAACAATAAAACAACCCTAAATGAATTCTCTGCCGCGGCACAAAAAGTGGCAAAAATGCTGCCGCGGCAACAAAATGTGCCAAAATGAATTCTCTGCGGCGGCAGAAAAATGGGCCAAATCTCTGCCGTGGCAGCAGGTTATTAGTCCCGGTTCGTGTTACGAACCGGGACTAATTGTAACATCCCTAAAATTCATATTTCAAAGCTCATTCATATCATCCTTGCATCCATCATCATTTAGGGTTTTCTCAGAACATTTCAGAAAACAGAAACTTATGGTGTCATGATTTTATGTGGACAGACCTATTTTAAATGGCCAACACCACTTGTAAGTTTGATTGTTGTAAACCAGGAAGGTTGCCTTCTATGAGCATAGAATTTAAGTGTAGAATTAAACCAAAATTTTCAAATGGAAATGGGTTTAAAAAAAACATCTTTTAAAATTTTTAAAACCAAGTGCCTAGCCTCTGATATTTTGATCCCCAAGCTTGACCAATCCTTTACAAAGCTACCCCATGGATTTATAACCATTTTTTAGACTATTGCTCACTAAAAGTATCCCAGAAAAATTTGAATTCAAATTGAACTTGATTTCATTTGAAAATCTACCCAGAAAATCAAAATAGAAAAGGAAAAAGAATTAAACAAAGGAAAAGGGCCACGCGCCAGGTTTTAGGCCCAGCATCGAATCGAGCCCAACTAGCCCACCCGGGGGTTTCCTTTTCTTTTCTCACGCGCGAGCGCACGCAACCTGTCGCTGACAGACGGACCCCACACTCACTTCGCGCACATCGCTGACGAGCGGGCCCTGCCCACGCTGTCATCGTCTTCCCCAAACCGCGCCCGCGACCACGTCGCAGCTGCAGTCACGGCCGGTAATGGCGCGGCATAAATGGGCATTAATCCGCGAGCGTTTCCTGTCGCGGCACCGGCTATAAGATCCCCACCTCCTAGCGACCATTTTCCCCCAGTCGATTCTACCTTCACGCCACCAGGCTGCCCACGACTCACCCAACACCGCCGCAGACAGAGCTTGCTCCGGCGAACGATTCTGGTGAAACCCGTACTCCCCTTCCTTTCTGATTCATTCGGGCCACTTCGCAATCTCCTTGCGCACATCCTGACCCCACCAGTTCATCCTGTATTGCCCCAGGTCGCCGTTCCCGCTCGACGCCGCAAGCATCTGACGACCACCTCGACTCCGGCGACCAAAAATCCGTAAGTCCCGTGCGCCCCTTCACTTCTGACTCACACTAGAATGTTCGCCACGGTCTTGCGCATCTTCTAAACCCCCTGGCTTGTGTTAGGGCAACGCGGAACCTTGGCAACTACTCCGACAACAACCACCCGACGCCGTCCGTAACTCCGACGAGCAATCCTCGCCGTGACAGCATGCCCCTCCGCAAACCAGTACCACGTCGAGCTTCAGCACGCCTTGGCGGATCTGGTAAGCACCTTCTTGCTTCCTGGAGCGATGTAGAACGCCGGCGCCGCCGTAGTCAGACGCGCCGCCGCCAGTTAACGCCGCCAGATTGTGGCTTGATGGTTTGGTCCGTTGGATCTGCATCGTAGGGCTAGGATAGATCTTGATCGAAGAGGTACGCGCGCGTCTGAGCCGCCAGATCTAAGTTAGATCCTACGGCCTGCGACTGCCGATCCGCGCGAAGCGGTACGCGCCAGTGAGGCTGCGACACGTGGCTAGGGATAATTCAAAAACAGAAATTTGAATCAGATTTAGATCCAAACTTTAAACTGCTATAACTTTTGAATGCCACGTTAGAATTTTGCAAACTTATACCGTTGGATTCAGTGAAACAAGACCTTTCTGAATATCCAATTTGTTTAACAAATAGTAACAGTTCAAATGACTTTATTTGTAGAAACATGTTTAAGACTATTTTAAGTATAGATTTATTTTGGTAAATTGTATTGGTGCCAAATAAGTTTAGTTGGCAAACTTGTGACTTGTTAAGTTTCTGTAAACATGTGCATGCTTAGTAGAATTTTCAAAATCACCACTTGGTAAATTCTTGCATGCATGCATTCATATTATTTTTGATTGAATATAATTGTGTGTAATTGTATGTTATAATTTTTGTGTAGATCTTGCTAGTGATTGTGATTGTGAAGAGTGCTACTCTCCCCATTACCAAGGCAAGTGATATTTTCATGAATATTTCTATCCTATGTTTTGTACTAGCATTAGATATTTTGCTAAGTCTTGCATGCTATTTTTGCCTAATGCTAAGTTGGGAAATCCTAAGTAGTGTAGAATTGTAGAATTGCTAGGTAATTTTTCCTAAGTTAAGTTATCTTACCATGCTTAGCCTAGCTATTTAGCAAACAAGGGTTGGTGAAAAATCTATACTTACTATGATGAAAATATTTCTAAGTCATGAGACTTATGCCTTCCTAATAAAACAACTAAGTCAAATGAACCTCCTGGGTGGAATGGAAGGATTGGGTTATGTTGAGTGGTTACACAAGGCCATGGACTTGGGTTGTGTATCTCACTTGTGGTATGCCACCCAGGCACAAAGGGATTTGGAGGCCAAGTGTTGAGAAAGCTTACAGTGCAACCACTTGGCAATATGGGCTCTGCCTTGATCATATAGGTTGCTGGAACTTAGTCATTTGGACAGTTGGTGGTAGTTGGGATGATAGGTTGGAACGCGTCCATTTGACTAAGGAAAGGCTTCTGAAAGGTCCTGTCTTGGGAAACCAAGTCTGGTGGGGAAAGTGCACAACCTCTGCAGATGGAAAAACCTAAGTACTTAGCCTAGTCCAAGGAAATGGACAACTTGAGCATCAAGACATGGAAGCTATAAGAATCTCATCACTCCAACTTCTAAGTAAAAATTTGTGGGAGAACAAGGGTGAAGGACCCCAATGTCTATTGGTGGTTTCTTGGGAAGTTTTTGATAAAGAAAAACTTAGTGATTTCAACTAATAGGTAAAACCTATTTTCAAGCAAAGCAAGCCAAGCTACACTTAGCCAAAATGCATGTAGTAATATAGTCCACTTAAAATATACTAAGGTATCACTTGCCAATACTATTCCAAAAGTATTGACCCTCTGTGGCTGTAACTTGTGATGTTGCAGGTTACTCCGATGATGAGTAGGAGTCATGAGTCTACACTCAACATGCTTGCCTGTGGCACATGAAGATGAAGACTTATGTTATTTACTTATTCCTTAAACTCTTGTACTAGGCCTATGGCCCTGAGTTGTAAAAGACTATGTTTTATCTCTGGAATGAATGTAATAAACGACCTTTGTATCTGTGTACTTCATCTTAAACTGTGGATGCTAGCATTGATCCAGGGACTAGCATTGCAATCACAGGGATCCTTTCCTTTATAAAGGATGGGTCTAACAGATGGTATTAGAGCACTGTGTTGCCTGTAGGATTATGACCCTAGGATTGGAAAACCACTAAGGAAAAGTTTTCAACTACTTCTACACTTGTCTATTCTTCTCGTAAACTTTTCTAATCTTCTCATTCTCATCTCTATTTGTAGATGAACACCATCAACAAAGCCGTGAAGAAAGGACCACTCATGACCATGACCTTGGAGTGTGAAACTGAGTTTCCCAAGATTCTCAAGGACCTCATGGTGGCAATGGAAGCACATGGAGCAGCTATATACAAAGGCTTTCTAGTGATGGATGAAGGAGTGGAGTATTGGTGGGTGCAACTTCACTTGTACAAAAACAAGGAAGACAACCACAAAGAAAGGGGATTCTGCATGTACACCAACACTGTGATGCACACCACATTCTTTGAGTCAGCCAGAGATGCAGCTTGGAAGACTATCAAAGAACTAAGTGCTAGAGTCAAGTGCAGGATGCTCAACCTCCAAAAAGACTTAGAGAAAGAGAAGGAACTTACTCAAGAGTTGGAAGCCACCAACCAAGAGTTAAGGGGAGATATAATAGACTTAGTGATGGAATCATGTGAACAAGATAGGTGGGTTGCCTCTAGGAACATTGTGATAGCCACCCGATCCAGTGCGATAGGATTGTGAGCACACTTCGTTAGTTGGACCACCATCTATCACCTTATTTTCCAAAAATGATACCTTAAATAAGTATGGACCTTGATTGATGTAATGGACTTATGAATGTATGACTTGTGTGATGTTTGTGTTCCATGGATATGTATGAATGTTTGACTTGTTTTATCTTAAATTGTGTTGTTCTAACTTTTTCAATCTTATAAATAGATGCCTATTACCATCAGCACCGTTGAGGAGCTCCAGGTTACCCGTTTTGGTCGTCGTATCATTGAGCTTACCACCTTGCTCGATCTTCCTCTTCCCACCATCACGGTGTACCCACTCACCAAGTTCGAGAGGAAGGACCTCTGGGGCTTCAAGGTGAACCAGCCTGGACGCCAGACAGAGCCCACTACGGAGGCCATCGTCTTCAAGCTGATGCACGACGACAGGGAGAGGGGCATGGAGGTAGTCATGCAGGACCTGATAGGACGTCTGTTAGGCCGTCACTCCCGACAGGTTAGGGGCACTCACTTCCACGTCTTCGGAAGGCGTGATGTTGATGGAGAGTCCATTGACTTTGAGGACGACTCAAGGGACGCGGCAGAGCCGATACGTCTCTACCTCCAGGACTTAGAGACTCTTCTCAGGCACGTAGACACGGACATGACGAACGTCATGCTCGGAAATGACGAGCTTCAGGTGCAGCTTCGCGAGAAGGACAAGCTTTTTGCGCAGCAGGATGAGATGATCAAGGAAATGGAGACAAAGTTCGAAGCCCAGGACCGCAAGTTCAAGAGTCAGGAGAAACGCGTCCAGGATAGGAACAAGAAGATCCGGGACATGACCGAGGAACTGAAGTCCAAGGATTTCGAGCTAGAGCAGCAGTAGATGGTTATTGAGAGGCTTCGCTCCCAGAAGAGGGCTCTCAAGGCCAAGGTCGATTCCTTGACCACTACGATTGAGGAGAACAAGACCGCAATGGAGAACGCAGGTCTTACCTTCGTCGAGGAGGAGATTGATGCTGATGAGTAGACTTGACTACTCGTTTACCTTTCATATTCGTACTTGTTATTTGTGAACTTGTTATTGGACCATCCGACATGTGGATGGCTTGCCACTTGTGTGTTTTATTTCATGAACTTATTATCTGGTTGTTGATTATTTTTATTCTTGAGTTGCATACTATGTGTTTTCTTGTGATGTATTGTGCATAAAACATCTATGGGTATCTCATTCTTATCTATTTGAACAAACCACAGATGCCTCCCCATCGCGCAAACCCCAACCACAACAACATCACCCCGGAAATGCAACAAATGATGAATGCGCAAACACAGCTTATGCAAATGATGATGACATTCATTCAAAACCAGAATAACAACAACAACCCTAATAACAACAACAACAACCCTCCGGGTTTTGATATGCTCACCAGATTTCTGCGTCTGAGGCCAGCTATGTTTTCGGGAACAACTGATCCCATGGTAGCCAATGACTGGCTATGTTCCGTGAACAAGGACTTAGTGACCGTGGGCTGCACGGATGCTGAAAAGGTCAGGTTCGCAGCACATCTGTTGGAAGGACCAGCCGCCACATGGTGGGACAACTTCCAAATCACCACTCCTATTGATGAGGTGACTTGGGCTATCTTTGAAGATGGCTTTCGCACTGCTCATATCTCATCAGGAATGATGAGCCTGAAAAAGAAGGAGTTTCACAACTTGAAGCAGCGCCACCGCAGCGTGGCTGAATACATAGAAGAATTCAACAATCTGGCGCGCTATGCACCGGATGAAGTTGACACGGATGCCAAAAGAAAGGAAAAGTTTCTGGAAGGCTTGAATGATGAGCTGAATCTGCAGCTGTCTGTGGCATATTTTCCAACTTATCAGTCTTTGTGTGACAAGGCTGCTATTTTGGAGAGTAAAATGAAGCAAGTCGAGAGTAGAAAGAGGAAACACTCCGACAAGCACAGCTCGGGATCGTCTCACAAACGATCTCACTATGATGACAGTGGCAACTCAGGATCCCATAAGCATGGGAAATTCAGCAAGCACCACAACCACAACCGTCATGACAACAAGCATCACCGCAGTCATGACAATGATAAGTACAAGAACCACAAGAGTGGGCATAAGAGCCACCACAGTGGGAATGGTGGTGGAAGTGGAAGTCAGCCTGCAAAAAAGGACATCAGTCAGGTTGAGTGCTTCAAATGCAAGAAGCTGGGGCATTATGCTAATGAGTGCCCTGAGAAGAAAGTTGAAGGACCTAACAAGCCAAATCCTTTTCAGAAAGGACAGGTTAACCACATCAATGTGGAGGAGGTCTATGAGGAGCCTGATGCCGTTGCTGGTAAGTTCAGACTCAATTCAATTTCAGCATTTGTACTCTTTGATACCGGTGCATCTCATTCATTCATATCAAAAGGATTTGTTGAAAGAAATGAATTACCGGTAGAAACCATTGGGTGTCCTATAAGAGTAAGTTCTCCGGGTGGAGAAATGATAGTAAACTCAGGATGTCATGACTTAGTCATAGAGTTTGGAAAACATAAGTTTCCAGTGAACCTAATAATCCTGAATTCCCAAGGATTGGATGTGATTTTGGGAATGGATTGGATGGCTAAGTATGAGGGAGTACTAGATTGTGCCAATCGTACAGTTACACTCACAACCCCAGAAGGAAAAAGAATAAAATTCAGGTCAAACTTTGAATCCAAAGGAAGTAAGCTGAATTCTCTTAAGGGGGTTAGCATGGATAGTGAACCAATTGTGTGTGAGTATCCGGATGTATTTCCGGAAGAATTACCAGGAATGCCACCGGATAGAGATGTGGAGTTTCTGATAGATCTGATACCAGGTTCTGGACCAATAGCAAAAAGACCGTACAAAATGTCAGTTGATGAACTGAAAGAACTCAAGAAGCAACTAGGGGAACAGTTGCAGAAAGGGTTTATTCAACCAAGTTCTTCATCTTGGGGAGCCCCAGTATTGTTCGTAGAGAAGAAGGATAGGACACAAATATTATGCATTGACTATCGTTCTCTCAACGAGGTAACCATCAAGAACAAATATCCTTTGCCAAGAATCAACGACTTGTTTGATCAGCTAGAAGGAGCATGTGTGTTCTCGAAGATTGATCTTCGGTCAGGTTATTTTCAACTCAAGATAAGAGAGCAAGACATACCCAAGACAACATTCACCACGAGGTATGGATTGTATGAGTACACAGTGATGCCTTTTGGTTTAACCAACGCTCCAGCATACTTCATGAATATGATGAACAAGGTGTTCATGGAATTTCTCGACAAGTTTGTTGTCGTTTTCATCGATGACATCTTAGTCTACTCCAAGAGTAAGGAAGAGCATGAAAGACACTTACGCTTGATACTAGAAAAGTTAAGAGAGCATAAACTTTATGCCAAATTCAACAAGTGTGAGTTCTGGTTAGAGGAAGTTGGTTTTCTTGGTCATGTTATGACAAAGGATGGTGTAGCAGTTGATCCTGCTAAGGTTTCAGCTGTGACAGAATGGGAATCTCCTAAGAACGTAAAAGAAGTTCGCAGTTTCCTTGGTTTAGCAGGTTATTACAGAAGATTCATTGAGAATTTCTCAAAGGTTGCTAAGCCAATGACTGAATTGCTAAAGAAGGACAAGAAATTTGCTTGGTCTGAAGGTTGTGAAGTCAGCTTCCAAGAATTGAAGAAGAGACTTGTAACAGCACCAGTTCTATGTCTACCAGATTTGGAAAAAGATTTCCAAGTATATTGTGATGCGTCTCATCAAGGTTTGGGAGCCGTACTTATGCAAGACGGTAAAGTTGTGGCCTATACCTCGAGACAACTCAAAACTCATGAAGTAAACTATCCTACTCATGATTTGGAGTTAGCCTCTGTCGTCCATGCACTCAAAACATGGAGACATTACCTTTTGGGAAAGCGTTGTGAAGTATTCACCGATCATAAGAGTTTGAAGTATATCTTCACCCAGAAGGAAATCAATATGAGACAAAGGAGATGGCTAGAGCTTATCAAGGATTACGACTTAAGTTTGCAATACCACCCCGGTAAAGCAAATGTAGTAGCAGATGCTCTAAGTCGTAAGACGTTTGTAAATGGCCTTACCAAAGGGGAATTGCCAGATGAATTGTGTAAGCAATTCAAAGAACTCAGATTGGAGATTGTGCATGAAGGACATCTCATGTCCTTAGAAGTTCAACCCACTTTGTTGGACAAGATCCGAGAAGCTCAGAAGACTGATAAGGAAATTGAAAATATTAAGGAAAATATTAGTCTAGGGAAAGCTAAGAATTTCCATATAGACGAACAAGGTACTTTATGGCACGGGAAACGTATATGTGTTCCACAAGACCCGGAGTTGCGGAAACTGATCTTACAAGAAGGTCACAACTCTCCGTATTCTATTCACCCGGGAAACACCAAGATGTACATGGATATGAAAGAAAGATTTTGGTGGAATAATCTAAAAAGGGACATCGCCGAGCATATTGCTTTGTGTGATGTGTGTAGCAGAGTAAAAGCGGAGCATCAGAAACCAGCGGGTTTGCTTCAACCATTGCCTATTCCTGAATGGAAGTGGGAAAATATCGGTATGGATTTCATTACCGGATTACCAAGGACAAGGTCAGGGTATGATTCCATATGGGTAGTAGTGGATCGCCTAACTAAAGTGGCTCATTTTATACCCGTGAAGACAACTTATACAAGTGCCAAGTTAGCCAAGATCTACATGAGCAGAATTGTATGCCTTCACGGTGTGCCTAAGAGTATAGTGTCTGATAGAGGAACTCAGTTTACTTCTCATTTTTGGAGACAGCTTCATGAATCTTTGGGAACAAGGTTGGAATTCAGCACTGCTTTTCATCCTCAAACTGATGGACAAACAGAAAGGACTAACCAAATTCTTGAAGACATGTTGAGGGCATGTGCCCTAGACTATGGAGCAAGTTGGGATGAAAGTTTGCCTTACGCAGAATTCTCTTACAATAACAGTTATCAATCTAGTATTGGGATGGCACAATTTGAGTTTCTCTACGGAAGAAAGTGTACCACCCCATTGCTATGGAATGGTGTAGGAGAAAGAAGTTTATTTGGACCTGATCTTATCAAAGACGCCGAAGAGAAGGTCAAATTGGTTAAGGACAGGTTGAAGATAGCACAGTCCCGACAGAAAAGTTATGCGGATTCTAAGCGTAGAGAAGTCACCTACGAAGTTGGGGATAGAGCTTATCTTAGAGTATCACCACTTCGTGGAGTGAAAAGATTTGGAGTCAAAGGAAAGTTGGCACCAAGATATGTTGGGCCATTCAAGATTCTAAGTCGCAAGGGAGAAGTTGCATATGAAGTTGAATTGCCAAAGTCTCTGTCAGCTGTCCATAATGTGTTTCATGTGAGTCAGCTTAAGAAATGTCACCCAGAAATGGAAGAATCTTCTCTGAAGGATACCATACCATTGGAAGAAGTTCAACTAGAAAGTGACCTCACCTATGAGGAAAAGCCTGTCAAGATTCTTGAGACCGCAGAAAGAGTCACAAGGACAAAAACTATCAAGTTTTGCAAGGTGCAATGGAACCATCACTCCGAAGAAGAAGCAACATGGGAAAGAGAAGATGATCTTCGGAAAGACCACCCTCACCTATTTGCTAGCCAATCCGAATCTCGAGGGCGAGATTCATCTTAAGGGGGTTAGATTTGTAACATCCCTAAAATTCATATTTCAAAGCTCATTCATATCATCCTTGCATCCATCATCATTTAGGGTTTTCTCAAAACATTTCAGAAAACAGAAACTTATGGTGTCATGATTTTATGTGGACAGACCTATTTTAAATGGCCAACACCACTTGTAAGTTTGATTGTTGTAAACCAGGAAGGTTGCCTTCTATGAGCATAGAATTTAAGTGTAGAATTAAACCAACATTTTCAAATGGAAATGGGTTTCAAAAAAAAACAATCTTTTAAAATTTTTAAAACCAAGTGCCTAGCCTCTGATATTTTGATCCCCAAGCTTGACCAATCCTTTACAAAGCTACCCCATGGATTTATGACCATTTTTGAGACTATTGCTCACTACAAGAATCCCAGAAAAATTTGAATTCAAATTGAACTTGATTTCATTTGAAAATCTACCCAGAAAATCAAAATAGAAAAGGAAAAAGAATTAAACAAAGGAAAAGGGCCACGCGCCAGGTTTTAGGCCCAGCATCGAATCGAGCCCAACTAGCCCACCCGGTGGTTTCCTTTTCTTTTCTCATGCGCGAGCGCACGCAACCTGTCGCTGACAGACGGACCCCACACTCACTTCGCGCACATCGCTGACGAGCGGGCCCTGCCCACGCTGTCATCGTCTTCCCCAAACCGCGCCCGCGACCACGTCGCAGCTGCAGTCACGGCCGGTAATGGCGCGGCATAAATGGGCATTAATCCGCGAGCGTTTCCTGTCGCGGCACCGGCTATAAGATCCCCACCTCCTAGCGACCATTTTCCCCCAGTCGATTCTACCTTCACGCCACCAGGCTGCCCACGACTCACCCAACACCGCCGCAGACAGAGCTTGCTCCGGCGAACGATTCCGGTGAAACCCGTACGCCCCTTCCTTTCTGATTCATTCGGGCCACTTCGCAATCTCCTTGCGCACATCCTGACCCCACCAGTTCATCCTGTATTGCCCCAGGTCGCCATTCCCGCTCGACGCCGCAAGCATCTGACGACCACCTCGACTCTGGCAACCAAAAATCCGTAAGTCCCGTGCGCCCCTTCACTTCTGACTCACATTAGAATGTTCGCCACGGTCTTGCGCATCTTCTAAACCCCCTGGCTTGTGTTAGGGCGACGCGGAACCTCGGCAACTACTCCGACAACAACCACCCGACGCCGTCCGTAACTCCGACGAGCAATCCTCGCCGTGACAGCACGCCCCTCCGCAAACCAGTACCACGTCGAGCTTCAGCACGCCTTGGCGGATCTGGTAAGCACCTTCTTGCTTCCTGGAGCGATGTAGAACGCCGGCGCCGCCGTAGTCAGACGCGCCGCCTCCAATTAACGCCGCTAGCGCCGCCAGATTGTGGCTTGATGGTTTGGTCCGTTGGATCTGCATCGTAGGGCTAGGATAGATCTTGATCGAAGAGGTACGCGCGCGTCTGAGCCGCCAGATCTAAGTTAGATCCTATGGCCTGCGACTGCCGATCCGCGCGAAGCGGTACGCGCCAGTGAGGCTGCGACACGTGGCTAGGGATAATTCAAAAACAGAAATTTGAATCAGATTTAGATCCAAACTTTAAACTGCTATAACTTTTGAATGCCACGTTAGAATTTTGCAAACTTTATACCGTTGGATTCAGTGAAACAAGAACTTTCTGAATATCCAATTTGTTTAACAAATAGTAACAGTTAAAATGACTTTATTTGTAGAAACATGTTTAAGACTATTTTAAGTATAGATTTATTTTGGTAAATTGTATTGGTGCCAAATAAGTTTAGTTGGCAAACTTGTGAATTGTTAAGTTTCTGTAAACATGTGCATGCTTAGTAGAATTTTCAAAATCACCACTTGGTAAATTCTTGCATGCATGCATTCATATTATTTTTGGTTGAATATAATTGTGTGTAATTGTATGTTATAATTTTTGTGTAGATCTTGCTAGTGATTGTGATTGTGAAGAGTGCTACTCTCCCCACTACCAAGGCAAGTGATATTTTCATGAATATTTCTATCCTATGTTTTGTACTAGCATTAGATATTTTGCTAAGTCTTGCATGCTATTTTTGCCTAATGCTAAGTTGGGAAATCCTAAGTAGTGTAGAATTGTAGAATTGCTAGGTAATTTTCCTAAGTTAAGTTATCTTACCATGCTTAGCCTAGCTATTTAGCAAACAAGGGTTGGTGAAAAATCTATACTTACTATGATGAAAATATTTCTAAGTCATGAGACTTATGCCTTCCTAATAAAACAACTAAGTCAAATGAACCTCCTGGGTGGAATGGAAGGATTGGGTTATGTTGAGTGGTTACACAAGGCCATGGACTTGGGTTGTGTATCTCACTTGTGGTATGCCACCCAGGCACAAAGGGATTTGGAGGCCAAGTGTTGAGAAAGCTTACAGTGCAACCACTTGGCAATATGGGCTCTGCCTTGATCATATAGGTTGCTGGAACTTAGTCATTTGGACAGTTGGTGGTAGTTGGGATGATAGGTTGGAACGCGTCCATTTGACTAAGGAAAGGCTTCTGAAAGGTCCTGTCTTGGGAAACCAAGTCTGGTGGGGAAAGTGCACAACCTCTGCAGATGGAAAAACCTAAGTACTTAGCCTAGTCCAAGGAAATGGACAACTTGAGCATCAAGACATGGAAGCTATAAGAATCTCATCACTCCAACTTCTAAGTAAAAATTTGTGGGAGAACAAGGGTGAAGGACCCCAATGTCTATTGGTGGTTTCTTGGGAAGTTTTTGATAAAGAAAAACTTAGTGATTTCAACTAATAGGTAAAACCTATTTTCAAGCAAAGCAAGCCAAGCTACACTTAGCCAAAATGCATGTAGTAATATAGTCCACTTAAAATATACTAAGGTATCACTTGCCAATACTATTCCAAAAGTATTGACCCTCTGTGGCTGTAACTTGTGATGTTGCAGGTTACTCCGATGATGAGTAGGAGTCATGAGTCTACACTCAACATGCTTGCCTGTGGCACATGAAGATGAAGACTTATGTTATTTACTTATTCCTTAAACTCTTGTACTAGGCCTATGGCCCTGAGTTGTAAAAGACTATGTTTTATCTCTAGAATGAATGTAATAAACGACCTTTGTATCTGTGTACTTCATCTTAAACTGTGGATGCTAGCATTGATCCAGGGACTAGCATTGCAATCACAGGGATCCTTTCCTTTATAAAGGATGGGTCTAACACTAATGCTCCACCCCCCCTCGCACTCTAATGCCGCCACGTGTGCCCCCATTTGTCCCGGTTGGTGGGGCAACCGGGACTAAAGGTTAGAGCTTTAGTCCCGATTGCCCCGTCCCGGTTGGGCAACTGGGACTAATGCCCCTTACCAACCGGGACCTATAGGGCGTTTTCTACCAGTGCTCTTTGCTATGGGTTTAGTTCCTGGCAGTAAGTCTATTAGAAACTCCACATCCCTATCTGGTGGAATTCTAGGTAATTCTTCTGGAAACACATCAGGATACTCCTTCACTACTGGTACCCTGTCTAGGCTAACCCCCTTAAGAGAATTTAGCTTACTCCCTTTGGGTTCAAAGTTAGACTTGAACTTAATCCGTTTATTTTCTGGGGTTGTGAGTGTAACAGTTCGTCCGGCATACTCTATCACTCCCTCATAATGAGTCATCCAGTCCATGTCTAATATTACATCCATTCCTTTGGACTCTAGGATTATTATACTAACTAGAAACTTGTACTTTCCAAATTCTAGGACTAGTTGATGACATCCAAAATTTACTATCATTTCTCCACCTGGGGAGCTTACTTTAATAGGACATCCAATTGTTTCAGTTGGGAGTTTATTTTTCTCTACAAATGCTCCTGAAATGAATGAATGCGATGCGCCGGTATAAAAAAGGATACATGCTGGAAAGGAATTAATCTTGAACTTACCCATCAGAGCATCAGACTCTTCTTGGATTTCCTCTACATTGATGTGATTCACATGACCCTTTTGAAAAGGATTTGGCTTGTTAGTCCCATAAGTCTTCTTTTCTGGGCATTCATTAGCATAGTGCCATGTTTTCTTGCACTTGAAACATTCAACCTGACTGATGTCTCTCTTGGCTGGATGATTTCCATTGCCATGTCCATTATGGTGATTCTTGTATCCACTTTTGTTGTTTCGGTAATCCCCATTGGTGTGTCCATGATGTTTATTGCTATCGTGGTGGTGGTTGTTATGATTCCCGTGCTTGTGGGATCCTGAACTTCCACTTCATTCACCATAAGAACGCTTGTGAGATGATCCTGATCCATGCTTATCAAAATGGTGTTTCCTCTTCCTATTCTCAACTTGCTTCATCTTGATTTCTAAGATGGTAGCTTTGTCACACAGAGATTGATAAGTTGGAACATAAGCAATAGATAGTTGCATGTACATTTCATCATTCAACCCTTAAATAAACTTCTCTTTCCTCTTTGCATCATTGTCAACATCATCCGGTGCATAACGTGACAGATTGTTTAACTCTTCAATATACTCGGAAATACTGCGATGGTGTTGTTTAAGGTTGTGAAATTCCTTCTTCTTCAACCCCATTACTCCTGAAGAGATGTGAGTGAATCCATCCTCAAACATTGCCCAAGTCACTTCTTCAATAGGGTTAGTGACTTGAAAGTTATCCCACCAAGTAGTTGTTGGTCCTTCTAGTAAGTGTGCTGAAAATCTGACTTTCTCGGCATCATTGCAACCAACTGTGACCAAGTCTTTGTTCACGGAACGTAGCCAATCATTTGCTACCATGCGATCAGTTGTACCAGAAAACTTAGCAGGTCTCAACCTTAGAAACCTTGTATGCATATCAAGAGCTAGTGGGTTGTTCTGGTTCTTGTTATTGTAATAGTAGTTGTTGTTGTTGTTGTTGTTTTGATTCTGGTTCTGGTTTGCCATAAACTGAGTCATCATCTGCATCAACTGTGTCTATGCAGTCATCAACTGTTGCATCTCATTTTCATTGTTGTTATTGTTGGGATTGGCACGGCGAGGAGTCATATGTGGTTTCAATAAGGATAAGTAAAGATAAATACCCCATAGATTCTAATATGCACAATACAACATATAACAACAATCAACAATCAAGCAAGCACAAGATAAACTTTAGGGTTCAAAACATCACGATCAACATGTTTGCAAAGATAAATAACATACTAGCATAGTCATCCACAAGTTGGCATGATCAATGCGACTCGATAATAAAATGATAAGATAGATATATAGATAGATAGGTATCACTACTCCTCCATGTGAACTTCCTCCTCCATTAGCGCAAGTCCTGCTGCGGCGAATCCTGCCTAGTATTCCTCCAAGCTTGTAGTCAAAGCATCAACCTTCGCATGTAGCTCTCTCTTCTGTGAGCGAAGCCTCTCTATCACCTCGTGATCTGCATCTAGCTCAAGGTCCTCAAGCTCCAACTTAGTCTCCATATCCTTAATCTTCTTGTTCCTCTCTTGGATCCTCTTCTCTTGGCTCTTGAATTTCTTCTCTTGCCCTTCAAACTTCTCCTCCATTTCCTTGATGCGCTTCTCTTGCTCCTCGAAGGCTTTGTCCTTCTCCTTAAGTTGGACACGTAGCTCATCATTTCTAAGCATCACATTAGTCCTATCCGTATCAAGGTGCCTAATGAGGATCTCTAAGTCCTGGTGGTAGTGTCGCACAGTCTTGATGGTCTCCTTAGTGGCCTCATCCAACACAATAGGCTCTCCGTCCTTGTCGCGTCTCCCAAAGAAATGGAAGTAGTGGTTCTTGAGCTCGGCAGAGTGACGTCCACCTAGGCATCCTATCAGCTCCTGCATGGCGACGTCGAGGCCTCTCTCTAAGTCATCGTGGAGTATCTTGAAGGAAATTTCCTCCGTTGGAGACTCTCTCTGGCGTCCTGGCTGAGTAACCCTGAATCCCCACAAGTCCTTCCTTTGAAACTTCCTGAGCTGAAGTCCCTTGATGGTAGGGATTGGAAGAGCTAGCACATTTACGAGCTCCAAAATGCGAATCCCAAAGCGAGTTCCCTTGAATTCCTTGGCAGTGCTGTAAACGAAGTTCGACATCTTTTGCATAGGATGGAGAAAAATTAGAGATAATATGAAGAAAACATAAAGTAATAATAGATGCAAAAGGTTAAAACAAAAGCCAATAGCATTCAACAAAACATTAATCCACACAAGTAGCGGCATACATTATTCAACTCAAGCATCAAGGTTCAACCACAACTTAGTCAAAAAAATTAATGCATATATTTTTCCATACCACATAGGTTGGTATGATAAAATTATTAATGTGAGAAAACGCCAAGAGTGGTGGTCCAACTATAAGATACGTCGTGTCCTTCACTCACTAGTCAAGGTAGCTATCTGGGCATCCTTGGTAGCAATCTATTTGTCTTGATCACAAGACTCACATGCTAAGTCTATAATATCCCTCCTTAGCTGTTTTATGGTGGTCTCTAAGTCTTGGGTATGTTTTTTCTCCTCTCTAAGATCCTTCTGAGTGGTGAGCATTCTACACTTAAGTCTTTCTCCAAGCTCTTCAATGGCATTCCATACTGCATTTCTTGTAGAATTAAAGAATGACATATGCATTTTAGAGTTGGTGACCATGCAAAACCCCGTTTCATTGTGGTCATCCTCCTTATTTTTATATAAGTGGAGTTGCACCCACCAATACTCTTCTCCTTCATCCATCATCGGAAATCCCTTGTATACGGCTTCACCATTTATCCCCAAGCTGATCATGAGGTTCTTGAGTTCCTTGGGAAATTCCGTATCACATTCTAGTGTCATAGTTAATAGTGGTCCCTTCCTGACGAATTCATTGATGGCGAACATCTACAAATAGAGATGGGAAAGAATATTAGGAGAGGTTTTACGAGATGAAAAGAGACAAAGTGTAAAATTCATAATGGTGTTATATTTTCCTAGTGGCTTTCTTAATCTAATACATCTTAGGGTCACAAACCTACAGGCAACACAGTGCTCTAATACCATCTGTAAGATCTCACCCAATAAGGTAGAGATCCTTGTGATTGCAGTTCTAGTCCCTGGATCGTTTTTCTAGCACCCACGGTTTAAGATGAAGTACACAGAAACAAAGGTCATTATTACAACGCAAATCCAGGAGTACAATAGTTCTTAAAACTCACTTAGCCCAAGGCTAACTTATTTAGAGTTCTCAATACATAGCATAATAATAGATTCTTCATCTTCATACGCCACAGGAAAACATGTCGAGTGTAGACCCGTAACCCTACCCACCATCAGAGTAACCTACAACATGGTAAGTTACAGCCACAAAGGGTCAATACAGTTGTAATTGTATGGGCAAATGATACCATAGTTGTATAGTAGAACCTAACAACTACATGAATATGGCTAAGTGTGGATTTGGCTGGCTTTGCACAAAGAAAGTTTTATCCTACTAGTTTGAAAATACTAAGTTTTGCTTTTACAAAACACTAAGGTACCACCAATAGACATTAGTGAACCTCTACCCTTGTTCACCCATAATTTTAACTTAGGAAAATTGGGATGAGGAGATTTTTGTACTGTTTCAATGTCTTGATGCTCAGAAATTGTCCATAACCGGGGAAACGGCTAAGTACTTAGTTTTTTTACCCTCTAGAGAGGTAGTGCACTTTCCCCACAAGAGTCGACAAACATCGAGACGAGACTTTCAGAAGCAATCCCTCAAGCCACCACGAACGCGTTCCATCCTATCAATTCTACCACCCTCTGTCCGTTTGGCTGAGTTCTCACAACTTAGTTGGTCAAGGCAGAGCCCATATGCCATGTGGTTGCACTGGAAGCTTCACGACACAAACATCTCAAATCTCTTTGTTCTTGGGTGGACATCCACAAGTGTGATACACCAGGGTAAACCATAGAAATGGGCCCTGAGTAACCACTCAACATAATCCATACAAGTCCCAATCCACCCAGGTGTTTCATTAACATTGGTTGTTTTCTTAATCAAAAATATAAGTATATAAATTTCCACAACATCATAATATGAATTTCCACCCACGAATTCTAATAGCAAGACTAAGCATTCTAGCATACCATGTCTCTTAACTTAGGAAAATGCTAAAAATATATAATCTATAGGATTTCCATAGCATAGCAATATGAAATAAAACTATCATGCATGTCCTACTAAAATAACACTAATGCAATTGGTAAAATAATAGGACATATGATGAAAATATCACTTGCCTTGGTAGCTAGTAGAATAGGTATCCTCACATCAACAAACTTCACAATCTACACAACAAATCAAACAACAAAATACAATTCAATATAGGCACTAAAAAATAATATGGATGCATGCAATTATGCAAAGATATGAAAACCACACTTTTAAAACCAAAGTGTACAGTACAGAACATAAAGTACACCATCTAAAGGCCAAAGATCATAAAATCCACATAAAAATAATTTATACAATAATTTTTATAGTCAAAATAGCCCTAGAAATGTCTCTGCCTAACCTCAAGTTTTATAGAAACAAGTGAAAAAATAAGGCCACGGTACTAAAGTTCACATTTTTATGAATCCATAGACACCAAATTTGCATTTTTCTGAATTGTGTATCAAAAGTTATGAATTTTGCAAGTTTAAACATCTAACAAATCATTTCTGGATTTTAAACAGAAAACCCAGACACGTGGCGTAACCCTACTGGCTGGTACCACTCCACACGGATCAAGTGCACGCACCGTTATATCTAAGTCAGATCGCACGGCTCAGATCAGCCGGTACCCCTTCGCTAACGTGATCTATCCTAACCCTCGGATCTGGATCTAGCGGACCAGAGCGCTTTGGCCAGAAACGGGCGGCGCTGATGGCGTGTGCGGCGGCGGCGCGTCTTACGACTGTGCACTGGCGGTTCTAAGGGGTAAGGGGATGGTGCAGGGTGGTTAGCAAGGTCGCGAGGATAAGGCGGTTTCCGTGGTAGACGTGGTTGTCGAGAGCGCACGGGCTCGTCGATAATTCCTCGCCGGAGTTGCTTCAAGCGTCGGTGGCTTGTAGTCGTAGATGAAGCTAAGCCCCTAGGGCACAAGCAAGCATAAGAAGAGGGTTAGCAGATGCGCCCGAGGACAACGGACATCATAGAGCAAGGCAGAGGGCAAGGGGTGGTCAGAACTCACCGAATTTCGTCGCCGGAGTTCGTCGGAACAGCGGTGGCTCGAGCTGGAATTCTCGGAGCCTAGGGGATCTCTGGTGGAGTGGGGTGAAGGGAAATGGAGAGGGAGCAGTGTTAATAAGTAGCAGGTTCTATGGGGGAAATCAAGCCACGAATCAAGCGAATTAACGTGAATTCAATTGGGGGAAGAAACAACAGAGAGGAGCGGGTCTACGCACGAGATTGACGATGACGACGTGGCAGTGGGGCCAGCTTGCCAGTGGGAGGGTGCGGGCTTAGCACGGTGAGAAAAGAAACAGAGGGGGAGAGGGGGAGCCGGGTGGGCTGCTAGGTCGCGGTGCTGGGCCGCGTCGGTTGGAAGGTAGGCTTCTCTTTTCTTTTTTCCTCTAGTCTTTTTCTTTTCTGTTTTATTTTCTAATAACGATTTGAACTAGTAAATCAAATCCAAATCAATTCAAACCTTCACCAAAATGTGAGGGTGTGAACCTAGTGTTCAAAAAGATTTTAAAACATCATACCTCTAATAAAACATTTTGGGGTAAAAATAAAAATAAAAACACAAGCCCCACACTTGCATATAAAGAGGGGTTTTTAATAGGGTTTTCCTAGGTTTAAAATTTTGAAATTTTTAGTGCAATGCCCACATGCCATGATGATATGAATGCAATGATAATGTTTTGGTTTAATTAAAATTGGGATGTTACACGGTTCATTGAGTCTCACTTTTCTGCTTGAAGAAGTAGAACCATGTGTACCTTGAGTAGTCATCAACAATGACAAGACAATACTTCTACCCACAGAGAGTTGCATGAGAAGGAGGACCAAAAAGATCCACATGAAGGAGCTCTGAGATTTTTTTTGATGAAATAAGTGTCTTCCTTCGGGGGGAGAGTCATGCATCTTTCTTTCAACACAAGCCCTGCAAACACGATCTTTGGCAAAGGAAATATTTTCTTTTAGTTCAAGAATGTGGCCACCCTTGTGAAGACTTTGAAAAGTTCTCATATTGACGTGGGATAGATGGAGATGACATAACCAGCCTGGTTTTCCAAATAAGCACATTGGACCTGCACTGGTTTTCCTAGAAAAGTCCACCACATAAATTTCATTTTCGACATACCCAACGAAAGTGACCTTTAGAGACTTTCTCCACAAGAGTACCACTATATCATCATCAATGAAAATTTCAAATCCCATCTTACAAAGGTGTGAGACCCTGGCGCATGGCTTAATAGGATTGGTAGGATACCCATATCAACAAGTTGCAACTTCTTTTCTAGAAGCTCATCTGAAAAGAACTCCAAGGTTAAGCGTGCTTGGCCTATAGAAATTTGAGGATGGGTGACCGACCTGGAATCAGGTACCGGGTGCGCACGAGTGAGGATAAAGTGCATAGAAAATACTAGTGTGGTCTGTGGGGTTAGTCTAGAGATCCTATTGAGCTCCCAGGAGTGACAGCCGTTGGTCCGGAGAGGCCGGGGTGTTACAAGTGGTATCAGAGCTAGGTTCTCGCGGTTACGTGGGCGTGGGCGGCGGGTCAGTGGCGGACATGTGGAGCATGGAGCGTTTATCCTGGAGTGGACACATTATGGCACATGTGCTGGCACTGGACAGAGTATATCATGAAAGACATCAGTTCCCATAAAAGATTTAATGCATTCATAATCATAATTTATACCTGACTTTCTTCCTTTGTCATTCTCCCATGCTTTAGTGTTCTCTTGAATACGGTCTAGAAGATCCCATTTAGCTTCTTTTTTCATACATGTGAATGATCCAGCGCACGAAGCATCTAATAAATCTTTATCATGAAGAGAAAGCCTTGCATAAAAGTTATTAATAATATTATTATTAGGGAGTTCATGAATAGGACATTTAAGCATTAGTAACTTCAATCTC
This sequence comes from Avena sativa, assembly GCA_916181665.1. Taxonomy (NCBI): domain Eukaryota; kingdom Viridiplantae; phylum Streptophyta; class Magnoliopsida; order Poales; family Poaceae; genus Avena; species Avena sativa. Next base: position 190,443,674 of record OV702282.1, on the reverse strand, counting down.
CCCCAAGCTTGGGCTGTACTCTCTCCATCACGAGGCCAAAAGTTATATATTTGATTCCTATCCTTATGAATCTCACTAGGAGGATAGAATTTAGAATAAAAGAGAGGTACTATTTCCTCCCATTCCATAGATTGTCCATTCTTCAGCAGCTTATACCATTCTTCAGCTCTTCCTTTCAATGATATAGAGAGTAACTTATTCTTAACTTGTTCAGTTGTGATACCTGCACACTTAAACAACCCACATAATTCATGGATAAAAAGCAAGTGATCACCATGATGGACAGTTCCATCCCCAAATAATAATTATCCATAACACGATCAACAATTCTTGTAGGTATCTTAAAAGGATCTATATCAACATGTGGTGGTTCATCTACTAACCTAGCAGTGGTAGTGACTTTACCAAACAGGAAACCAAGTGGGCTATCCATATTGGAACAAAGTAACAAACATAAATAAAAAACAATACTCACAGTAGAAGTTTCCTCTACCAGTTCCATTGTTCAATAGGGCTTCACTCCCCGGCAACGGCATCAGAAAATAGTCTTGATGACCCACAAGTATAGGGGGTGTATCATAGTATTTTCAATAAATAGTAGTGTTGATCCCAACGAGGAGCAGAAGGTGTTGACTAGTGGTTTGAAGCAGAAAATCTCTGTAAATACTTAACAAACAGATTTTTAGGGTTTTTTTATAAAGCAAGGAAATAAAGTGCAAGTAAATAAAGACAACAAATAATTGCAGCAAGTGGCCCAATCCTTTCTTAGCAAAGGACAAGCCAGTGGTAATACTTATGAGGACCAAACGTTCTCGAGGACACATGGGAATACTGCCAAGTGCTTTCGTTTCATATAGATGATTAATCTTCTTTTGTTTGATAAGTGTTGTGTGGGTGAACCTGTGCTAATGTACCGACCTTACTTTGAGTAATACATACTTGTGATTAAACCCCTTGCAAGCATCCGCTACTACAACAAAGTAATTAAGATAAAAACCTAACCACACCTTAAACTCTAAGATCCTACACTACCTTGTGCAAAGGTTTCCTAACGGGGGTTCAGGTTTCTGTCACTCCGGCAACCCCACAATTAGTATCCAAATACACAATGCATTCCCCTAGGCCCATAAATGGTGAAGAATCATGTATTCGAGGTTCACATGACACCACTAGAAGAATAGCACCACAACTTAAATATTAAGCCATTGAATAATACCTCAACACAATTCCACTACTAACAACATGACTTCTCCCATGTCCTCAATAACTAAACGAACTACTCACGAGACATCTTATGGATCAAGATCAGAGATGATATAATGATGGATAACAATATGAACAGAAACAATAATTCAATGATTCCACTCACAAGCATCAACTGCAATAGTAATCAACACCGGGAAAGTTTCCCCTAAGAACTATGCAAGATTCAACACAATTGTTATAGCGGTATGGAGTGGTGATGATGGTGCTAGTGGAGATGGTGGTGAGGATGATGATGATGATCCCGATGAAGTCTGGCTTGATGACAGTGTTGATGGCCACGATCTCCCCTCTCCAGGAAGGAATTTCCTTGGCAGAAATCTGTCTACCGGAGAGCTCTTTCTCTCTTTGTAGTTTCCGCCCCGCAGAGGCGGCGGAATCTTTCTATGGTCGCTCCCAGACCTTTAGGGTTTCAGGAGGAAGATATAGGCGAAGAGGCGGAGCAGGAGGTAGGCCAGGGTGGCCACACCCCCTGGTGGCGCGGCCCAGGGTGGCCCGCTCCTGGGGGGTGTGGGCCCCCTGTGGCCCTACTCCGCCTCCCCTTCTATCTTCCTTCGTCTTCTAGAAAAATATGATTTTCCATATTTTTTCTGGTATTTTTCTGATCTTCGCGAAAATTGCATCTAGACACCGCTTTTTCCATCAGAATCCTGACTCCGGCAGTTCATCCTCCAAGAATCATCTAACATGCAAAAACAGATGAAATAACATAAGTATCACCTCTTAATAAGGAATATATCAATGAATAACAGCAAATTATGATATATAATGGTGATGCAAATTGGACGTATCAACTCCCCCCAAGCTTAGACCTCGCTTGTCCCCAAGCCAAAACTGAGCTCAGTAAACATGTCCACAGGTTTATGGAGTGAAGTGTTGATAAAAATAATATGGACAAGAAGCATCACACTTACCAATGCACAACTCATAGTAGAAAGCAACTCACCATTATATAACTTAACTTGCAATGAGTATGGGAGTCACAATAAAGATGCATAAAGATAAATCATAATTGGGAATGACAAACTTTGTTCTTGGTCAGAGAACAGATGACAAACAGTTTTCAAGCAAAGCTTTTGTAAAGAAGTTTATAACAGGAGTACTCCTTTCTCAAACATAAAAGGATTTTCACAATGTGGCTTTCAAAATAATACTCATTCAAATAAGATTCTTGTGAAAAACAAGGAAGATAAGGAACATGATTGAATAAATCATCATATGAATGATTGAAACACAACAACTCAAATGCTTGCTGGAGATAGAGAGGAATAGGTTTACAGACTCAACTCAGAAGTAGAAGAAAGGCCCCTTAATAGAGGGAAGCAGGGATTTTAAGTTCATAAAGAGCTTTCAAAAGATTATGGTACTTACTAGCATTGAGATCTCATGGCCCCTATCATAAGCATCTTGAGGTGATTAAGGTTAAAGTGAACAAAGATGGAGCATATGCTTGACAAAGTATAAGTTGGCAATCTCATGTCCCTTGAGTACGAGGGACGCTCCTCATGCTACTCAAATTTATTTACCAGTAAGTTCTTGTCATAGTAAATACATGTGTATCATAGAGAACCGCCAACGGGGTACCCCTTGCATATGATACAAGATCTATCCCATATCAAAATGACAAGGCAAGAAGACAATGAGCATCTCAGCAATCTTCTTATTTACCATGGTAAAATGGTTCTTTTTTCTCTCTTTCCTCTTTTCAATGTCTCTTTTTTTATAAGAAGAAAGCTTCATATATTGCTCACTATGGTGATGCTGCAAGTTTCCACCATGATTAGGCATGGCTTAGGCTAGCGGCCCGGGTGTTTCTCTAACGCATATACATAACTCCATGGACTTACAAGCTCCCCTTTTATTTCACACCGATGACATCCATAAACAAAAGAGCATGATATCAACGGGGTAGATATTTACAAGTGTTGAAAGTGTTCCCTATGACAGCACAGTTCTGCTAATCCCAACTTATAAGTGCAAGCATATACAACATAGATGACATAGTGGTTCAAGTTTATTAAAGGCAAGAAAATAAGGTGTACTATCAAGTTCGTGAGAGATTTACTAACTAGTTTTCACATAACAAAAGAATTTTTAATTTGAAAGATATATGAAGCTTGAGGATTTACTTGGGATAGCAATAATGATAATAGGTAGATATGGTGGACACAGATGGCATAGGTTTTGGTTTATAGGATTGGATGCACGAGAAGTATTCCCTCTTAGTACAGGGTTTTTCTAGCAAGGCTGGGTAGCAAGCAAAAGAGTTGAAGGAAACAAGCAAACATACAAGTGATAAAGCCAAACATTCAATCTTCCTTGAAGACACAAAAGATCTTAAATAAAGAATATTAAGCTTATGAGCCAATCAAGAAAGAAAAAAATGATACAAAATACCTGTAGGTTCTTTTCTATTTTCCTTTCAAACCTCAAAAAGTGTTGCTACTGACCAGAGCTTGGTTTTCCAAAACCATTTTAGATTTACTTGATTCTCCCAAAGTGATACCAATACTAATCAACAGGATCAATCATAAAATAGAGATTGCAAACTAAAATAAGAAGTGCAAAAATTAAAAGATGAAGCTTCTCATTAATATTCCATAAAGGCACTCACACCAAGGGATACATAGATAACCAACTAAAGGAGAGATACTTCCACAATTCAAATCATCATATATGATAACTTCTCTATTCAAGATATGAATCTACTAAAAAGGTAAAAAGATAATGATAATGATGTGATACTGCGGCACTCCCCCAAGCTTGTAACATACCAAGGGGATGCCAAATCCTGATGACGAATTACTCCTTCGGTGGTGGTGGTGTTCCCTTGATAAGCTTTTCAATCAGCTTCCTCAAATCTTCAATCTCGAAGGTTAGAGTACGAATCAACTCCGAATTATGCTCAATGCAGTTCATGATCATGTCCAAGCCCCACACGACGAATGGCCAGGTGATGGGGATGGTCTTGAGCGCCAAGCTGGGTACGTGCGTCTGGTTGGCGTACTTTTGGCACCCGACACAATGTTGGATGAGGTCGACCGCGTCGGCATGCGCGGTGAGCCAGTAGAAGCCGTGTTGCATGACTTTGGCGACTAGGGACCGAGCGCCGGCGTGGTGGCCGTAGTCGCCGTTGTGGATGTCTTGGAGGATCTTGCGGCCTTTCGCGGGCTGCACACAGCGTTGGAACACGCCTGTCACTCTGCATTTGTGGAGCTCGCCGTTGATGATGACAAGGATATGCAGCGGCGCATGATCATGCGTGCCTCCGTCTTGTCTGCTGGCAGGATCCCTCCCTCGAGGTAGGCGACGTATGGCGCGGTCCAGTCGCTTGGCTCCATGATCATGGCGACCAAGGCTGGTTCTGGTTGCAGCGGTATCCCGAGGTAGATCTCCTTCGGGGGAGAGACGAAGGGCTTGGTCATGGTGTCGAGAAGACACCGGCGGGTGGCGCGTGGCGAGCCAACCCAATGCGAGAGAGGGCATCGGCCTCTTCGTTCTTGCGCCGGTCGATCCACTCGATGGAGTAGCCGGCTAAGTGGCCCCCCAGCTGGTCCACTGAGTGGCGGTATGCCGCCATGGTGGGGGAGACGGCGTCGCAGGTGTCGGCGACTTGCGCGGCGACGAGGTCGGAGTCGCCGAAGCACCGTAGGCAATTGATGTTCATCTCCTTGGCGGCTCACATGCCGTGAAGGAGGGCCTCGTACTCATCCATGTTGTTGGTGTAGGGGTGAAGTCGAGGTACATCACGTAGCGCAGCTTGTCGCCCTTGGGAGAGGTGAGTATGATCCCTACCCCTGCGTCGTCTGCGTTGTTGGACCCGTCGAAGTGGAGCGACCAGTAATGTAGGTACGACAGCTTCTATAGCTGTTGCACCTCCTCCCAGTCGGCGAGGAAATCCGCCAGGGCATCCGACTTGATTGCCTTGCGTGGCTCGTACTTGATGTTGTGTACGCAGATCTTCTTATTTACCATGGGAAAATGGTGCTTTTTTCTCTTCTTTCCTCTTTTTCTCTTTTTTCTATTTCTCTTTTTTTATAAGAAGAATGCTTCATAGATTTCCCACTATGGTTATGCTGCAAGTTTCCACACATATACATAACTCCATGGACTTACAAGCTCCCCTTTTATTTCACACACCCGACATCCATAAACAAAAGAGCATGATATCAACTTGGTAGATATTTATAGGTGTTGAAAGTGTTCCACGTGACAGCACGGTTCTGCTAATTCCCAACTTATAAGTGCAAGCATATACAACATAGATGACACAATGGTTCAATTTTATTAGGGGAAAGAAAAATAAAGTGCTCCATCAAGTTTGTGAGAGCTTTAATCACTAATTTTCGCATAACAAAGTGACTTTTTAATTGGAAGGTAGATAAAACAAGAATTTACTGGATATGGTGTAAAACACCATGCATAGGAATTTATAGTGGACACTTTGGAATAAATTGGTTTCTTGGGAGTTGGATGCATGAGTAGAGCTTACTCAATACAAGTGGAGGCTAGATAAAGACTGGGAGCGACCAAATAAGAGAGCAATAATGGCCATAATCATGCAGAGCGACAAAAAAATTATCAACTAAAGCATAAAGTGGTATCACAAGTCAAAAATTAAATGATCATAGAGGCTAAGGTGTTTGGTTCATAGTCATAACATGGTGTGAGCATGTGCCAAGTCAATCCAAACAAAGCATCAAAGGAGAATACCACAATATTATGCTTTTGTATGCTAAAACAACGCATGATTCCTTCAAGGCACACTAAGCAATCTCAATTGTTTGGAACAAGTCATGTTACATCAATAATCACTAAGAATAATGTCAAAACAACATCTAGCATGACATGATAAAGTCTAAGCCACGGTCAAAGCAAGCTCTCTTTTGTACCACTATAAGCATGAAACTTTCTACTCTTTTCCAATACCAATCAACTTATTTGAAACAACACAGTGAAAGCGAGGGTCCAACTACTTTATTCAAGCAAACTAAGCAAATTAAAACCAAAAATGAAAACTAAGACGCTCCAAGAAAAACACAACAGTGCATGAAACAATAAAAACGAAGTGTCTAGAAAGAGACCTGAGATTTTTATTGATGAAGAAGGGGATGCCTTGGGCATCCCCAAGCTTTGATGCTTGTACCGCTTGAATATTTATTGGGTTGACACGGGGTGGCATCCCCAAGCTTGGGATTTTGTCCATTCTTCATCTCATTACATCATTCTTCCCCTACACTTGAAAATTTCCTTCATACAAAACTTCACATAATCTTCATTAGCAACATTAGTGCATTCAAAAGTAATAAACCTTTTGGGTTTAGTTCAACATAGCAAAACTTCCATTAAGAACACAAGCTACTGAAGCAATTCCCTTAAAAATATCAATTCTTCCAAAAATAACTCAAAAATAAATCGATAAGAAGCAAATGCAAATAATAGCAGAAATCTGTCAAAACAGACCAACAGGTAAAAACCAATTTTTCGAAGACCTTCCGTTGCTCAAATCAAAAAGTGTTAAACAAACGAAAGTTAGCTAAAAACCTGGGGGATTTACTCAGAAAATTACAGCTCAATCCGACATACAAAGATTTTTCACGAAAGTTTACAGTGAAGCACAAAAATCTGTTTCGGGATAGCAACTTCCCCAAATCTTACTTCTCTCTCATTAGAGGTAGAGATCCCTGTGTTTACAATGCTAGTCCCTGGATCAATAGCTAGCATCCACAGTTAAGATGTAATATCAAGAAACAAAGGTCATAATACAACTTTATAACCATGAATAAAATAAGTTATTACATCTTACATAGCTCATTTGGCTATCTCATTACAATGCAGCAGAATATCTATAAGCATGGGGTCCTTCATCTTCAAAGTGCCACAGGCAGACATGTTGGTTGTAGACTTGTAATCCTAATCAATAACTTCACTAATATCAAACAAACCTGTAACATAACAAGTTACAGACACAAGGGTCAATACATTTGAATTGTATTGGCAAGCGATACTATGGTAGTATAGTGGAGTCTATCATCTATATGCATTTGGCTAAGTGGAGCTTAGGCTTGCATTGCTCAAAAATAGATTTTTCCTTATCATTTGAAAACACTAAGTTTTTGCTTGACAAAAATCACCCAAGGCATCTACCAATCAAAGATTGAAGATCCTTTAACCCTTGTTCAATCCACAAGTTTTTAACTTAGAAATTTGGATGATGAGATTCTTGATAGCTTCCATGTCTTGATGCTCAAATTGTCCTTTGCTAGGGACATGGCTAAGTACTTATATTTTACACTCTGCAGAGGTGGTGCACTTTCCCCACAAGACTTGGTTTCACCAAGACAAGATCTTTCAGAAGCCTTCCTTTAGACCAGAATGGACGCGTTCCAACCTATCAAACCCCTACCACCAACTTTCCATTTGGCTAAGTTATTGCAACCTATATGATCCAGGCAGAGCCCATAATGCCAAGTGGCTGCACTTGAAGCTTCTCAACATTTGACATCTCAAATCTCTTTGTTCCTGGGTGTCCATCCACAAGTGAGATACACAAGGTAAACCATAAAAATGGTCCTTGTGAACCACTCAACACAAACCATTCCTTCCATTCCACCCAGGTGATTCATTCACTTAGTTGTTTTATTAAAAAAACACAAGTCCTCAGACTTAGAATTTTTCCATAGTATGAATATATATTCCACCCTTGTTTTCTATTAGCTAAGCTAAGCTTGATAGTAGTAGGAATCTTAACTTAGGAATATTTCTAATAAGGTTTCATCTACTAGGATTTCCCATAGCATGGTTTATACTTAGCAAAAATTCCATGCAAGTTTTACTTAGAAAAATCACTAATGCATAGTGAAAGTAATGGGACAAAAGTATGAAGCATCACTTCCCTTTTTGTTAGAGTATAAGTTCACTCCTTGTCCTTGCTACAATCACACTCTTCAAGTCACTACAATTCAATCAAGCAAGGCACAAGTTCAATCTACCATTCAAGCAATTCATTACATAAAACCATAGAAACAAGATAATGCATGCAAGCATGCCAAAGATTGTTTTATTTGGAAAAGTGGTTTCTAAAGGTTCACAAACATTTGAAAACACCTAATGGTCATTCTATAAAGTGGCAAAGTCATTTGCAAAAGGTTTCACTTTATAAACCATTTTTAAAACAAGGTATCATTTTATGTGGTGTAGAAATGTTTTCAATAAGGCATTAATCTATAGGGTTCACAAAATATGTTTTCAAACCATAAAATCTTGTGTTTAGGGTCAGAGAGTTTATTTCCAAAACATTCCTCAAAGATTTTCTACCAAAACCATTTTTAATAAATAAGCCATATTTTTATTTGACTAGAAATGGTTTAAATCCAAGATTCATTCTTTTGTTTCACCAAATACATTTTTGAATCCACAAAGTGTTTCCTATGGTCAATAGGTTCAAAACACACCATTTTCTAAAGATTTTATCCTCAAAATCATTTTAGAATAATTTTTATAACCTAAAAAAGCATACACAAGTTTCTGTAAAAACAAACAATTTAACAGAAGCTTTTTCCTAAACAAATGGCATGGTTGGTTGGCTTGCTTTTCTGAATCCATTGATATAAAATTTGCAAAATTTGGACGTGTGGATCAAAAGTTATGCAATTTACAAAATCAAACCACTAATAGAAATGTTTTTGTCTTTTAAATCAAACTACATGCCACGTGTCTAGTTCTGATTTGCTGATACCGGTTCACCAGGATCGATCATCGTGGAGCGTTGGATTTAAAGTGGATCGTGCGGCACAGAGTACTTCGTACCCCTTCGATAAGTGGATCTATCGTGTGCATAGGATCGTGATCTAACGGCTCACATCGTATTAGCCAAGAACTGGCGGCGCTGCGGTGGCTACTGGCGGCGGAGCTATCGGACGACGACGGTGGCGACGCTACAGGAGGCGAGGGGGAAAGGGGATATGCTCACCGTGTTCGCAATGTCATGGGGAATCTCAAGGTGCTCTCGAGGAGGCAAGGGGCGCACGGAGTTCACGGCTATTGCTCACCGGAGTTCTTGTCCGCATCGGGTGTGCTCAGTCGACGTTGGAGGCGAGGCTACGGGTCACGAGGAAACAAACGGGAAGCACGGTTAGACATGCAAGGTCATGGCGATGATGCGTGCATGAAGGAGAAGGATAGGGGCGGTCAGGTGCTTACCAGAAGAGTCGCCGGAGTAGCAAACAGACGGTGGCGCTACCGTTCGTCGTTGTTGTCGACGCTGCAGAGCACGCGCGGGCGAGCTAACGTTACGGGAAGATTCGCCAGGATGTGGGGATCATGTGAGGGTGGTCGAGGGGCAAAGGGGCGGTGTCTACTGGCCGGAATCGATGGAGAATCTTGCCGGAGACAGTGGAGGTGAAGGGCAAAATTCGGCAGCCTGGGGGCGCGCTTGGGTGAGGAGACAGAGGGGAAAGAGAGAGGAGATGCCGGCGTTTAAATGGGCGTGGTCACGGTGGGGTATAATAGCGTCAGTAAAGTGAATTTAACTCGCGAAATCAACGCAGAGAACGCTCGGATGAACTGGTCGTGGGGAGGAAGATGATTACGTGGCAGTGGGGACGCTTGGTAGTGAGTGAGGGAGAGGGAGAGTGGGGCCTGCTCGTCAGTGGGTTTGCAGGTTCGCCTGTGAGTGACAGAAAACGCGTCGGGGAGAGATGAGAGGTGGGCTAACTGGGCCAGGTGGGCTTAGCTGGGCTGGGTCGAGGTTCATTTCATTTTTTTTTCTGTTATGTTTGTTTTTCTATTTCTCTTTCTTTTATTCTGTTTTGATTTTGTTTAAACAATTCAAACCTCAATTTGATTTCAAATCTCAACCAAAGTTTGGGTAGTTTCAAATGTTGATTAGTAGCACATTCTGAAATCATTTTTTTTTTGAATAAAACCTTATTCTTTTTGGGTCTTTTATTTATTCAAAATAGGCTTAGTTTTAAATCATATAAGATTTATTAATATTTTTAAACACCATTTGATTTTTCTAAAACCATCCAAATCTTTTCAGTAGGTTTTTATTTGATTAGTTCGTTCAAATAATTCATCTTGAATTATTTGGAAAGGTTTTTTAATATGATTCATTAATCATTTAAGATTGGGTATTTATTTTAATTCCAATGGAATTTGGTTTAGGTCATTTTATTTTATTTTGGAATTTCTTTAACCAATATTTTTATTGGGATTTGGATTCTATTCTTTCCATCTGATTTTGGATTTGGCCAAGACTTGATTTGGTCTTTAAATATTCTTTATTTAATAATTCTTTCTTCACTTTATGAAATCCATATCTTTTTATTTAGAGATCCAAACTTGGGAATTCCAATTTGTGAAATCTTGTTTTATATTTGTTTATCCTTTTAAATCCTTTTAGGATTAATTGCTCACCATTTGGTATGGGTTTAGATAAGGGCTTTAATAGCTTTGGGAATTCAATTTTATTAAATTCATAGGATTTTATTTATGGTTCCAAATTAAGTGAAACCAATTTCTATGGTCTTATAATATTTCTGTTTGTCTTTCTTGATCCTTTTAGATTGTTTGTTGAACAATTTTTATATGGACCAAATCCATGGATTTAGAGATAACTTGGAAATGATTTTATTCCAATAGGGTTTAGGGTTTGGATTTATTTTCCAAGGGTTTAAATTTCCAGATACATTCATTGAGGAATGCATTTATCTTGATTTGGATTTTGTTGGATTCAAACTTTTACTAAAGTTTGTTCAAGATGGGGTTTTAAGTTTCCTTTTAGAAACAAAAGTTTCTTTTCACCCTGATTTTCAACAAAATTTTATTTTGTTTATTTTATTCTTCACATTACAAGATTTGGAAAATATTGGGATGTGACAAAATACTAGACATTCATGATTCCTATGAGACTTTATTGGGCATTATAACAATATACATAGACCGCCATCCAACTGCATCTATGACTAGTAATCCACCTTCAGGTTATCATCCAAACCCCCTCCAGTATTAAGTTGCAAGCAACGGATAACTACATTAAGCAATGTGTGTAAAGTAAACAATACAATTGTTCCATGAACAAAAGATTGTTGTTTTCTCTCTAGTAGCAATAGCACATCTATAACCTTAGAGATTCTTGTCACTTCCCTAGATTTAATAGAGGCATGAACCCACTATCGAGCATAAATACTCCCTCTTGGAGTCACTAGCATCTACTTGGCCAAGATAGCTACTAGCAACGGAGAGCATACAAGATCTCAAATAACACAGAGATGATAGAATCAATAATCAATAAGACATGATAGAATCAATAATCAATTTGACATATCAATCTCAATATCCATCGGATCCCCGCAAACACAACATGTATGGTTACAAATAGATGATGAACGGAGCTCACAAGATCTGAACATGATAGCACAAAGGAGGAGAAACAACCATCGAGATACTGTATGGACCCATAGTCCAAGGGTGAACTACTCACACATCATATCGGAGGCTAGCATGGTGATGAAGAAGGCCTCCAGGATGATCTCTCCGCTCCGGCAGGGTGCCGGGAAGAGCTTCAGATCCCCCCGGTCTAGGGAATGGTGGTGACGACTACGGACTTTTTCATGGAGATCTGATCGGATATTTAGGGTTTTGGCATTGGAGAGCTTTTATAGGCAAGAGGCGAGGCAGGGGGCGGCCAGGGGGGACCACACCCTGCCCTGTCGTGGCCTAGGGTGGGTCCGCGCCTGGGGGGTGCGGCCGCCCTGTGGCGCCCCTTCGTCTCTCCTCTGGACTCCATGTTCTCCTCGATGAAATATTGACTTTGACTTTTGTCCCGTCCAATTCCGAGAATATTTCCTTACTAGCTTTTCTGAAACCAAAAACAGCAGAAACGGGCAACTGGCACTGTGGCATCTTGTTAATAGGTTAGTCCCAGAAAATGTATAAAAATACCTCAGAGTGTAGACAAAGCAAAGAAAAGTTGATACTAAACAAGCATGGAACATCAAAAAAAATAGATACGTTCCTTCTTGATGATGGAACATCAAAGTGGATGGTCTCTTCCAGAGATGAGATGCGATGGCGAAGACGGGCAATAATGCGCTCCTTCTTGTCGAGCTGACGGCGGTGAGACTTGCGATCCTTTGCTAGCATGGAGATGGTCTGGTCCTTCGTCTTGATGATGGCAGACTTGTGGTTGCAATAGTCACGGCAGTTGTCCAACTCCTGCTGACGATCATACATCATGAAGCTAAGGTGCTCCAATTGAGTCTTCAGCTCGGGGTGGTATGGGGCTTCCAGGGGTTGGCCATTTGCATCACGCCTTGGGCAAAACTCAAAGCGAGTACCCTTGATCTGATTGATGCTCTGCCCACACAGACGGGAAAGAGCTTCCTGCATTGCTCTGGCAAGTCCATCGATCCAGTTGTTTATCCTCAAGGTAAACTGAATTCCCTCCGTAGTGGGAGGTTCAATCTTTCCTCGGAGACTTGCAACAATTAGCCACTGTAGATCTTCTCCTCCTTGATCATTGAGCTGAGCTCCGAAGAACTCGGGGTGCGGACGCTCCAGAAGTTCCGAAAGCTGATCCAGATCCCTCTCAAAGATAAGGTCTCCTCAATTCCCGAGTTGGTAAAACTTGCTGTACTTCACGTCCATCTATAAAAATATAGGATGAGTAGATTAGCAGAGTGATCAAGTGTGTCAAAATTTTATGTATTTTGCAAGAGTTTTTGAGGAACATGAGTTTTTATGAAAGAATTAAAGAGGTAAGAATGAGAATAAGTTTTCGTAAATATTTTTTTATTCTTTGGTTTTGAAACTAAGTTTTTGGGTCAACGTCCAATCTAACTAGGGTCTCCTATGGTCAGGATGGCTCTGATACCAACTTGTCAACACCCGGATTTTTCAATCCTAGATGCCTGTTATGCCATACATCGTAATCCCAGGATTACCATTTTTGCGAGACATAACAGAATTGGATACCATAGTACTTCATCCATTACAAACGATACATAAGTTCTTACACAAATAGGGATCTCATGATCCGGTTCTTAATACAACATCAAGCAGCGGAATACATAATAATAACGGTAGCGTAGGCGAAGCTCCATCTTCGGGGTCACAGGCAATGCTGACGATGGGAGATGATCCTAGTTGTCGTAACCTTCCTGGGGTCCATCTTCCAGGTACTCCTCTTCATAGTCTGGCCATGGGAATAGCTAGGGACAAAGCCATGAGTACTCTTTAAGTACTCGCAAACTAATACTAACAAGTAAAGGGGTTTTTGGATAATAGGACACTAGGCTCTAGGGTTGTTTTGCAAAAAGCCAGGTTTATCTCTACTAAGTTCCAAAGCTAGTCACAATTTTATAATTCCTAAATAGGAACTTGTATTTCCGGTCACAACTCTGTTGTGGTCAAGTCAAAGTCTCAATTCATTTCACAAGTCATTTTGAAAAGGTCTGACGGGGGAACAGTATGGCCACTCCAACTGTCCATAACCGCGGACGCGGCTATTCGAATAGTTTGTCACTCTGCAGAGATTGTACACTTTCACCACAACATTCGATACATCCGTCAAGAACAAATCCTGAATTCACCATACTCAGTATGCGGATAATCAATCCTAACCTTTCAATTACACGCCCTAGTATAAGCACGTCTCCTGTGAGTTAGGCCTCCCAACCATGACCACTGTCATCTTGGGTACTTTACAGGTGGACAATCTTCACAAGGTAGCCTCAGCTCAGACCTTGGCCGGGAGGGAACTAATACTAAGGTATATAAGCTTCCAGTCAAGACCTACCCAATATTCGGGTATTGTGGTTGTACGCTAAAATTGGAATGGTATCGCATCCAAACAACCATCAGTTTTATAAAGGGCTAAGGCTCATGCCTCAACATTTTTATCACCAGAATCATCAAGTGTTTGGAAACACATGTCCAAAACATTTCAATAGAATGATCCATCATTCCAAGGTTTTCATAACCATTTTTCCACCAAGTAATCCCATCTAAAAGTTGATCAAGTTTTATGCTTAGCACTAGCATCTACAGGTGGGGGGTAGTACTAATGAGGGGTGGTAACTAGTGGGGTTTCACTAAGTCCAACCTTATATCTGAGGCTGATATCAAGGTTTCTAGCTTAGGCCAAATTTTATGCTCCTTAAGCAACCTTCAGCACAACTATCTAGTATCTACCAAACTCTTAGGTAGACTCTAAGTAAGTTTTGATAAAGAAATAAAGTAAGATGCTTGCACATAAAACTAGGATTGGTTTTTAACAAGCAAGTAGGGTCACAAGTATGGGTTTGTGGCATCAGTAGGGTATCTTGCAAGAGTGAGCTTGCATAGGTATAGTATCATCTTGCTAAAGTAGAGTGTCTTGCAAGTTTTAGCTTGCATAGGTCAACTTGATTAGTAAGGCTTGCCTTGTGCAGAGCAGTGGTTGAAGTTCTCCTCGGCTTCCTCTTCATAGTATCCTCATTCCTCCTCGTATCCTTGGTCGGTACTAGCGTCTATGAATAAATACGAGGTACACAATCACCAAACAATACTTAACTACTTGAAATCATCACACACAAGGGTCCTATTGATGATCTAGCATCATCTCTAACATTACAAGGTTAAGGCTTGGTTTAAATCTTTTTATTTTTAGCAAAGTAATTTCTACTCATTGAAAAATTACTTAAGATTTAATATTCTCCAAACTAAACATGGGATCATGTTGAAACATGTCATCACCACATATTGTAGTCCATGGGAATGTGATTTAAAGTGGTGTCACAATTTAATAAGGCTTTACCCTTTTATTTTAATTAATTAAAGTGGCTAGAAATGCTTATGAAGCATTCTTTTATTACTTGAACATTATTTATGCAAGTAAACCTATATATATTTTTATATATTCTGAAAGGTATGGTTAAATGTGATTTTTGAGAGTTGGAATCAACTCAAAAGCTTTTATGGTTTAAATTTGAAAAATGTCTGAATGCAGAAAAGCTTCTGCCTTGTTATTTTTGCTATGGGTGATCTACAGATCCAAATGACTTGAATCCAACGGGCTTGGATTAAGCATTCACAGACCTTTCCAACAAAATTGGTTTCATCCAATTTGGTGCACTGAATCGATCTGGGTTGATTTTTGAAGTTGGGTGCTGAAGTGTGTTTGAAAAGAAATAGAAAAGTTTTAATTTGAATTGCTGGGCTGCGCGGGAAATTCTAACGGGCCGGCCTGCTAGGCGCAGTGCTCCCGTGGGCTGCTTAAGTGGGTTTCCCCACTCGTCAGTGACACGGGGCTGGGCGAAGCGGTATGGGGCAACGAGGATCGTTCGATCTAGTTCTAATCCAACGGCTGAGGGTCATCGTCGACGCGAGACAACTCCGGCGAGAACGAAACCTAGCGCAGCCAGTGAGGGGTGCTGGGGGCTCACCGGGGTACGGGCGAGGGTCGGCGAGGCGGGCGAATGACGAAGTCGACGACGGCGAACTCAGGGGTGGTCGCGGCAGCTCCTGGGCGGCTCCAATCGCTGGCTCCCTTCTTCTCCGGCAGCGGCAGGCTCCAGTGAAATTCCGGCGAGGTGGTGCTCGCCTTGCTCTGAGAATGGTGTGGCACGATCAGTGAGGAGAGGGGAGTGAGATGGTGTGAAGAAATCGTGCAGGGGTGGCCTCTATTTATAGTCGAGCGAGGGGACCGTCGGGGCGCACGGTGAGCTCGTCGGGGGCGACGTTACAGGCGGCTAATGGCATGGGCAAGGGTAGGGGACGGTGCTGTGTCTCCTGGCGATGCTCAACGACATAGTCGCGAGGCATGGGGCGGTGTGGTTTGGTCTGGAACGGGCGGTGCTCTGCGCGGCAGAGGCGGCGTCTTCGACGGCGGGCGGTGGTTGTATGGCACGGGGCGGCAAACGGGGATGTCTGGCGGTCTCCTGGGTCGGTGGTGATCATGTGTGCGTGCGGTGAGGGCGGCGCGCGGTCTGTGGGTGATGGTCGAGGGTGGCGCTCTGGTGCACGCTCGGCATGGTCTGGGCGTGGCTTGTGCGCGTGGTCCAGGGCTTGGCAACACTTGAGGCTGGGACAGGGAGTGGCGGTGGACGGTGGGCTGCCTCCCAGACAAGGTTGGCACGGCTAGTTCTTCCTCTAGCCTGCTGTCCACAATGGGGTGGCATTGAGGTGCTCGGCTGTTCACCATTAATGGCAATGGCAAGCTCACAGGGGTGCTAGTGTTGGGCTAAACTTCCTAGATGATCTACTGAGTTGTGTGTGAGCTAACTAGGGAACAAGTTAGGCTCAAAACACTGCACACTATAGTGTTTGATGTTTTGTTTGATTTGTGTCTGCAACCTGTTTGATGAAATGGCCGCATGAAATCAAGTTTTGAATTTTGAAATGAATTTTGATGGGTTTGCTAGATTGGTGCTGGTGAGTCTGCAGATGCTTGGGTTTTGAAAGTTGAGCTTGTTTGAGTGGGTTTTGAAAAAGTGGGATCTTCCCATATGAAGAAGATTCAATTTTGAATTGTCATTTAAACTATGCATTTGAAATTTTCTGGATGATCACAAAGTGGGCCTTGATACCTTGTTATGAGTACATTCAAGGGGTGCAAAGATCCAGAAAAGTTTCTGTTAGGTTCTGAAAGTTTGAGACAGCCAAAGTAGGCATGGGAGTTAAATTGGTCAAAATGACCATTCACTTAATATATTTGTTTTGATTTACTTGACTTTAGGAAAAGTGTGGGAAATGTTTTAGATGATGTTTATTTCACCTAAGAAACATTTTACAAGCAATGGATCACACAAACAAGGTGGTTTTTAAAGAAATTAAAAATCCATGCATACACATATACATGCATTCATGAATTTATTTAGAAAAGTTTTTGTTAACCCTAATCTTGATGATTAGTGGTTGATGATCTAAGTTTGGTATTTTTGGGATGTTACACCCATCTTGTAGGCCAGAGAATTCGGTGTGGTGGGCCGGAGACTCCGGTATGGGCCGGAGATTCTAGTCTGTCTCCGGTGTCGTCTCCGGAGGGGCATACAGACTGTCCCCGGGTCGGTTGCTAGGGTCGGTCCGGAGGTCGGTCCGGAGACTCCGGTGTGGCAGGACCGGAGACTCCGGTGTGGCGGGACCGGAGACTCTGGTGTAGGCCGGAGACTCTGGTGGTTTAGTCGTGGCTTCTTCCGTCTCCTCTTCCAAGCCTCCGTCTTGTCGGGCTTGATGTTCCGGGCTTCCTCCCTTGACTCCGTACTTGTCGGTGTGAACCTATCATGCATATGTGACGGAGTATGAAGTAGCATACCATTCAATAGGGTAGGAAGTGGGCTCGCATAGAGGAACGGATTCACCTTTGGAGTCCATGACGACTTGGCGTAAGTTGTTGACCATGATTTGGTAACGACCATAGGTCGGGCTACATCAGCCCCCCCCCCCTTAAAAAAGAGTCGTCCTCGACTCTACATGCTCATCACAAAGTAGAAGAGGTCGAGAGACCTTCTTGATCCTGGGGTTCATCATATAGTCGTCCTCGAGAAGATTGACTTGACAACACTTCAATGTTCCTTCACCTTCCATGAAGCCTACAAAGCTCACAACAAAAGGGAAGCAACACTCAAAGCGTAGCCAATTCATGAAGATTACTGCATGAGTCTTCAAGTAGAAGGAAGTCACCTTATCTTGTAGAGATAGCTCGATGAAGGGTAGACATAGGTAACTCTCTTCGGTTCTTCTTGTCAACACGTGGTTGGTAGAGGTTGACGTGTATGCATTTGTACCTACACACAACAAAGACCAAGCAACATATGTTTGTGTGTGATAGAGGAGCATGTCATTTGTGGCATGTCCATTCTTGTTCACAACACTATTAGCACAACTCAAGTATAGCAAACGGGATGCATATGCAAGGTCAAAGTGCTTGGAAATCGTTCGAACATCCTCCAAATGTGGGAACTCAAAAACTCCATATAACGTAGTAGTGGGGTACTCAAAGCATTGGATCAAAATTTCATTCAACATCTTTGATGTAAGAATAGTAGAATTTGGCAAAAACACATGAGGAAAAATATCCAAAGCAACATCATTATGTGTGCAAACCAACCATTGGAAAGAGAAATTGTTCAATATGTTGGATGTCATACACATATCATCAACATCAAGTATCATGGGAATATGAGTATCCCAAGTGGAAACAAAAACG
The DNA here is from genome assembly GCA_916181665.1 of Avena sativa. Classification (NCBI taxonomy): domain Eukaryota; kingdom Viridiplantae; phylum Streptophyta; class Magnoliopsida; order Poales; family Poaceae; genus Avena; species Avena sativa. The sequence goes on along the minus strand of OV702282.1, from coordinate 190,425,220 downwards.
ACATGTTTGCAAACAAACCAAATGAAAGAGCAAGTGGTCCTTATGTTTGTTGCAACAACAAGACGAGATTCTTGGAAGCTCTCATGACAATACATGCTCTTAATGGAATTGTGGTTGCACACAAAACATCGGAAAGAGAAAATGTTCAACATTTTTGTTGCAACACACAAAGCATCATTATCCAAAAGCGAAGAAACATGAATGTCACAAGGTGAGATAATATCATCAACATGCTTGCAATCAAACCATAGGAAAGAGCAATTTGCCAACATGAAAGATGCAAAGCATGCAAAAGGTATCAGAGCTGGGTTCGATCTTGAACTCACTTGTGGGATGCTCTCAAGAGCTATTTTTGTCAACTCGTGCTCAATCGAGGTTGACATGATAGTGCGGGTACCTATACACATCATACACAAAAGGAAGAACGTGTGTGCATGGTAGAGATATACATCATCCATCATGACGTATCTCTTCTTGTGCACATCACCATTAATGTTAATCAAGTATGAAGTAGATGCATGGTGAGTATGCAAGTGGGGAGCATGCTTATCATGGCAATCATCAAAATCTCCAAAAATTGAGAAAGCTATGGGGGCCATCTGATTATAACGCAAATGATCAATATTGTTGCAAGCAAAACAAGTGAAATATCAAGTATTCATCTTATCGCAAGCAACGGGAGAAATTGAATGACTAGCATGACAAGGCAAGTCCAAAGAAATTCTAGGATACACACAAGATGCATAGCATGGCATGTTTATGGCAATGTTATCGCACTCAAACAATTCCACATGATCAATATTATGCAAAGGCAAAGCATCACATGGTAAAGTGGATGACGCATATGTAATGTCACAAGTATCATCCATAGCATGCATATCCTCACAATTCATCATGTCCACTAGTGGGATCATGGCATCATCAACACCCTTATTGTTACTTTGTTCATACCTCTCATATGAAGTGGGTGTTGTGGAAGTAGTGGCCTCCTTGTGGACGACTTCGTCTTCTTGATGTAGCCATGGCATAGCATCCTCTTCATCCACCATGTACATCTTCTCCATTCGAGGCATCATTGCTTCATGGCTTGGAGCGTCTTCATTCATGGAACCTAGCACAACATAAGATAACACATTAGAGGTAGAGGGTAAGTTGTTAGAAATCGAAATGGCCTCACTTGACCTATCAACTACCACTCTGAACTAACTAGGAGTATCACTCATGCCCTCCAAGTGGAAGCACTCAATCTCACATAAGGTGGAGTCACTCATCTCACTCTTGTTCTCACTCAAGTGGGCTAAGTGGCTCTCATACTCACATGGGATTGGTACCACATCATCACTCAAGCATATGGGGGTAGGCTCGGTTTCCTCAACTCCATGCGCCTCCTTTGGTGAAGGGAAAATCCCATGCTCACCATTCTTGACCTTGTCGCCTTCAAGGTTGGATGCCATAAGATGGGCATCATCACTCTCCTCCATGGTCGAAGGGAAAATCCCATGCTCGACCGTCTTGTGGCCATCTCGTAGTAGTGGTGGAAGTAGGCTCATGGTGTTGTCAAGAGAGGTGCTCGGATCGACTTCATCACATATGTGGCCTTGGCTTCCTCCATCTTGGAGTGTAGACATCCTCTTGCCGAACTCAGCCAACTTGGAGAAGTAGAGGTCTTCATTTTCCTTGTTCGCGAGGTCGCGGAAGTCAAGCATAGGCGTTGAAGCTTGATGGCGTGGAGGAAGGCTTGCTCTTGGTGCCATTGTGGTGGTGGCACGAGTAGTTGAAGGTGCCCTATGATGGTGTCGACGGAGGTCATTGGCGTGCCTTGCCGATGGTTGATGTTGGTGAAGCACTTGGTCATCCACATGACGCTCACGACGGTGATCATTTTCCGTGGCACTCTTCTTGTGCTTGTGGTGCCTTCTTGAGCTTGCTTGAGCATTATGGTTGGTGCTCATCATGAATTCTCCGTCTTTATGGCGAAGATGCCTTTGACGATGTCTTGTATCCTCTTTATGGTGTCGATGCTCATGAGAGGATGTTTGTCGATGAAGATTCTTGTTTCTTGGTGCCTCTTGATGTATATGATGTTTGGACGCCACTCTTGTTTGGATAGGAGGTGGATCTTGGCGCCTTGGAGGTAATGTAGCTTGGCGCCTTGGAGGTGGTGGAGCTTGACGCCATCTAGGTGGTGGAACTTGATGCATTGTCGATGGTGGCGCTTGACGCCTTGGAGGTGGATCATCGAAGTAGGTGGCGCCCTTTGGTGTAGCACGCTTGGCCTTGAAGGTCATGGATCTTGATGATGCGCCTCCTCTTGCGTGGCGTAGTAGGCTTCCATCTCCACGCGGTGGAGGAAGTCTTCATGGCTCATGGGGGAGCCATCAAAGTCGATGAAGTTCTCCGTGTCCTCCATGCTCGGTGGGGCATCGTCGATGTCGCACTCGAAGTCGTCCATGCTTGGGGAGTAATTGTTGGTGTAGTACTCCATATCACCCAAGCATGTGGAGCCATTGTCGATGTAGATCTCCAAGTCTTCCATGTTTGAGGAGCCATAGTTGATGCCATGCTCCATGTCTTCCATGCATGTGGAGTCGTTGTCGGTGTAGTGCTCTGTCATGTCCTCTATACTTGTGGAGTCGTAGTCATGGTGGCTCATCATGGATTCTTCATAGATATCATCTTCGGTTTTGGAGTCCCTAGACATGATTCACAAGACCAAGTGTTGTATATGGAAGTGGTACAGGGTGTTGGGGATGCAACGTCAAACCTTACTTTACCTTGGAAGATAGTATCGTGCAAGTTCCACACTTGAGAACAATAAACCAAGCAAAGTGAAGTTCACGCGGAACACCAAAACCAACTACTATCCAAAAAACACACACACATACAAGGCCTATGGTGGATAGGTATGGGAAGTGGCATGTCAAGAACCAATCCGAAATCAAGATGTTGTAATGGCAAGTAAAGAACCAGAATGATCACAAAGCAAACAAATCAATCCACAAGATAGGAAATATGTACAAGGAAACACACATGGTAGGATAAATGGGCCTTGTGCAATGTAGAAAGTGATCTAAGAACCAAATGATTACCTAGCGAAGACTATAAGCTCGTGTCACACAAGTACAAGGAGAGACGCTAGTTCGATTGCACAAAATTGATGGGCTACAAGATATGCACAATAAGTACCACCTATATGATGTTCATCGAGCTTGCGCTTCCTATTCTATGAGGCACTTATTTGTTTATTTCTCTTTTCTTTTTCCTTTTTTTCTATTTTTTCCCTCTTTTTATTTTATTTTCTCTTTTTCTTTTTCACTTGCCCCTTCCTTGTGCAAACAACTATACAAGATAACTATATGAGATAGCGCTCACAACATTTGCTCGGAATCTACAAGGTATCAAATGTGCATAGACCAACCAATCATAAGAGGAACTAGTCTCAATAGTTGTTTGTTGCTCGCAAAGATAGTGGGGTTCACAAAGGAATGCAAGAGGGGAAAATTCACGGAATGTTATACCTTTCGTCGACGATCTTCACCCTTTATTGTTAGATTCTGCCTTGCTCACGGAATTTGGATGGAGTATATAGCATTAACAAAGCGGATGATGATGTAGAGATCCTTCTCCTCTTCGAAACGAGCTAAAGAACACCAAAATCCGAGTTGAAATGCAAAAGTTATGCTCAAAACCGTGCTGCAGTTTTTCTGTCTGCAGGGAGGGGCGGAGACTCCGGTCTGGAGGTCCGGAGACTCCGGTCTGGATCTCAAAAAGTCCGGAAATTCCGTCTAGGCCGGAGACTCCGGTCCGGGAGATTCCAGGACGTCCAGAACTCGAACGGGACGTGTTTTGGGCGGAAAAACTCGAACCAAAACCTCAGATTGATGGGGGAAATCAAGGAATTAGGCCATGGGAACGCAGGGGAAGGTAGATCAACAAGTTTAGCAAGTAATCCGTGGATCAAAACCTACCAAAACTCACTCAAATCACAGATCGATCCAAAACACGAATTGGGGCTATTTTTTGTGGAATTTTCGAATTTATGGGGAAAATACCAAATCGATGAGAAATCCGTGGCAACCAAAAGCTGCTGATACCAGATGATGGAGGGGTTAACCTCTTGGGTGGCCTGATCTTCACGGATCTCGTGGTCAAATCGATGGGAAAGCGAGGGGAAAGGGAGGGAAGCGAACACACACCTCGCGAAGAACACGATGAACACACATAAAACTCACACGCTACAAGGCCGATTGCTCCCGAACGGCGGACACCGGTCCGATAGAATCCTCGCAAGGAAAGATCGGTCAACGTGCTCCCTCAAATCCACATCGGAGAGGGAAGAACACCTTGGGGAGGGTCTTGAAAACTTGCAGACGAGACACCGAACTCCAAGGCCTTGTTCAACGATGGATGCGTGATGCAAAGTCCAATCGAGGTTGGTGACGATAGTCAGTCCCCTTGGTAAAGGGGATGAGGCAAAACTAGAGATTCCACACAAGGGGGTTTTCTTTAGTCTATCATCTATGCCTAAGGGATACATGAAGGGGTGGGGGCTCTATTTATAGGCGAGCCACATAAACAGGGGTAGTTTAGGGATAAAACTAGGGTTTGGACGAGCCAGAGGGGTACATGGGCCGAAGGCCTAGCTGGCGGCGCGCAGGCCCGTCTTGTAGGCCGGAGACTCCGGTGTGGTGGGCCGAAGACTCCGGTCTGGGCCGGAGATTCCGGTTTGTCTCCGGTGTCGTCTCCGGAGGGGCATACAGACTGTCCCCGGGTCGGTTGCTAGGGTCGGTCCGGAGGTCGGTCCGGAGACTCTGGTGTGGCAGGACCGGAGACTCCAGTGTGGCGGGACCGGAGACTCCGGTGTAGGCCGGAGACTCTGGTGGTTCAGTCGTGGCTTCTTTCGTCTCCTCTTCCAAGCCTCCGTCTTGCCGGGCTTGATGTTCCGTGCTTCCTCCCTTGACTATGTACTTGTCGGTGTGAACCTATCATGCATATGTGAAGGAGTATGAAGTAGCATACCATTCAATAGGGTAGGAAGTGGGCTCGCATAGAGGAATGGATTCACCTTTGGAGTCCATGACGACTTGGCGTAAGTTGGAGACCATGATGTGGTAACGACCGTAGGTCGGGCTACATCAGCTCCCCCCTTCAAAAAGAGTCGTCCTCGATTCTACATGCCCATCACAAAGTAGAAGAGGTCGAGAGACCTTCTTGATCCTGGGGTTCACCATATAGTCGTCCTTGAGAAGATTGACTTGACAACACTTCAATGTTCCTTCACCTTCCATGAAGCCTACAAAGCTGGAGACCATGACAACTTGGCGTAAGTTGCAGACCATGATGTGGTAACGACCGTAGGTCGGGCTACATCATCCATGGTGGGAGGGGTTGCCGGCTGGGCTTCTACAGTGAAATCGACTGGTGGAGGCTGGGGAGGGTTCATGGAGGCTGTGGGGAAAGGCTAGAGGCGTGATGACGAGGAGATCGGAAAATGGCGGCGGGGGAGGAAATGTCCCTAGCACAAAGCGAAAGGCAGGATGCGGTGAACCGCATCCGCAGCCCTCGATACAGGAAATATATGGCACGGAAGCGACCTAAACCGCAAAAATATTTCGGATGCGGTATGGTTTAGGGTATCTAGAATGACCACCTTTTTAGCTTTGCGCCGCAAACGAACGATTATTTTGCAAGATGGGACCGGATACAATATCTGATAGAGATGCTCTTAGCTAATAAAATATGGCAATCTCCAGTCTTGACTTTGTTCTGAGCCAGAAGCCAAAGGGAAATATGCATTCGAGAAGGGTCTTCTCCTCACGGAAGTGTCCAACCATGGGTAGTTGCCTCTTGCCATCCTTCCTGGTTGAAGTCTTGAAGAGCTCTCTCTTGTCATTTTTTGAACGATTAAGGGTGCAAAATACCCAAACTTTTCATTGTTGCAAAGAAACCCCGTGGCAGGTACAAATTACAGGGAGGTCCAAACAACACTCGCAAAGGACCTACATTCGAAGATAAGGACCTCCACCAAATACAGAAAACACCCTAAAACAAACAATAAAAACGCAATCAAGGACTGGACATCTCTGCCACGAACGTCGGCGACCTCAGAGGCGGCGCCATCGACGAGATCTGAGGAAGGTCTCGACCACACTCGAGCCGGCGAGAAAATCCTCGCAACCGTCCACCACCAAGCCATCGGGGACGGACCACTTGGCGGAGAGGCGATGACGAGCACCAGCGCAGAGGAAGAGCATCAGCGGAGCGGCAACGCTACTGCCATAAGGTCCGGCGCGTTAACAAAGGAGCCGCCAATAAACCGTCGGAGAGAAGCTCTAGAGAAGAAACACAACATCATAGCACCTTTTAGGCAAAACGCTTCCTCAAGGGCGAGCGGGAAAGTGGTTTCTCTCTTGTCTTGTGAGATCTTTTTCAAGGACGTAGTTTGGAGTCCTCGCTAGTTGGTCATCTGCAAGATGTTTGTTTAGCAGAAATCATTATGATATTGTACCATCAACACCTTGATCAAAGTTTTGCATGCTTAATTGGTCAAAGTCATTTTGACCCAGCATTTACAAAGTGTTTATACATATGAAAGGTATACATATATCTTTCAGTATAGCACTCCTTCTTCTTAAAATAGGTATCTTAGGTTTTTATATTTGGATAAATTTATATACTAAATAGTGTTTAGATTTATTGAAATTTTGACAAATTTAATACATCTATTTTGAGACGGAAGAAGTAATAACAATGTCGACATAACATATTTTATGCTAGTTTCGTCGAATTTTGATTATGATATATATACAATTATACAGGCGTTTTGTTAGATGGATTACGATAGGTGTTAGCAAGATCGAAGGGACACGATAATTTGAACGAACAAAAAAGAAACTAGAGTCCTGACCGTTTCAGATACTGAATCCCGATAGGAACCGAGCCTCTCCTCCCGTAACAACCACGCCAACCTCGATCCGTTCGGAACCTTGGTCGGCCCCACCGAGGATCCCCATCCAAACCAGATCCGACGGCGCACCGTGTGCGCGCACCCGACTCGGAGTCAAACTCCCGCACACCCCGCCGCCTGCCTCCCCCTAACCCCCTTCCATAAATTCGCAACTCAAAGGGTAGATTCAGTGGGAAGCAGTTGGAACTCCGGAAATCTAGCGTATCTGCTCGGGCGAGAGAGCAGGGATGGATCCCGTGGAGGCGGAGGAGCAGCAGAAGGAGCCACCGGACGAGGAGACGTACGCTGAGGCCGATCCCACAGGGCGCTTCATCCGGGTACGTATGCTCTAGCTTAGCCTTGCTCGATTTCTCGGGGCGGGTGCTGTGTTTCCTGCCTGGTAATCTTGTTCTTTATTAGACATCTAATTCGTGTTTTGTTTTCATCTGATTGCTGCTTGTGCAGTATGATGAGATCGTGGGATCGGGATCCGTCAAAACAGTGTATCCTTCGATCGATTCGAACTCATCTACTGTTTGTTTTTTTCATATCGATTTGTGTGTTTGTCTAGATCGCGACTTTGCATCGCGTTTGATTCGGTCCTGGTGGTTGAATTTTAGTTCTATGTAGCGCGACCTTGCATGCTTCGGCGCCGTAATGTCGATGGCACGGGCCATAATATTGATCAAAATCATGTTTTCTTGAGTAAACCTTAGCAGATTCATGGCATACATAGTACCGGACGAAATTTATTTTTTACCAATCTGTTGTGACTTACTGCATTACTAGTATAATAAATGTATACTCCATACTTCGAGCTATATAGTGCTACTAAGCTATTCAGTTTTTTGGGGGGTATATCTCGGTTTGGTTTTGGGTTGGAATATATCCCTGTCCGTGTAGTGTAACACTGACGATTGTTCATCGTGTATTCCTTAATTGTGATTTTTCCAATAGCTACAAAGCCTTCGATAAGCTGGAGGGTGATGAGGTGGCATGGAGCCTAACACGGATTGACGATTCTGTCATGGGTTCCTCTGAGAAGATGGCTATACTGAATACTGAGATTCAGCTACTGAAGACGCTCAGGCACAAGAACATTCAGAAGTTGTTTGCCTCGTGGATTGATGAGGACAAGAAGACAGTTAACATCATCACAGAGTTCTGCATTTCCGGCAGTTTGAGGCAGTATGTCCCTTTTCTTCAGCGAAAAACTCTTCGTTCTGTTATGATGTTTGCTCTTCCTACTGGGGGAGCATTGATGTACTTCAGTAAATTAACTATGTTAGAGTTTGCCATTGTGTGAAGATTATTGAATGGGTTGGATTTTTTTAATAGAGTTCTCTCTTTTCGCCCTTATGTTCAATACATTACGGTCATTCTAACTTGAGACTATAACCAGGTACCGTAAAAAGCACAAGAAAGTGGGTATTAAGGCTATGAAACGCTGGGCGATACAGATATTGACAGGGCTGGAATATCTTCACAGTCAGGAGCCAGCGGTTATACATAGGGAATTAAAGTGTGACAACATATTCATAAACGGTAATGATGGAACAGTGAAGATTGTCGACTTCGGTTTGGCCACAATTTTGCAGCAACAGAAAACAAAAAGTGTCAAAGGTAGCAGTTTCCTTTTTATCCATTATCCTCACTGTGAAATTGTGTTTTTCTGACTGTTAACATCTTTGAAAATATACCTATTCTCCTTCTAAAGGCACACGCAGTTTATTTCGTTGAATGGATTTCCTTTATCTGGAAGGCATGTAGTAGCAACAATTGTTTGTATAACAAACGTGCAGGCACATTAGAGTTTATGGCACCAGAACTCTTCACTGGGGATTACAATGAGTTGGTGGATATATATTCATTTGGGATGTGCATGTTGGAAATGATGACATGTGAATTTCCGTACAGTGAATGTCAAGGACAGGCCCACATATATAAGAAAATTTCTCAAGTAAGTGCTTTGTGGTCCAAAGTACCCAGCCCCTCTGAAGATTATCCATCAAACAGGAACTGATTTTCGTTTATTGGTCCTTTCTTCAGGGTATAAAACCGTCTATTCTTTCCAAGGTTGAAGACGCAGGAGTAAGATCTTTTATAGAAGTTTGTCTAGCTCCAGTAGCTGAAAGACCTACTGCAAGTGAGCTCTTGAAGAACTCTTTCCTCCAGAAGGATTGGTCTATCCCAGTGCCTCCAATTTCAGTCTCACTGGTCTCGAGTGTGACCAAAGATGGACGGCAGTATGCCAATTTCGTGCTATTGAAGGGTGAATTCGTGCTGAAAGGCGATATGCATGTTACCGACCACATCGAATTAGTGATAAGATTTCCTGATCCCAGTGGTAATAATTGCATTCCAAACTTCGTGAATCAAATTTGAACATATACTGAAGTATGCACTGACAAAATCAAATACTTTCAGGTTGTTTTAAGAATGCTGAGTTCCCGTTCCATGTAGACCGAGATACCAGCCTTTCTGGGGCTCTGGAAATGGTTGAAGGTTTCGAATTGCCCCAAGGGAACGTACAGATCATAGCGCAGCTGATTGAGGCGTTCTTGCTCATTCTGATCCCTGAATTGGTACCCTGTGTTGCGGTTGGTCAGGTGGTTTCTCAGAGCGCACACAGCTACATCGCCAAAAGAATCATGAACTGCAGGCAGCTCAGTTCGGCTGTTCTGGATAATTCTGCTCTCCCCAAGCTATCTACCATTTAGGTTCTTTTGTTTTGTTTTTAGTCTGATGAATTTGGCCAGGCTCCAGCCTCATGTGTGGCTCGTATTATAGCGCCCACTCGATGTGCTGCCAGACATGGCATCCTCCATTGATAATGATGAAAGTTAGGAGAGGACTAGTCGACTTAGTTGTTGTATTTGTTTCATTATTATTATATCCCTAGTGTTAGGAAGGAAGGAACATCACGTTGATAATATACCTGTGATCAGTTGAAAGTACTTGTGTCTTTATTTCTTAAATTATTTGAGTTAATCCAATTTTTGAATGCTTGAATTTCCCCCGCTTTTGGATGGAACTGAATTGTTTCTGGTGAATTTCATGAATTACAAAATAGACCCTATCCCTGAACCAATGTTTTTTAGGTAAATCATCGGTTTATATTAACTTAACAATGGGTTACAATCTGACTGAACAGTTCTAGTCGGAGTTGCATCAAAGCATACATAACCACTACTGATAAGACCTCGCCCTGTAATTGGGCATGCCCATTTAGATTGGTAAGAGCATCCTCACTAGCATTTCCAAGAGGCCATTATCAGAACGTTTTTTGGTTCGGATTTGCAAAAAACGCCCTAGTAGCGTTCTTAGGAGGGGTTCCTAGGTCGATTTTCATCCAAAATAGGTCCGGGCTTCCTAGGTCGATCCTAGGAAGCCGGAAACGCTCGGATGAAACCGCCTCCACTCACCTGCCAACACGTCCCACGACACTGAAAATCTTTTCCCCACCACGACGCCTCAAGCTCGCGATGTCGCCTGCATCGCCAAGCAGCACCCCGTCGGCGTCCTATGCGCATCTCCGCCTGCGGCCGAGCTCAACCTAGCCATGGCGCCTCCGTCGCCGTCGAGCCGCGCTTGCACGCCGCGCCGTGACCCTGTGCCCGCCTTCCGAGCCGCGGCCCCTCCTCCGCCCAGTTGTCCCCGCCGCCTGGCGGCCAGTAGCGTTCCAAGGAGGGGGCGCGCGGGTGGAGCCTGCGGAGGACGACGAGGCCATCCATCGATGCCACAGGCTCGAAGGCGAGGCTCTCGTCAAAGCGGATGAGGCAGGGCTCGCCGTCCGCTCGCGGGAGGGCCGTTTCGGTGAGATCCGCGAGCTCGACAGCGACTCCCAGCTGCTGGGGGCGGCGCATTACGAGCCTGGCCGCGTGTCGCCGTGGCGGGAGCAGCTGACGGCGCGCGGGATCTGCTGGGGGCAGCGCACTCCGAGCTGCAAACCTGCGCCGTCGCGATCAGGGAGAATGTCGGCTTCGCCGGCCTCTCCCTCCCGCGCACGCCTCTGCCGACCGCGGCCGCCTCGCCGGCCTCTCCCTCCTGTGTCTGGCACGCGCCCGCCGCTCGGCGCTGGAACGCGACTAGGAAGCCGTCATTCCCAGGCCATTCCCAGTCCAAAAAAGTCGATTCATCAGGACCTATTTTGCTTAATCTAGACTTAATTTTGGGCCTGGGAACCGCATACGAGTGGAGATGCTCTAAGTGAACACCTAGAAGCATGTACGGAATCGTGGCAGACACTCACGACCTGACCGCTACCGCCGCCAAGCCTCAACCGTATCGAGGGCCTTGGCGTCGGGAGCCATGGCTGGAGAAAAATTTCCCCTCCACATCGAGGCCCCATCGGTCCGTTGCCCCTTCCCTTTGCTCCTCTCCTCCGGCTACATCCACCCCATCCCTCGAGCAGCAGAAGCTCGGCGAGATCCGTGAGGAGAACACGGCGGCCGGTGAAGTCCTTGGTGATTTAAAATAATCTAGCTTCTTTGCGAGGATTGAACATAACATCCATTTGATTGATTCGTTGACATTAGATGTTAAACTAGCTCAAACCATACCTGGCCATCGGACCATGCCTTGATACATCAGAAACGTATTTATAATTTTTGATGTCCCATGCTTGTTTAGAGTCTACTTTGCTTTGCTTTGTACACACTTTGAGGTATTTTTTTATGTTTTCGGGTACTAACCTATTAACAAGATGACACAGTGTCAGTTGACTGTTTTCTTCTGTTTTTGGTTCCAGAAAGGCAGAAAATCAATATTCTCGGAATTGGATGGGACAAAAGCTAAAGTCAATATTTTGCCTTGGGAAACACGAAGCCGGAGTACGAGATGGAGGAGACCCATCAGGGTGCCACACCTCCTGGCCGCGCGGGTGGGCCCACCCCGCGCCTGGGGGGTGCAGCCGCCCTGGTGGCCCCCTGCCTCACCTCTTTGCCTATAAGAATCCCCTGACGCCTAAACCCTAAGTACCTGATCAAAATTCCATGAAACCGTCTATAGCCGCCACCACCATCGTCCCTAGATCGGGGGATCTAAAGCTCTTCCCGGCACCCTATCAGAGGGGATATCACCCTGGAGTCCTTCTTCTTCATCATGCCAGCCTCCGGTATGAAGTGTGAGTAGTTCCACCTTGGACTACGGGTCCATGTAGTATCTAGATGGTTGTATCTCCACCTTGTGCTTTCATTTCTAGATCTTGTGAGCTCAATTCATGATCAAGATCTCATCTATTTGTAATCATGCATGTTGTGTTTGCGGGGATCCGATAGATATTGAGATTACTATGTCAAATTGATTAATGGTTTTGTCTTATTGATTCTATCATGTCTGTGTCGTTTGTGATCTTGCATGCTCTCCGTTGTTAGTAGCTATCTTGGCCAAGTAGTTGCTAGTGACTCCAAGAGGGGGTATTTATGCTCGATAGTGGGTTCATGTATCTACTTAATCAAGGGAAGTGACAGAAATCTCTACGATTGTAGATGTGATGTTGCCACTAGGGAGAAAACAACGGTCTCTTATTCATAGAACAAGTGGATTGTTTACCTTACACACTTTGCTTAAAGCAGTTGTATGTTGCGTGCAACTTAATATTGGAGGGGGTCGGATGATAACCCAAAGGTGGACTTCTAGTCATAGATGCAGTTGGATGGCGGTCTATGTATCTTGTTGTATTGCCCAATCGAATCTCATAGGATCTTTTTGTCTAGTATTGCATTGTTATGCCTTGCTCAGTCATGTCAATTGCCCTGATGTAATTTGTTTATCCAGCATGCCATGTTTGTTTATCTAAGGAGAACACCTCTAGTGAACTATGGACCCTGGTCCAAACTTTACAATTGATACATCTTCCATTGTTAATGTTTACTTGCTGCAAACCATCATCACCTTCCACACCATACAGTTAATCCTTTGTTACAGCAACCGGTGAGATTGACAACCTCATTGTTAGTTGGGGCAAAGTCTTAAGTTTGTGTTGTACAGGTTTCCATGTTGCTTGCAACACCTTTGAGGCGTTTCCTTCCTCCTACTGGTTCGATAACCTCGGTTTCTTACTAAGGGAAAACTTGCTGTTGTGCTGCATCATACCTTGCTCTTTGGGTTTCCCAACGGGGCGTCAACACGCATCAAGACTTTCTGGCGCTGTTGCCTGGGAGGCTAAGGACGTCTTCACAAGGGGAGTCCTCCTCAACCTTTTTCTTTACTTTTTTTAGTTTGCTTAGTTTCTTTTGCTTGGTTTTGTTTGCCTCTTTTTATCAAAAACCTCAAAAAAAATAGTTTAGTTTGGTTTACTTTCTTCTATCAAAAACACAAAAAAATTAGTTCCTGCTCTAGCTGCTGCTGCTGTTTTTGGCTTGCTCCACTTTTGCCAAAATGAACTGTGCTGAGAACACCAAGTTGTGTGACTTCACTAGCACAAACAACAATGATTTCCTTAGCACTCCTATTGCTCCACCTGCTTCCGATGCTACCTTTTATGAAATTAAGCCTGCTTTGTTGAATCTTGTGATGAGAGAACAATTTTTTGTTGCTAGTTCTGATGATGCTGCTGCCCATCTCAATAGCTTTGTTGAACTTTGTGAGATGCAAAAGTATAAGGATATAGATGGAGATATTATTAAGCTCAAGATGTTTCCTTTCTCCTAGAGAGGAAAATCTAAAGAACGGTTGCTATCCTTGCCTAGAAATAGTATTGATTCTTGGATTAAGTGCAAGGATGCTTTTATTGGAAAGTACTACCCTCCTGCTAAGATTATATCTATACGAAGTGATATTATGAAATTTAAACAACTTGATAATGAACATGTTGCTCAAGCTTGGGAAAGAATGAAATCTTTGGTTAAGAATTGTCCCACTCATGGACTTACTACTTGGATGATTATCCAGACTTTTTATGCAGGTTTGAACTTCTCTTCAATAAACCTGTTGGATTCAGCTGCTGGAGGTACCTTTATGACTGTCACCTTGGGTGCTGCAACAAAACACCTTGATAATATGATGGTTAACTATTCTGAATGGCACACTGAGAGAGCTCCACATGGTAAGAAGTTAAATTCTGTTGAAGAAACCTCTTTTTTAAGTGATAAGATTGATGTTATTATGGATATGTTTGTTAATGAGAAAGCTCCTTTAGATCCAAATAATGTTCCCTTAGCGTCTTTGGTTGCTCAAGAAGAGCAAGTTGATGTGAACTTCATTATAAACAACAATTTTGGCAACAATACTTATGGTAATAACTATAGGCCTTATCCTCCTAATAATGGAAATACTTATCATGGTAGATCCGGAATGCCTAGTGAAGATAGTATTCTAGAAGTTGAAAGATTCAATAAAACTTTATGCAGATGCAATATGAGCAAAATAGGATATTCACTAAAACTATGGAAGAACGATCTGTTATCTTGAAAAATATTAGTCATCAGCTTGAGAATTTGAATAGAGAAATTTCTAGTTTACAGTCAAAAAATTTGAGTGCTGAGAAAAATATTTCCTCTTTGTCTGAAGCATAGTCCTCTTTGATTAATAAAATGGCTGCTAAACCTGAAAAAAATGGAAAGTACCTTTGCTGCTACTCATTCCATACAAGTTACTATTGATGAAAATGTTAGACTGTTAGCCGAACTTCATGCTAAGTGGGAAAGGGAAACTGAAATTGATAGAAACAATAGTGTGTGCATCATCACCACTACACCACAAGAAGTCCCTATTCATCCTCCTACAAGGTCTAAGCCTAATAAGTATATTGTTAGTGATTCTAAGTTTGATTTTGATATAGATGGTTGCAATATTTCTGAAGTGATTCTGTTCCTGCAAAAACTTTCTAGAAGTCCTGATGCTAGTGATATGCATGTTGCTTTCACCAAACACATTACAGATGCTCTTGTTAAGATTAAGGAAGATAAGTTAAAATACAAAGCTTCTATTCCTACAAAAGTAGAAGTTAATTGGGAACCCATTATTAATATGAAAGTGAATGAATTTGATCTCAAAGTTTCATGTGATCTTGGTTCTAGTGTCTCTATTATGCCTAGGAAGATTTATGAAATGCTTGATTTGCCACCTTTCGAAGATTGTTATTTGGATGTCCCACTTAATGATAATGCTAAGAAGAAACTCATGGGGAGTGTTAATGATGTAATTTTTATGGTTAATAATGCCTATGTCCCTGTTGATTTCTATGTTTTGGATGTTGAATACAATGCTTCTTGTCCTATTACTTTGGAAAGACCTTTTCTTAGAACTGTTGGTGCCATCATTGATATGAAAGAAGGCACCATTAAATATCAATTTCCATTCAAGAAAGATATTGAACACTTCCCTATGAGAAGAGAGAAGTTAATTTTTGTTCGAGATATGCCCAAGAGGCAATAATAAAGTGGTTATTATCATATCTTCATACTTATGATAAACTTTTACATACCATGCTATAATTGTATTAACCGGAAACATTAATACTTGTATGATTTGTAAACATAAAAGAGTCCCTAGTAAAGCCTCTTGTTAAACTAGCTTGTTGGTTAATGTATGATCATGGTTTCCTGATCATGAACATAGAGATGTTATTAACAACAGGGTCATATCATTAGGAGAATGATGTGATGGACATACTCCTATAGTTAAGCGTAGCATAAAGATCAAGTCATTTAATATAGTTCATTTGCTATAAGCTTTCTGATACATAGTAACCTAATTCCTTCGACCATGAGATCATGTTAATCACCATCACCGGAAGGATGCTTTGATGACATCAAACACCACACCGTAACTGGGTGGCTATAAAGGTGGCATTGAGTGTTCGGAAAGTATGGGTTGATGCACATGGATCAAGAGTGGGATTTGTCCATCCATATGACGGATAGATATACTCTAGGCCCTCTCGGTGGAATGTCATCCAATTAGCTTGCAAGAATGTGACTGGATCACAAGGGATCACATATCACGGGAACGAGAAAAAAGTACTTATCGGTAACGAGGTTGAACTAGGTATGCAGAGATACCGACGATCAAAACCTCGGATAAGTAAACTATCGTGAGACAAAGGGAAATTGGTATCGTATGTAAGTGATTCATTCGATCGCAAAGTAATCGTAGAAATATGTGGGAGCCATATGAATTTCTAGATTCCTCTATTGGTTATTTATTGGAGAAGTGTCTCGATCATGTCCGCATAATTCACGAACTGTAGGGAGATACACTTAAGGATTTGATGCAGTTGAGTAGTTATGGAATGATGAGTAAGAGACCGAATGTTGTTCGGAGTCTCGTATGGGATCCGGGATATCACGAGGAGATCCGAAATGGTCCAGAGAATAAGATTCATATAAGGAAAGTCCTGTTTCGGAGTTCGGAAATGATTCTGGTGTTTTCACCAGGAATTTTCTAGAAGGGTCTGGAAGGTCCGGCACTCCGGAGGGGAAGGGTACATGGATGTGTCATGACAATATGGAATGGTTGCATCATGTACTAGGTCACTTGTCTGGGCAAAATAAAAGGAGAAATCAAATCCTAGTTTGAAAGTCAAACGCCAATTTGAAAAAGTCAAACGACAAGTTTGCTTGGTGGAGGGAGAGTAGGAAACCTACTTGGGGAGGAGTTCCCCTCCCTCCACCCGCCGGCCAAGGAGGACGAGTTGGGGGAGGACTCCCTCCTCCCAACCGGCCACCCTCCACCTATATAAGGAGGGGTAGGGCGCCCCCTACCCCTCACACCCAAAACCCTAGCACTAGTCGCCGGCCTCCTCCAAGTCGCCGCCGCCACCTAGGGTTCCTCCAACTCGCCGAGTTGGGGCTTCTCCAAGCCCTAGCCGCCGGCCAAGCTCCCATTGGTGCTTCTAAACCCTAGATCGCCAAGGCACCTCTCTCATACTCCACCATACTCGCTCCGGCTTAAGGAGAAGCCCTGCGAGATCTCCCCTCTACTTCTGGTACCACGCCGTCGTGCTGCCGGAATCGCGAGGAGAGTGCTACAACCTCCGCTGCCTGCTGGAACAAGGGAGAGGAAGGTCTTCATCGAGTACCGAACGTGTGACCGACTGCGGGAGCGCTGCCAGAACGCAGCGCCGGAAGTATCGTCTACGCGATCTTGAGATCGGAAGTGTACGACTACATCATCCACGAGAATCTGCTCTCGTTAACCGCTTTGGATCTTCGAGGGTTAGTACTCTATCGACTCGTTGCTACAATCTAGTAGATAGATCTTGGCTTGATCATAGATTAGATCTTGATTGTGTGTTCATGCGGTAGAAATTTTTTGTTTTCCATGCTACGAACCCCTTCAGTGGTATCAGAGCCATGTCTATATGTAGATCTGTTGCACGAGTAGAACACAATGGTCATTGTGGACGGTGGTGCTTTTATTATTAATTGCTTCTTGTGTACTTTGCATCTTGCGGTATGGTGGGATGAAGCGGCCCGGGCTAACCTTACATGACATCATTCATGAGACTTGCTGCACGCTCAACATGCAACTTGTATTGCATAAGTGGCTTTTCGGGTGTCTGTCTCTCCCATCATAGTAAAGATTCAATTTACAACGGGCACTTGATAGTTCAAGCATCAACGTTGTGGTTCTTGTTCGTAAGTTAGAACGACACTTATTGAAAGCCCCAAACCACGTAAAATATGCAAAGAAAATTAGAGGCGTCTAACTTTGTTTTGCAGGGGTGTGTTGTGATGTGATATGGCCATGATTGTCATTATATATGATGTATGCAATGTTACTTATTGTAAGCTGGCAACCGGCAGGAGCCATATGGTTGTCTTTTAAATTCCGTTAAGACCCACGTGTCTATTACTCAAAGTAGTTGTAATAGTTTATGCTGGTGGATGACAACCAGGAAGCGGCGCCATTGACCTTGACGCCATACCGGTGATGATGGAGATCATGTTCGTGCTTGAAGATGGAGATCAGAAGCACAAGGAGAAAGGCCATATCATATCACATATTATGAATTGCATGTGATGTTAATCCTTTTATGCATCTTGTATTGCTTAGTTCACGACGGTAGCATTATAAGATGATCCCTCAAGCACACAATTTTAAGTTTTAAAGTGTTCATCCTTAGTAAGAACCGTTGCTAAAGCTCGTTGTATCGAAGCATCGCGTGATGATCGAGTGTGTTAGATTCTGCGAGTGTATACAACGTGAGCAAGCCAGATTTGCTCATGCGGAAGCTAAGGTTTGATCTTGACGAGCCTAGCATGTACATACATGGTCTCGGAACACGGATCACCGAAAGGTAAAGCATGAGTCATATAGTAGATATGATGAACATGTTGATTGTTCGCCATTAAAGCTACATCAACTCTCGTGATGATCGGTTTTGATGTGGTGGATTTGGTTCGTGTGATCACTAAAACAATGTGAGGGATATTGTTTTGAGTGGGAGTTCAATAGCAATATGATTAAAAGTTGAACATTTTTTATCATAAATTAAATCAAAGTGAATTTGCATAGTTGTTGTAGTCATTGGCATCCGTTTACCACCTTGCGCTTAGTTTTAATTGAGATGATAGAACTATAGAATTCTGGTTAGTTACTTTACGAACTGGTATCGTATTGTTTTGAAGTGTTAATCTAAAGTTTAAAAGTCCCATTGCAAACTTTTAGTAAGTTTCGATTACTCCGTAAAGTTTAATAGTTGGTATTAAATCAAGAGTAACAATTCCAGTGTTAATATATAAGTATCATGTTTATCTCCATGATTCTTGGTATTCGAAAGATAGTTTCAATATCAAGGTAATCTAGGATTTGAAAGATTTGTTTCAGAAACCATCATGTATGGAAGATATTGCGATATCTGAAATGATGTTTTAGTTACAACATGATAGGGTATAATATGACAAAGTTAATGTTCTCATATTTGATGAGAATTTACAAAAGGTTGGAGACACTAGTTGTCCTAATCCTCCAAAAGGTTTTGGAGAGCAACATTATACTCGCGATTCACCGTTATAAGATAAAAGTAGCTTGATCATGGATAATTCCATGATAAGGATGAATATCTGATGTAGGTAAAATGTTTACGACACCAAGAGATTACTAGAGAAAGGAATTTGAAAGAACACCAAACATTTGATGATGGTGATCTACTTCAAAGTGCAAGTCCGAAGACATTGGTATTTAACTATACATGCTTTGGACTATGTGTCATGTATATGGCTCCACTATTGATGTTGATAGATTCTTTCAAACAGAAAAAGAAATACTGAAAGAGAATCTCATAAATATATGGCAGAAAAGAAAAGACTATAATTGTTCAGCTTAGGTATATAGAGGATATACGAGTTATGGCTGTATTCTTTGCTTGTTAAATAATGTGGTTCTTAAGTATTGGATACTGAATTTGTTGGTATGAATCGTCATACGAAACAACAGAATTCATGAACTACAATGGCCTAAGTAACTAGCAAAAGAATATGTGATGATGTTCATCGAGAACAAATAAAGGGTTATTGTGTTGCTCGTTAAACATCAAAGCTTGCCTTCAAGATTTGTTTTATTAGGTATTATGAGAACAAAAGGGTTGTTCAAATAATTGCCATAATCCATAAAAATGGATGATTCACAAATCTTGTTGGAGAAATCACATCCATAAAACTAGTGCTAAAAATGTCGAAAGACAAATTGATCGAAAGATCACTTAGGAAGTGGCATCGCCGTTTAAATTATATTGGAAAGAAAACATGAAGAAACTCCATGTGGATGGAATTTTGGAGTCTTTTTGATTTTGATCAAATGACGCTTGTGAAACTTTCCTAGAGATAATTAAAACTTCGTTCATAGGCCAAAAGGGAACGAATGACTAGCTTATTGGAACTTGTACATATTGTTGTATGAAGTCCATTATGTGTAGTCAAGAGCGATGGATTTCAACTTCATATACTTTCTCCGAAAATTTGAGTGAATATATGAATATTTACTTAATAAGGATGAAGTATGAAACATTTGAAAAGTTCAAAGACTTTCAAGATGAAGTGCAAAATCATTGTAACAAGAATATAAATAGTTTATGATAAGATCATAAAGGAAGATATTTGAGTTACAAGTTTAGCATAATACATAAGATTTAAGGAATCGTTCTGTGGATTTGCATTTCCCGAAACACCATAAGAGTATGGAGCGTTCGAGATATGTAATTAAACCTTGTTTGACATGGTAACATCAAAGGTGTAATTCATAAAACTGCCATTATATTTTAAAGATTAAAAGCTTTAGAGACTACCGTTTTTCCACTGAAAAGAGATCCATCATAATCCGTTGAAATGACACCATATAAAGTTATGGTTTGGGATAAAACCCAAGTTGTCCTTTCTTAAACAGTGGTATGCTATGCATAAGAAAGATGTTTACAACCAAAGTCGGATGAACCTGTCTTTGTATGTTATTTCGAAAACTGTTAAGTATTCCTCCATAACATTGGAGACAAAAGTGTTTGTCGCTTAGAACGTCAAGTTTCTTTGAGAAGGAATTTTTCGTGAAAATATAAGTGGGAGGACAATAGAACTTTGATAAGGTTAAAAGAACCTTAGCTGTATGTGCAAAGTTGCGCAGCGCCGAAAAGTGTTCCGGAGGCAGCAACAATGCTCATGGCTCACGTGCCTCAAAGGTTGTGGTTATGTAGGTCAAAGTTTCTATTGAACCAAGTAGGCCGGGTAAACAATCAAATACCAAGATTTGAGGGTTGAATCATTATTTGAGAATAATGAACGGACTACATGCAAAGAAGCGATGATGGACCCTGAATCCATAAAATGGCTTGAAGCCATAAAATCCGTGATAGTTCCATACATGAGAAATCAAGTTTTGAACTTAAAGGACCCTTGAGAAAGATGTAAGACCATACAGTTGTGTTTGGATCTATAAAGAAATAGACATGGATGTTTCACATCTATGAAATAGTCGACATGTTGGGAAATAGTTCACGACAATGTTCAAAGGTTGACTGTGACAAGATTTGATCTTTCATAGCGATATTTAGTCTAGACGTATTAATGTAGCAACCACTACATATAATTTTGTTATGTGGTAGTTCAATAAACAAAACAAGTTCTTATAATAGAATTGTTACCTAGGACATGTGCATAACATAGTCCATAGGGTTTTGTTAATTCAAAGGATGCTAAAAGCATATGCAAACTTCAATGGTTGAAGTAAGAATTGCGGAGTTGGAATCTTCACTATGATGAAACTGTTAAAGGAGTTTAAATTCATCGGAGACGGTGAAGATGCTTGCATTTGCAAGAAATTAAGTGGGAGCGCTAAGACATGTTTCTAATACATTATGTGGAAGACATATTGTTGATTGGAAATGATGTATCTTTTATTAACACATATTAAGAATTTCATCCCGATGAAAGACTTAGGCAAAACCCAAATATTTGGCATCAATAGAAGCTAATATGGTTGTGCCGAAAGTACATAGATGATGTATGGAATGAGTTCAATATAGAAACTACAAGAAAGGTTCTTGTTGCACAGAAAGGATTGAATGAGTTCAATATTGATGATATATTCAAGTGTATTGACACTTGGTAAGTGAAACAAAGATTCAAGTATAGATTGATACTTGATTTATGAAATCACAAAGAGTATTTTATCAATCATGCTGTGATGTGTACAAATCCAGATATGTCCTATGCTCTAAAATGTTATGATCGTATACTAGAATGATTCATAAGATGATTATTGGATGATAGTAAAGATATTCTTATGATCTTGTAAAAGAACTAAGAATATATTATTTTGTAGAAGTGACAAATAGATGGTTGGTTCATTGTAAATGAATTACATTGATACTAGTTTTGTCACAAAGTACAAATTAAGTTTATCTCAATCTAAACTAAGGGTGGCACAATATGATGGAAAGTAAGTTCCATAATGAATTTGGATGAGTTCCAAAGTTATGACATTGTGACAGATACTACAACAAAAGGCTAAGTATATAACTGTTGTTATAGCAGCAAAAGAGGGCATTTGTGTCAAGTAGTTTGTTATAAAACTAGGTGTAGTTCACAGCAGGGATAATACTATGAAGATATATTGTACGACAATATTATCAACATGTTTTAACCCCAAAGAACTAAAGGTCTCACCAAAGGACCAAATTTATACAAAGCCATCTCATTAGAGAATGAGTGATGCGTAGAGACGCTAAGACATGCAATTACACACGGACCTCGAAGTGTCAGATCCGGAGATCAGTTGACCACTAGCAATCTTGTACATACGACACCAGAAAGCCATAGGTGTTGAATACACAAAGGTTGAAACTAGATTATTGACTCTAGTGCAAGTGGGAGACTGTTGGAGATATGCCCAAGAGGCAATAATAAAGTGGTTATTATCATATCTTCATACATATGATAAATGTTTACATACCATGCTATAATTGTATTAACCGGAAACATTAATACTTGTGTGATTTGTAAACATAAAAGAGTCCCTAGTAAAGCCTCTTGTTAAACTAGCTTGTTGGTTAATATATGATCATGGTTTCCTGAATCATGAACATAGAGATGTTATTAACAACAATATCATATCATTAGGAGAATGATGTGATGGACATACTCCTATAGTTAAGCGTAGCATAAAGATCAAGTCATTTAATATAGTTCATTTGCTATAAGCTTTCTGATACATAGTAACCTAATTCCTTTGACTATGAGATCATGTTAATCACCATCACCGGAAGGATGCTTTGATGACATCAAACACCACACCATAACTGGGTGGCTATAAAGGAGGCATTGAGTGTTCGGAAAGTATGGGTTGAGGCACATGGATCAAGAGTGGGATTTGTCCATCCATATGACGAATAGATATACTCTGGGCCCTCTCGGTGGAATGGCATACAATTAGCTTGCAAGCATGTGACTGGCTCACAAGGGATCACATATCACGGGAACGAGAAAAGAGTACTTATCGGTAACGAGTTTGAACTAGGTATGCAGAGATACCGACGATCAAAACCTCGGATAAGTAAACTATCGTGAGACAAAGGGAAATTGGTATCGTATGTAAGTGGTTCATTCGATCGCAAAGTAATCAGAGAAATATGTGGGAGCCATATGAATTTCCAGATTCCTCTATTGGTTATTGATTGGAGAAGTGTCTCGATCATGTCCGCATAATTCACGAACCGTAGGGAGACACACTTAAGTATTCGATGTTGTTGAGTAGTTATGGAATGATGAGTAAGAGACCGAATGTTGTTCGGAGTCTCGGATGGGATCCGGGATATCACGAGGAGATCCGGAATGGTCCAGAGAATAAGATTCATATAAGGAAAGTCCTGTTTCGGAGTTCGGAAATGATTCCGGTGTTTTCACCAGGAATGTTCTAGAAGGGTTTGGAAGGTCCGGCACTCTGGAGGGGAAGGGTACATGGATGTGTCATGACAATATGGAATGGTTGCATCATGTACTAGGTCACTTGGCTGGGCAAAATAAAAGGAGAAATCAAATCCTTGTTTGAAAGTCAAACACCAATTTGAAAAAGTCAAACGGCAAGTTTGCTTGGTGGAGGGAGAGTAGGAAACCTACTTGGGGAGGAGTTCCCCTCCCTCCACCCGCCGGCCAAGGAGGCCGAGTTGGGGGAGGACTACCTCCTCCCAACCGGCCACCCTCCACCTATATAAGGAGGGGTAGGGCGCCCGTACCCCTCACACCCAAAACCCTAGCCCTAGCCGCCGGCCTCCTCCAAGTCGCCGCCGCCACCTAGGGTTCCTCCAACTCGCCGAGTTGGGGCTTCTCCAAGCCCTAGCCGCCGGCCAAGCTCCCATTGGTGCTTCTAAACCCTAGATCGCCAAGGCACCTCTCTCATACTCCACCATACTCGCTCCGGCTTAAGGAGAAGCCCTGCGAGATCTCCCCTCTACTTCTGGTACCACGCCGTCGTGCTGCCGGAATCGCGAGGAGAGTGCTACAACCTCCGCTGCCTGCTGGAACAAGGGAGAGGAAGGTCTTCATCGAGTACCGAACGTGTGACCGACTGCGGGAGCGCTGCCGGAACGCAGCACCGGAAGGATCGTCTACGCGATCTTGAGATCGGAAGTGTACGACTACATCATCCACGAGAATCTGCTCTCGTTAACCGATTTGGATCTTCGAGGGTTAGTAATCTATCGACTCGTTGCTACAATCTAGTAGATAGATCTTGGCTTGATCATAGTTTAGATCTTGATTGCGTGTTCATGCGGTAGAAATTTTTTGTGTTCCATGCTACAAACCCCTTCACTTTTTGCTCCTCCTTTGAAAGCAAGGTTTGATGTTAATGCTTCTTCATTTGAAAATACTTGATTTCTTCCTTCTTGTGCCTAACTTAAAGGCGTTAAAGAAAAGTACTTGTTGGAAGATAACCCAAGAGTTTTATTGAGTCTTGGAAGTTATTACTTTAGTAATGACCTCTCCTTATCCTTTTTTTTTGCTTTTTGTGCCAAGAATGACCTCTAATGAGAGGGAAGTAAGATTTGGGGAGTTGCTATCCCGAAACAGATTTCTGTCCTCCACCATAAAATTCGTGAGGAGTCTCTGTAAGTCGGATTGAGATGAAAATTGACGAATAAATCCCCCAGTATGTTAGCTAACTTTCGTTAGTTCAACACTTTTTGATTTGAGCAACATAAGATCTTTGAAAAAAATCGATTTTTACCTGCTGGTTTGTTTTGACAAATTTCTGCCATTATTTGTATTTGCTTCTTATTGATTTCTTTTTGAGTTCTATTTTGGGGAATTGAGCTTTTTAAAGGAAGTTGCTACAGTAGCTTGTGTTTTTAGTGAAAAGTTTTGTTTTTCTAAAGCTAAACCCAAAGGTCTATTATCTTTTGAATACACTAATGTTGCTAATGAAGATTGTGTGAAGTTTTGTATGAAGGAAAAATTTCAGGTGTAGAGAGAGAATGATATAATGAGATGAATGATGTCTACGCACTTCTATTCTTGTAGACAGTTGTTGGGCCTCCAAGTGCAGAGGTTTGTAAAGCAGCAACAAGTTTCCCTTAAGTGGATCAACGAAGGTTTATCGAACTCAGGGAGGAAGTGGTCAAAGGTATCCCCTCTCAAGCAACCTGCAATCAAGATACAAGAAGTCTCTTGTGTCCCCAACACACCAAATATAGGTGCACTAATTCGGCGAAGAGATAGTGAAATACAAGCGGTAATAGTGCCAGAAAATAGCTTCTGACTTGTTGTTGACATGGGGTAACGTGGGTGAGTGCCAGAAAAGAGCTTGATTGTGAGGTAAAGACTAAAGCAAGCAAACATACAACAGATCTAGTAGCAAACAGTGTTTCAATGTTTAGAAACAAGGCCTAGGGATCATACTTTCACTAGTGAACACTCTCTCATATAAATATCCTCTCTTCATGATACTACTCTTAACTACTCTCCGGTTGGACACTCTAATCCATGGTAGGCTATAACAACACACCTCAAAGTCTGCCTTCCCCAATCTAGATAACCCCATACTGTCACCTTGAGCACTAGATGGTTCCAACAAACACCACAATTTCATAGAGACATCCAACTCCAAATATAACTCATAACGAATATTCAATCTAGCCAAAGTTCCACACATGGTATGCCCGCTATCACTTTCACACACGTGGGGAAAAGCATAGATCTATTAAAGCACAAAGAGTATTTATGTACACTCAAGCCTAAGTGCCACCATGGCGTGCACGCTGTCACTTTCACACACATGGGGAGAGCAGAGATCTAATGAAGCACTTGAGTAGCAAGGTAGATCTACTTGATTACAAAGCTCATGACCACAAGATCATGCATAGAGAGAGAGAGATGAACACATAGCTACCGGTAGAGCTCTTAGCCCTGAGGAAGAACTACTCCCTCCTCATCATGGGAATCAGCAACGGTGATGGAGATGATGGTGGATATCGATGGAGATGGCTCCGAAGGCACTTCCCCGTCCCGGAAGGGTGCCGGAACAGAGACTTTATGTCCCCCAAATCTCCCCTTTGGTGGCGGCGGCGTTGCGGACCTTTTTGTGGATTTTTGCCCGTGTTGGGGTTTACGTCCCTAGGAGACGCATATGTAGGCGAAAGGGGAGGCCGAGGGGGTGCCCGGGGTGGCCACACACCCCCAGGCACGGGCCAGGCCTGGACGTGCGGTCAGGGGGTGTGCCCCCCCCCCCCCCGAGGCCCTCCTCCGTCTCTGCTTCGTGGTTCCGTGTTCCCCTCGGTGAAATATTGACTTTGGCTTTTGTCCCTTCCAATTCCGAGAATATTGATTTTCTGCCTTTCTGGAACCAAAAACAGAAGAAAACTGGCACTGTGGCAACTTGTTAATAGGTTAGTTCCAGAAAAGATATAAAAACACCTCAAAGTGAAGACAAAACATAAGACAAATGATATAAAACAAGCATAGAGCATCAAAAATTATAGATACGTTTCCGACGTATCAATGAAGAATGGACAAAAGCTAAAGCTTGGGGATGCTATCCTGGTGTCACCCCAAGAAATATCCAAGAGGTACAAGCGCCAAAGCTTGGGGATGCCCAAGGCATCCCCTTCTTCATCAATAAAAATCTCAGGTCTTTCTAGACACTTGTCACATCCCAAAATTTTAAATTTTGAAATATGAAAAATAAATAAACAAAATAAAACTTTGTTGAAATTCAGGGTGAATCCAATTGGAAACTTTCAAACCTATTTTGGATCAAATAAAATCCTAAAGGGATTTAAAAAGATAAATAAACAATAAAGTCAAAATATTTGGAATCACTAGTTTTAGATCTTTTAATAAAAGGATTTGATTTTCAAAAGCAAGGGTAGAATTATAAACAAAGATTATTTTATGGAGCCAAATTACATCTTGGCCAAGCTTTTGAAATAAAAATATTTATATTTAATAAAAAGAGTAAAAGTTTATTTAAATAAAATAGTGAGGATTTTTTAATATCCAAATTTATTAAAGTAAAAGCTTTGCCATTTTAATTAAAACATTAAAACTTGTTAAACTATTTTAAACAAGTTTTGCAAGTATTTTATATTTTCAAATAAAACCTACTGATTTGGTTTTGATAATATTTAGATTTCAAATGGAGATTTTAAATTAAACAAATCCTATTTGAATTAATGATTAAGGTCTATTTTATTTAATTATTAAATAGATCCTAAAAGAATAAAAGTATTATTTTATATTGGACTTTGATTTGTGTTGTTAAACAGAACTAAACTCAATACAAAGTGTGGTGGAAGTTTGATTTGATTTGAATATTTGAATTGATTGTTTGAAAATCAAAACAGGAAAATCAAATAGAAAAAGAAAAGTTTACTGTATAAAAAAAATGAATCGAGCTCAGCCCAACTCATGTGGCCCAGCAAGCCTAGATCCAGCCCAACTAAACCCCCACGCGCGAATCGTTTTCCACCGAAAAACCCACCCGAGCAATCACAGACGAGTGGACCCCTCTCTCTCTCTCTTCCTCGCTGACAGGCATGCCCCACTGCCACCTCAGCATCGTCTTCCCCCCTGATCACGTCGCCCTGTCGTTGCTGCCATTTACTCCCGCGATCAATTCGCGTTAACAGCGGCCATAACTCCCCCTGCGACCACGCGTGCATAAACGCCCCTCTCCGCTCTCTCTTTTCCCCCAGACAGCTCCTCCCCTCTGCCCCTAGGCTGCCCTGAATTCCTCTTGCTCCGCCACTGCTCCGACGAACCTCTGCTCCGATTCCGGCCAGCACCCTCACCCCTGCAAGCTCTGCTTCACGCGAGAGTGATCGCCAGCCCCAGGCGCATCTGCCAGTGCCTCGAACTCGCCCGCGAGTGCCCTAGAGCCTCGGCTTCAACATCGTCTGAACGTCACCGTCGTTTGCTGACGCTCCGGCGAAGTATTCCCGTAAGCAACGCCCTCCCCTCTCCTTCCCGATGATACTCCTGCACTCGCCACACTCGCCCGCGTCTAACTGTGTCCTTGTTTTGCCTCGGAGTGAACCGCAGCGTCGCCCTCGACGACCTCTAGAGCCAACTGACGCCGCCACCTACTCCGGCAAGGAATTGCCGCCGTCCTTGAGCGCCCCTTGCCAAGCCGACCACACGTTGAGCGTCACCTCGACCTCGCGAGCATGGTGAGCACACCCGTTTCTCCCCTTGCTTCCTAGAATCGTTGCGACACCACCGTCTGAGCGTCGCCGCCGCCAGCCGCCGCGCAGCGCCGCCAGTCCTTGGTCAAGGCAGCTGAGCCCGTTGGATCTTGATCCTATGGCTATGATTAGAACCTGAGCGAAAGGGTATGAGCGCGTCTGAGCCGCGCGATCTATTTAGATCCAACGATCCACAGAGGCCGATCCGCACGAAGCGGTACCGACCAATAGTATTGCGCCACGTGGCACTGGATCTGTTTAAAACAGAATTTAGAATCTGATTTATATGTAAACTTGTAAATTCCATAACTTTCAAACCACACATCCAATTTTTGCAAATTTTATATCAATGGATTCAGAAAAACAAGCCCTAGCCAACCATGCACTTTGTTTAGTAAAAAGCTTCTGGTAAAATGTTTGTTTTTGCAGAAACTTGTGTAAGCTTGTTATGAATATAAAAATTGTTCTAGTTATGTTTTTGAGATGAAATCTTTGCAAAATGTTTTGTTGTGAACCTACTGACCCCAGGAACCAACTCATGGATTTAAAAATGTATTTTGTGAAGTTTAGGAATATATAATTGAATTAGTCCATTTCTAGTCAAATAAAAACATTGGATTTGATATGGAAATGAATTTTGAGTAAAACCTTTGGGAAATGATTTGAACCAAACCTACTGACCCTAAACTCCAAGTTTTGTGAATTAACAACTTATTTGGTGAACAATACAAAATTGTTGCCTTGCTAAAAACATTTTCCACCACATGAAAATAATGATTTGATTTAAAAATGGTTTATAGATAAAACCCTTTTGCAAATGGTTTACCACTTTAGAAAATGACCACTTTGAACCTTACAATGTTTAGAGCCTAGTAGAAACCACTTTTTCAAATGAGATTATCTTTTGCATGCTTGCATGCATGACTTTGCTTCTATTATTTTATGTGTGTTAAATTGTTTGAATATTGGTTGGAATGCTAGTTGAATCTATGTTTGCTTGATTGATTTGTAGTGAAGTTAGAAGAGTGTGATATTAGCAAGATCAAGAAGTGAACCAACATTCCCTACCAAAAAGGCAAGTGACACTATCATCCAAGTCCTATTATTTTCATTACGCTTAGTGGATTTTTGAAACATGCATGAAAAGGATTTCTATACTTTATGCTATGCTAAATCCTAATAGGATGCCCTTATATATTCCTTAGTGAAAACAATGTAGTTGTAGTATGCTTAGCCCAGCTATATATTGGGATGGGATACATGTTATGATTATATGAAGTATTGAAAAGACTTATGTTTTATATAATAAAACAAGTACTCAATGAACCACCTGGGTGGACAAGGATACTCAAGGTTGGACAAGGTGGCAACAAAAGGAACCATGTTTATATGGCAATCTCTTTTTGTTGTGCACTAGAAGGAAACCACCCAGGGACTTAGAGATTGAACATGTTTCTTGTACAGTGGCTTCCGTGTACGGTCACATGCTAAATGGGCTCTGTCTTAGTCAACTACATAGTGGAAGACCCATGCATTGGCATCTTCAGGTTAACTAGAATTGTGTATGGAAGTATATCCCTACATTGGTGCCTGGTAGAAAAGCTAGCATTGTGTATTGGGAGGACTCCTATGGAAAGACTTTGTCACATTCTCAATCTGCCAGTACTCCATCTTGGTGAGTACTTATCCAGCGGCCACTGGTGGCATCAAGATGAGATTGTGTCATGTGGGTAAAGTGTACAACTTCTGCAGAAGATCAAATTCTAAGTACTTAGCCGTGTCCCCGGTTATGGACAATACTGAGCAACTAAGGCTTGAAGCTATGGGAAATCTCGACATTCCAATTTCTAAAAGTAAAACTTGAAAGTGACAACAAGGGATTAGAAGCACTTGGAGTTTTCCAAGAAGTTCAAAAAGATTTGACAAAAGGTCAAAACTATTTTAAAAACATAGGATAAAACTATATTGCTTTCTGCAAATGAGCCTAAACCCTACTTAGCCAAATATGCATCTAATGATAGGATCCACATATATCTACATAGTAGTGAAACTTGCCAATACAATTCAAATGTATTGACCCTTGTAGCTATAACTTGTAATGTTGCAGGTTGGTTTGGTGTTAGTGAAGTTTATTGATTAGGATTACAAGTCTACAACCAACATGTTTGCCTGTGGCACTTTGAAGATGAAGGACCCCATGCTTATAGATATTCTGCTGCAATGTAATGTAATAGCCAAATGAGCTATGTAAGATGTAATAAAATTATGTTATTCCTGGTTATAAAGTTGTATTATGACCTTTGTTTCTTGATATTACATCTTAACTGTGGATGCTAGCTATTGATCCAGTGACTAGCATTGTAAACACAGGGATCTCTACCTTATTAAAGGTTGGGAACCTTACAACACTTCATTTTTATTATTTCATGCACTATTGTGTTGCTCTTGGAGCGTCTTAGTTTTCGTTTGCTTTGCTTAGTTTGTTTAGTTTGCTTGAATAAAGTAGTTTGGACCCCGTTCTTGCTGTGTTGTTTCAAATAAGTTGATTGGTGTTGGAAAGGAGTATAAAGTTCTTGCTTGAAAGTGCAAGAGGAGCTTGCATTGACTATGACTTAGACTTTAGCATGTCATCATAGCTGTTGTTTTGACCTTATGCTTAGTGATTATTGCTATATCATGAGTTGTTCCAAACAATTTGGATTGCTTAGTGTGCCTTGAAGGAATCATGCGTTATTTTAGCATACAAAAGTATAGTATTGTGGCTTTCTCCTTTGATGCTTTGTTTGGGTTGACTTGGCACATGCTCACACCATGTTATGACTATGAACAAGTCACCATAGCCTCTATGATCATTTAGTCCTTTACTTGTAATACCACTCTATGCTTTTATTAGTAATGTTTTGTTGCTCTATATGATTATGGCCATTATTGCTCTCTTAGTTGGTTGCTCCCAGTCTTTTGCTAGACTCCACTTGTATGAGTAAGTTCTACTCATGCTTCCAACTCCCAACAAACCAAGTTATTACAAAGTGTCCACTATAAATTCCTATGCATGGTGTGTTACACCATTCCATGTATATTCTTGTTTTCAGCTATCTTCCAATTAAAAATTATTTTGTTATGTGAAAACTTAGTGATTAAAGCCCTCATGAACTTGATGGCACACTTTATATTCCTTGCCCCTAATAAACTTGAACCATTGTGTCATCTATGTTGTATATGCTTGCACTTATACGTTGGAATTAGTAGAACCATGCTGTCATGGGGAACATTTTCAACATTGCACTTGTACTTTGTACACAGTTGATATCATGTTCTTTTGTCTATGGATGTCGCCGGTGTGAAATAAAAAGGGAGCTTGTAAGTCTGTGGAGTTATGTATTTTGTGTTAGAGAAACGCCTGGGCCGCTAGCCTAAGCCATGCCTAATCATGGTGGAAACTTGCAGCATCACCATAATGAGCAATCTGTGAAGCATCTTCAATAAAACCTATGCAAATAGCAAATAAAAAGATCGCTGAGATGCTCATTGTTTGTTTGCCTTGTCATTTTGGTTATGGGATAGCTCCTGTACCATGTGCAAGGGGTACCCTGTTGGCGGTTCTCTATGATACACATGTACCTACTATGACAAGAACTTACAGGTGACTAAAGTTGAGTAGCATGCGGTGCGGCCCTCGTATTCAATGGACATGAGATTGCCAACTTATACTTTGTCAATCATATACTCCATACTTTATTCACTTTAACCTTAACCACTTCAAGATGCTTATGATAGGGGCAATGAGGGCTAAAAGCTAACAAGTACCATAATTTTTGGAAGCTCTTTTTGAAACTTGAAATCCCTGCTTCCCTTTGTGAAGGGCCCTTCTTCCACTATTATATTGAGTCTCCACCTTCTACCTTTAGGCACCATTAAGAGAGCATAGTTACCATTATTAGTTCTATGTGCAGTGTTCCAAAACTTATTGATTGATGCATATTGTGATATTGCTTGTTCTTGTGCTATTTGTATCTAGTCACTCTTATGAACTTTGAAGGTGTCCTATGCATCTATTTGTTACTCTATGAGGGACAAGCTGAATGCCACTATGCCATGTTTTCTGTATGTAAAACAAACAAACGTTTTTCAATGCATGTTATTTATGATCTTTGTTTGTAGACTTTCATGTTGCATGCATAGGTACTTTGTCTTATTGTTAGACCTCCATCTTTCATGCACATGTTTAGAGTTCTTCGATCACAGCTTTCAATGCTTGCAAATTGTTTGATCTTGGTTTTGATGGTGCATGTCACCTCAAAAATTATTATTTTATCACTT
This sequence comes from Avena sativa, assembly GCA_916181665.1. Taxonomy (NCBI): domain Eukaryota; kingdom Viridiplantae; phylum Streptophyta; class Magnoliopsida; order Poales; family Poaceae; genus Avena; species Avena sativa. The sequence goes on along the minus strand of OV702282.1, from coordinate 190,392,842 downwards.
ACCTACTCGAGGACGAGAAGGAGTTAAGCTTGGGGATGCTTCATATGTCGGAAACGTATCTATAATTTTTTATGTTCCATGCTTGTTTAGTGTCTACTTTGCTTTGCTTTGCTTTGTCCACGCTTTGAGGTGTTTTTTATGTTTTCTGGTACTAACCTATTAATAAGATGTCACAGTGCCAGTTGTCTTTTTTCTTCTGTTTTTGGTTCCAGAAAGGTAGAAAATCAATATTCTCGGAATTGGACGGGACAAAAGCTAAAGTCAATATTTTGCCGTGGGGAACACGAAGCCGGAGTACGAGACGAAGGAGACCCACCAGGGTGCCACACCCCCCGGCCGCGCGAGCGGGCCCACCCCACGCCGGGGGGGTGCAGCCACCCTGGTGGCCCCCCTGCCTCGCCTCTTCGCCTATAAGAATCCCCCAACGCCTAAACCCTAAGTACCCGATCAAAATTCCAGGAAACCGTCTCTAGCCACCGCCACCATCGTCCCTAGATCGGGGGATCTGAAGCTCTTCCCGGCACCCTGGCGGAGGGGAGATAATCCCGGAGGCCTTCTTCTTCATCATGCCAGCCTCCGGTATGAATCATGAGTAGTTCCAGCTTGGACTACGGGTCCATGAAGTAACTAGATGGTTGTATCTCCTTCTTATTCTTTCATGTCTAGATCTTGTGAGGTCCGTTCATGATCAAGATCTCATCTATTTGTAATCATGCATGTTGTGTTTGCGGGGATCCGATGGATATTGAGATTACTATGTCAGATTGATTAATGGTTTTGTCTTATTGATTCTATCATGTTTGTGTTGTTTGTGATCTTGCATGCTCTCCGTTATTAGTAGCTAATCTTGGCCAAGTAGTTGCTAGTGACTCCAAGAGGGGGTATTTATGCTCGGTAGTGGTTTATGCCTCCACTTAATCAAGGGAAGTGACAGAAATCAGGACGGTTGTAGATGTGATGTTTCCACTAGGGAGAAAATAACGGTCTCTTGTTCATGGAACAAGTGGATTGTTCACCTTACACACTTTGCTTAAAGCAGTTGTCTGTTGCTTGTAACTTAATACTGGAGGGGTTCGGATGACAACCCAAAGGTGGACTTCTAGTCATATATGCAGTTGGATGGCGGTCTATGTATCTTGTTGTATTGCCCAATCAAATCTCATAGGATCTTTTTGTCTAGTATTGCATTGTTATGCCTTGCTCAGTCCTGTCAATTGCCCTGCTGTAATTTGTTTACCCAGCATGCCATGTTTATTTATGTAAGGAGAACACCTCTAGTGAATTATGGACCCCGGTCCAATCTTTACCATTGGTACATCTTCCACTATTACTGTTTACTTGCTGCAAACCATCATCACCTTTCACACCATACAGTTAATCCTTTGTTACAGCAACCGGTGAGATTAACAACCTCACTGTTAGTTGGGATAAAGTCTTGAGTTTGTGTTGTACAGGTTTCCACGTTGCTTGCAACACCTTTGAGGCGTTTCAATCCTCCTCCTGGTTCGATAACCTCGGTTTCTTACTGAGGGAAAACTTGCTACTATGCTGCATCATACCTTGCTCTTGGAGTTTCCCAACTGGGCGTCAACGCGCATCATGCCTTCACGGCACACGTGTTTTGGCACGTCACGGGCGGCCTAACACGCCACTTAACGGGCCGTGTCTGACCCGTGAGCCGGTAGGGGACTTGCCTGAGCTGCTACCCCAAGCCCACGTGTCGACACGACACGGCCCGTTAAGGGTTTTTTTTCTATTTTTTAAATTTTATATTATTATTTCATTTATTTTATAATAAATTTAAAAAGCTTAACGTGCCTAAGTGGGCCATCCCGTGCTAGGCATGCTAATGGCTTAGCGGGCCGTGCTGTGCCGTGGGCCGGCCTGTTGGCTAGGTATGGCTCAAAATAGCTCACGAGCACATGTGCCGCTCCAGAGCACCACTTTATGCATGGCCAGGCCAGACGCACGACCGTAGACGCACATTATTTTGCAGTAGCAGAAGAGGAAATCTTGCAAGTAGCTATACTGGCTTTTACTTCAACGGGTGGTAGCAAACTTTACCGTTTTAAATCTGGTTCGGTAGGCAGTATAGATAAAATTAACCTAAGTTGGAAAGAAATTTACAAACTGAACTCGCGCCAAAACTGTTTTACTCCACTAATCTTTTTGTGTAGCGTCTAACAGAAAGGCTTCACGTTATACAATATAGCGTCTATGGCAAATGCGCTACAACCCTTGCCAGCATGACACGCGGGTCCCATAGACCGCTCCGGTAGCGTCTCGGCATAAGATATTACAGTACAAAGTGTAATGCCTAACAGATAGGCGCTATGCTACTACATATATACCGTGTGCATCTATACTAGACAAAATATTGTCTTAGCCTCGATGGTCCCCCACTTCCTACCATTTTTCTATTTTTTTTTGAGTCGGCAGCAAAACTGTAGATGCACAGTGTTTTGCAGTAGTAGAAGAGAGTCTTGCAAGTAGCTATGCTGGCTTTTACTGCAACGGGTGACAGCAAACTTTACCGCTTTAAATATGGTTCGGTTGGCAATATAGATAAAATTGACCTAACAAACTGAACTTGGGTCGAAACTATTTTACTCCTACCATTTTTTTTATTTTTCTGAGCTGGCATGTGCTGCAAGAAACTGTTGCATCGGGCTGAATCAGGCATTAAGGCATGGAGCAAAACCTTGTTAATTTTATTGTATCAACTGCTATAGTGGAGGGTCTCTTAAGATAATGGCAGGATGTAGGAAAAGAAAGCAACGACAAAATTCATGGGACCAATTAACAAAATACATGAAGAGATAATAGAAACAAATATCACATGAAGAGAATATGACCAAATAGTGAAAAAACAAATTGTCTTGAGTTCTGGAGATGTACCTTAGTTCAACTGATGTAGCATTTGGCTTTGAATTCTTTGTTTTCTTTCTTTCAGTTGTGGAGCTTATTTCCCAATATAAAAAAATTCACAAATATGTCAGATAATGTTTTTGTAGAGAATTTGTATAGGTAGCTACCGCTTGTACTTCCTAACCTCAACTATAAACCATTGGGATTACTGACTTCTGTAACAACTACTTGTAGTTTACACCGTTTTCACTGCAAATTGATAACATATCCTTAAACCATTCTTTGAATTGATCTATGTGACTGGGTGGTATACAACCCTCTTATTGTGTTTCCTAGAAATGTGAAGAAAGTTAGTATTTACTAGGTCTAGAAAAGAATTGAGTTTAATTAGGTGCTGGCCACTGAAACAAAATACCTCGCTTATATTGACTAACGAGAAGTAGAGTTATGGACTTAGAATTTTTTAAAAAAAATTGGTGGGAAGTGGGGGTCGAACCCAAGACATGTTGCTCATGACTTAAAGGCTCAACCATTCAAGTAAATACAATATTTTTTCTAGTATAGATGCATACGGTATATATCCATTAGTATAGCGCCTATCTGTTCGCTACACTTTGTACTATAACGCTTTACGCCGAGGCGCTACCAGAGCGGTCCATGGGACCTGTGTGCCATGCTAGCAAGAGGTGTAACGCTTTTGCCATATGCGCTCTGTATAGTGTGAAGCCTTTCCGTGCTCAACAAATGGGTTAGTGGAGTAAAATAGTTTCGGCGCGAGTTCAGTTTGTGAATTCCTTTCCAACTTAGGTCAATTTTGTCCATATTGCCGGTTCGGTCCTATAGTTAGGATGGCCACATCACACTTTTTTCTACCCCTTTCTACCATGTCATATCTTTCTCCCATTGATATCGTATTTTTTGCCAAATCTGCTCTTTTTGCGAAACTTCAACCGAATCTGATCCTTTCCAAAAACTAATTCGAAATACGACCTGCACATCTTTGGCGCCATTTAAACTGGCGTCGACCCCAGGAGTCAGATTCCGAATTAGTTTCTGAGAGGGGTCAGAATCGGTTGAAGTTTCCAGATTTGCGCAGATTTGGCAAAAAAATACTTTGATATCATAGAGCCAAAACAAACAAACAAAAAAACTTTTTCGCAAACCTTATGCTGATTTCAGTTGAACTTTTTACAGGTTGCATCACTAAATTATCATTTTCTTATGAGAATTTTTTGTGCAGTTTAAATTTTTAACTCAAATCTGATATAACCTGAAACTAACACAACTTAAAATTTCAGCCGAACTTTTACTGACATTTGTTACCGGTACAAGTTCAGGAGATAAAATGGATTTCTCTCTTTCCTATTTGACTAACAAACTTTTTTCTACTTTCTGCAAATTTTGCTCTAGTAGATTCACACGACTCTAAACTGAGCCCAATTAACCACAAAAGTAAACTGAGCCCAAACCAGTGCAAGTAGAAGACCACACGCATGCATTGTCCGAGAGTGCCCGACTGTCCGAAATTCCGGTAACACTATGCGACACATGGTCGGCCGTTTGTACTTCTACGGTCTACGGGAGACTGTAGACAACTTGCACCATTTTCTTTGTATGGAAGACATCTATTTTTTGCACTCACAATAGTTATGATCAGAACATGAGTAGTGATTTATTATGACTAGAAACAGGCTCAAATTTCCAACCGTTCCAAAATAACCAGAGTTCCAGGTTTGTCCTAAGTCAAACGGTTTTGAGCTTATTCAAGTTTAATTTAGTAGAACAAATGTAAAACTTTAGTTAGTTTGTAACGGATATCATCCACATGTAGAAGTAGTTAGTTTACGGACAATACCATGTATTTTACTATTTCTATATATACAACCGTTTAGCCAAATTTTTGGTACTCTTTATATTTTTAGAGCATCTCCAACGATGACTGCATATTTTAATGGTTATTGGCGATGTATATCGCATTTTCAACGGCGGTATCATGTTGCAGCGCACGGCGCTGTTGCGGCCTCCACCGGAGGCTGCATTTTGCAGCGCTCGCACAACGGCGGGAAAGAGGCCCCCAGCAGGCGCTGCAAACAACATCGCGCGGCGCCGACGCAAACAACATTCACACACTTGTATAGAATCAACAAGATCAAACAAACCCAAACAAATCAACAATAAATTATGTACTTATTATTACAACATAAGCAAATAATTGATAGACAATACAACAAGTACACCAAATGTTCACCAATAAATACAACAAGTTGTTCATCAACAATACAACATATTGTTTTCAAACAATACACCAAATATGCAAGTAAAGTGGCCACTATTATTGTCTGATGACAGCAAGTACACATATCAATTGTAACTAGTTTCGAAATAAGAGTATCAAATCCATAGAGAGCTATTTGGTTAGGGTCTTTATGCCCATCGTCACTATCTACCAAAGGATACTCATAAGCTACCCTTGATTTCAAGTAAAGAGTGTTTGAAAGGCTTTAGGGTTGAATGCAAGAAAGTAAATAAAACAAGTAAAAAGAAAGCAAGTAAAAAGAGTGTATGGAATGGTGGTTGAACTCAATAGGGCTAAAACATTCTCGGGGAAATAGATTACACCACTATCATATTATAATTAATCATAATTAGAATAATCCTATTTCTTGTGTCATGATATGTGTGGAGAGAGTTCTGTAATAAGATGTTCACCCAAGACTCGTAGGCAGTCACTTTGTTGAGCCAAGAATAAGGTCATCTCTAAATAACCACTGCGATGCCTGGAAGCAATCACCATGCAGACCACCACAATTAAGGGTTTTCCCGTGGATATCGTAATTATCTTAGTGAATCTCCCTTTGCTTCCCCTTCGACTGTGTTGGGTGCTAGCGGCGCTTATAGTCACAATAGTAGCCGGCTCAATCAATCAAGCACGTTCAAAGGGTTTCACCCTCTTACTTTAGACCCGAAGGCAAATAATATATGGCCAACTACACATACCATCTAAAGGAAGAGATCGAACATACATCATAGATCAATGGATCATGTACACAAGTAGTAGATCATCTTTATTTCATTTTATATAATGCTAGGGTTTTTTCATCTCCCCAAGAAAAAAGGGAACTACTCACATATGGAAGCAATCAACAACATCATCATAATTAAATGGATGGATACAAATAATGGAATGAATCTAGTGCATACCACAATTGAATCTGGAATTATAACAAGATCTAATGAATGAAAGATAGGGGTAGAGATGGTGATGGAGATGTAGTGGTCGATGATGTAGGGGACGATGCATTGTTCTCCAATTATCCGTGTAGCAGCAAGAATTTGTCCTTCTTCAAGTTCCTCCTTCAGATCCCTTTCTGGTGTGGTTTTTTGTGGCTAGAGGTTTCTATGAATATCGGATATGTGATCTGTTTGCGAGGATTAAGTATTTTATGAGGCGGTCTCGTCACCGGGTCGTACGGGCGCGTTACGTTGGATGGAGCCTCCTAGGCGCAGGAAAATCCTCCAGGTGCGAAGATAAATTAATAAAATAACTTTTATCACTTAAAAATATCATATTATTGTGTAATATGATAGTCTCAATTAATATGTTCATTAAAGACTTAGTAAATTGGGGACCCATTGAAACAAGGACAAAAAGGTGCGCGCTAACACGATAAAATACTACAAATCCTACTCTATCTATGAAAAATAATAAGTAAAAATGCTTCAATTTTGGACTCATCATTGTCTATTCCATTTCCATCACTCCTCCATGAGATTTTTTTGAAGCTCGAATCGAATGATACGAGTCAATAAAACGAGCCACCCTATGTTGGTTTCTCCTCACTTGTATGAGAACCCCCATCAATTCATAGTAGGTATGATCTACATATTTGCCACAATCATCCTGTATAATCATGTTATGTATGATGACACAAGCATTCATGATATATAAAAGGCACTCTTGGTCCCAAAATCTAGCCGATCCTCTCACAGTAGAAAACTGGGATTGCAAAATCTCAAATTCTCTCTCACATCCTTCCTAGCCGCCGCTTGTGCATTATGAAATTGAGTTTGTTTCTTACCTTTGGGTTGAATAACCGTCTTCACAAATGTTTACCACCTTGGGTAGATGTCGTCGTCAAGAAAGTAGCCATAGTTGTACTTGTGGGTATTTGCTTCAAACTCCACCACTGGACCTTCATGCGATGTAAGCCTTATCATTAGTGGTGACCGTTGAAAAATGTTGATGTCATTGCACAACCCGGGGAATGCATACCAAATTCAAGCCTCATGATTGATGACGGCTTCAAGGATTATAGTGGCATCTTTTTTGTGCCATTTGAATTGTCCATTCCATGTTGCCAAACAATTCTTTCAACTCAAGTGCATACAATTAATTGAGCCTAGCCTACCTGGAAACCCCTTGATTCCCGTTGAACTCTAAAAGCCTAGCCGTGTCTTCAGCATTGGGGGCTCTCAAGTATGTGGAGCCGAACACATACACATCTGCTATGACAAAACGCTTGACACACATGCTAGCCATACCCTCCACAAATTTTATCTACCAAAAACTAAGCCACCAATTTTTGGCTTCTTATTGGCGCGGCAAGACAATAGAATGTAACTATTCTCTTCTTCCTCAATAACGAATTCATCGTCAGATGAATCTTAGGAGAAGCTCTACAAACATGTAAAAATGAATTACTACTACTAGCTAGCCAACCAAAAATCTAGCAAAAAATGGGTGCATGGGTGGTGGCACATACCTTGCGAGGATACCGTCGAACACCTAGGGTGCGCCAAGTTGCGACCCAGCTTAAAGAGTACATGGTCGCTATCGGTCAGTGTACCGCAGCCAGCAGCTCGGCGCGTCGCCAAATCGACCGAGGCGCGACGCTAATCGACCATGGAGAGGCGCTACGCTTGCAGTCACATCCATGGCGTCAGCGGCAATGGCTTGATTTACTGCGGCTGCACGCAGGGGACAACCATGGAGAGGCACGGGGTGGCGGATCCAGAGGGCTCCGGTGGGAGCAAATCGACGTGGCGACGGTAGCACGGGAAGAGAAATAGGGAAAGGCGATGGTGCTGGCATGAGAGTAAATTTCCTAGCGGTTGGCTCTTCGCGCGCGAGTAGACCGATAGCATGCGTTGCAGGCGACGCCAAACATATGGCGCCTAGGATAGATCAAAATGTCCTGCATGCATTTTTTTACGGTGCCTGCATGTTTACAGCGTCTGCTGGAGGAGCGCGAAAAACTCTGGGCGCTAAACGAGCGGTTTTATAGAGCTCCCGCCGTATAGAGCACCTATTGAAGATGCTCTTAACTACCATAAGTTTTGGGATACAGTATAAGTCAAAATTTACAAAGTTTGACCAAGTAGATAAGAAAAATTATCGACATCTATGATATCATGTAATACAAAACATGTTTTATAAAGATCCTAGCATTTTAAATTGGAAAAGGGATTTGGTCTACATGGGCACCAATGCTCCATGCCCTTTCAGATTTTTTAAATTTTTTAAAATCTCACACTTCTATGCTTTCAAAAATTATGGAGTTAAGTTAAATATATAAATGGATATATAAAGGAGGAGTGTATTTAACGTCATATTTTTTTATACACAGATGCTGATAGTGAAGGGAGCACTAATGTCCATGTGCTAAAGACACTTTTCACTTTAAATTACAGATGGTTTTCCTTTCTTTGTTTTGTGTGTTTTCTAGTGTCTTCTTTGAGGCGTTGAGACGACGACTATGTCCTAAAATCAGAATAATATTATTTTCTTTTTATCCTCGCTCTAGTGGTGCATCTAGCACCGATGAAGGACGCGTGGAGTCGTTTGTTCGACGGATCTCCTGAGATTCCGTCCGTTTTCGTGTTTGTTGGCTTATTTTTAGGTCAGTCTCCTCTGATCTACAAATGTCATCATTGGTGATGGTTGCCGCTCTAGTGCGCTTGTCTTTTGTGACCTTAGTCTGACGACTTTCCGTCTATTTACTACAACAAACTCTATTAGGATAAGCTTTGGCTGAATGCTGTGATGGAGGGGAAAAATGTTAACGCTAACCTGGACTCCATGGACCCACCGGCAGTGTTCCAACAAGAAGTACACACAAGGCAATAGAGCAAGCGCTATTCATCGCTGGAGTGAGACCTGCGTTGAGTTGTCAGTTATTGGTTGGCTTGGCATATAAGGAGGACGTCACGGAAGGGAGCGGTCGGCGAATAGAAGATGGCTTTGGCCAGGCTTGCTAGTTTGTAGTTTTTCCCTTTCTCTCTATACTCTAAATTCGTAGCAGTTCTGAATCCAAATATCCTTGTAAGTGCTACGATCATGAAATATTGTGAGATAATCTGAGAGCTAGCCTAACACTTGGTAATCAGAGCCAATCCCTCCACGCAAAATCCTCCAGATTTTTTTTCCACAATCCTTCGTGCTGGAGACTCGTTTGCGAGCTGCAACTGAGCGCGTCAGGATCCAAATCAAGGAGAACCTCTCGGTGGAAGGGAAGGCGATCTACGACACAATCTCCACGTCGACGATCGCGCAGCACGAGCAACACAAGCAGGAGATCGCTTCCCTCATCACCCAGTCCGTCAATTCCGCGGTCGACGGTGCGCACTATCGACACCATGGTCCGCGCCTGCAGCTCCAATGCCCAGGTGGACATGCAGATTTACTCTGACGGCGTTGAGACGTCTGTTCTCCACCACCTGGACTCGCTCCGCCGTCAATTGGGCCTCGCCGCCCATTCCGACGAGTCGGATCCCCTCACCAGGACCTCGGCGGGCGACGCGGAGGCCGGCCCAGTTGGGCACCGTGATACTTCGACTACACGGAGGCAGGCAGTAGGGGACTCTGGCCTCTATGTTCGGCCTCCGACACGAGGTATCCGCAACTCTCATAATCATACTCAATTTACTCGTTCCTTTTATTTTGAGAAATTTTTACTCGTTCCTTTGATGTGGCTGATGATACTGCTGACCAGCATTCTCGTCATCGCATGCGAAAGATGGATGTGCCAAAATTCGATGGTGACCAACCGAAGCTCTGGCAAGTTCAGTGTGAGGATTATTTCGAGATATATGATGCAGCACCTGCACTCTGGGTTCGTCTGGCTTCGTTGCAGTTTACTGGCCCCGGCGGTGCGATGGCTATCTTCTATCAAATCCTCTATCCGCAAATACACATGGAGTGAATTAAGTCAAGAGGTGGTGCTGCATTTTGGCAGAAACCAACACGAATCGTTGATATGTAGTTTGTACAAGCTTGTGCAAACAGGTACTGTTGAGGATTACGGGATTATGTTATAGGGGTACGTAGCATAGAAAACAAAAAATTCTATCGTATAAACACACACAATCCAAAATCTAATTGTAGTACCCCGGATAAAAACATTACCAAAAAATCGCTTGCTAATTACTACGTTATGTATCATCATGACATCAGCATGCATATATATGTTTAAAACTATTTCACTAAAAACTCTATTTTAATTTTTATAATATTTCTTCCTTTATTCAAATACGAAACCCCGGTCTTTTCAAATATTTTATTTGACTAAAATTTATTTGCATAAGTATTTTAAAACTAAAATAAACAATCGTAATATTTTTTAGACCAGGGAAACAGCCCAGCCGTTAAGCTAGGCCACCTACAACCCCGGCCCAACTAAACTAAACCCAGATCAGACCCAGCCCTGACCTAAACCCTAGACCACCTATCCTACCTACTCCCTCCCCGCCGCTTCCACCCACCAGGCGCGCAGCAACACACCGTAACAAACCCCCTCTCTCACGCGTGGACACACCCGACACGCCTGCACCCACACGCCCTTTTTTTTCTCTCCCGCGATCGACCCTCTCCAGCTCGGCACGGAAACAGTACGCTACCCCGCTTTAGGGTACATACACTGCGGCGCTTAATTTGAGGCGCTAAGGAATTAATCCCAGCAGTTACGGTAGTTGCCAAGAAAAAACCTACTTCCTCCGTTTAGAAATATAAGATGTTTTAGGTTTGTAAAGGAGATGTATCTAGACACGTTTTAGTGTGTAGGTTCAGTGTGTCTAGATACATCTCCTTCATAATGAACCTACACACTAAAACATGTCTAGATATATCTCCTTCACAAGACATAGATATTTCCAAACGGAGGGAGTAGCTGTTTTTTAACATTGACGCGAAGAAAAGAGTTAGACGCTTATAAAATACGTAAAACTGGCTCTAGGTGCTGGCGCTTAGCATGGCTGGAATTTGACTTTTTAAGCACCCTTGCAAGCGACTTCCCAATGTACGTGCCCTGGCCGCCTCGACACGTCCAGCGCTACACCCGGCCCCACCTCGACGCTCCTCTCTCACCCCATTCCTCTCGCCCTCTCGGCTCTCCCCGCGACCTTCCCTGTTTCTCGCATTCCCCAATCCCCGCCGCCGCTCTCTCCCTATCCCCTCGCTCCCTACCCGACGCGCTCTCCCTTGCCTCCATCTCCCTCCCTCCGGCCTGCCTCCGCCACCTTCTTCCCTCGCTGGCGGACGGAAGCTCCCGTCTCCCCGCATCGCGCGCTCGTCCGCCGCCACGAGCCGTGCGAACCCGATCCTGTTTGGCCACCGCTCGCGTCCCCGGCCTCAGTACCTCGCGCCCTCGAGCCCGGTTGTCACCGCCCTCAGTCCCCTTGCCGTGTGTCGCCTCCGTCCGGCCCGCGCCCCGCATCGCCCTTGCCTTGCCTGCAGGGCTCGCCTGGCTCTGCACCTACCGCACACAGCCGTGGCCACCCCTGCCCGAGCTTCTCCTGCGCGCTCGCCGCCGCCTGCGATGACCCCTCCCCATGTTGTGGCTGCGCCCTGGTCTCCCTCGACACCTTCTGCCCGGCTTGGCCTGGTCGTTTAGTTCAGCTAGTGGTTCTGCTGCCACCTCATGTCCACGCCTCCGTGTTGGCCTTCCTGGTGTTGTGCTGTTCCAATTGAGTTACTCGTGTCGGACGCAATGAAAATCTCAACCCGAAGACCTAGCGGCATGAAACCAAGTCCGACACCCATACCCGGGGACTCTGACAAGGACGCCAAGATCTTCTTCACAGATGTGGATTCCGAAGCCCGTTCCCGGAGAATCCCGACGAATCTCGTCCGATGACAAGACCTTCATCATGGGATGCCAAGTTCTTCTTCCCAGACCTGAAGACCGATCCCCCGTCGAACCCCGAGACCCCCGGAGCCCAAGTTCGCCGATTCCCATGTGTGACCCTTTCCCGAGAACCATATTTTTATAATATATAATATATATGTTGCATATAAATTGTTCATGCCTTATACATATTGTGTGGTTTGGGGGCATTATGTCAATTCACCTAAATTAAATATGGAGACCATATGTGGCCAAGTCTAGTCTATATTGGCTCTATTTAAATTTGCGTAGCAAATCGATAACATATCTTGCCTTGTTAAGCTAACATTTAAATTGCAAGGTATCTAAACAACATGAACTTAGTAATTAATTGCCGGGACCCTGGTTTCGCTTAATATGGCCTAATTTCATCACATCTTTGCCATGTCATACATCGTACATGTATCATGCCCGATCTTCTGCCATAGTATAGAATAGTGCATCCGGTGTTTGTGCTAGTGCTTTGCTTCTTCACGGATTAGGCCGATAATTTGATGCGAGTGTCGACCTGATTTCCATCGAATCTTCGGCAATGTTTTCAGGCGAGCATTCTCCCTCTTTCTACCTATTTTGCATTTCTAGTCTTTACTTCCTCCTGTTGATCTATTGCTATCTGTGTTGAGATGCTATAGATTCCATACCCCTTTATACTTTTCTGCAGCCCATATATTTCCATGGACACCTTCTATTACCTATTGTTTGGTAGATAGTTGGCCTTGCGTGTCGTATTCGCTTGCTCAAGTGCTTCTGCGTGTCGTCAAATACCACAATTGTTGGAAGGTTGCCATATGCTTTATGTTGAAGATGATCATGGATTTCATTACCGTTTAATAACTAATATTGAAAGTAGGTAAATAATGCAGAGGCACAAGTGGGCAATAGATGTTATTTGGTTTTTAACCGTCCACTTGTGTCCCATAGGACCCCGAGTACTTGATACCTGTTCCTTGACTATTCGCACTATCCGCATGTGGGACCATGAATCCCTTTAGCATGAGCTTGAGTCATATCTTATTTCTTGGGGCCACAAATTAGTTCGGGGCTTTATTACTATCTTGTACTTATGCCATGCTTTACTGCTTTATTAACTATTGCGCGTGGAGCGCCTGTACTGCTTAGGAACAAATGTGGAATGTTTTCACGGTATCGACAAGCCCAGTCACACTTTCGGGTTCCCGGTCGTTTACAGCCATTGGCACAAACCTCTGGGTCCATTTTGGAGCCGGCCAACTTCGTCGCGGGTAGCTTGGTGGGGTGGCCCCCTGAAGTATTATATGAATCTTGCGATTTCTTTGTCGTGATGCCTCGTTGGGTTTTCATTTGGTTTTTCTAAGGTTGACCGTGCGCGTGTTGCTATTTGTGCCCCCCTGCAGGTTAAAACTTTCTGAAAGCCGTGTCCACGGTTATGGACGACTTGGAGTACAGTATCTCGATCATAAACAACTATAACTAAAGTAGTGCTATAAATTTGACTTTATAATGACTAGTAATCAGCTTCACTATAATGGAATGGCTAAATAAAAGTGCCAACAATTGCTGGATTTGGGTTATCACCTGTTACAATTGTATCTGACTAGTAAGTATCGCAACTACAACGGAATGGTTCTCTAAAAGTGTCCACTACTTATTATATAAGGATGACTCATGCTATCTATATCTGACTAGTAATTGCTGCCACTATAATGGAATGAATAAAACTACCAACTGTGCGAGTTCCTCAGTCTGACTTCCTTGTTTGGTCTCGGGGGGCGGGGGGGGGGGGGGACGCCAGGATGGGTAAGTTTGGTGTTAGTATCATGTTGGATCCGAATAGGTCCTTCTTATCCCTCTCTAATAACCGCCAGTTGTATCGAGTCTCTATAGGTGGTTTAGTGCATGATGCGATGTCGATTTAGTCCACCATACCTATGTATGAAGGGAATATTCCCTGAGAGGCAATAATAAAGTGTTTATTATGTGTATTCCAAGTATATGATATATGTTTATTTTGCATGCTATAATTGTATTAATACGGAAACGTTAATACATGTGTGTTTAATAAACAAACAGAAAGTTCCTAGTTATGCCTCTCTCATAAACTAGCTCGTTGATTAACAAGATGATCAAAGTTTCCTGATCATAGACATTGGATGTTGTTAATAACGAGGTCACAATATTAGTGTAATGATGTGATGAACATTCATCCGAAGTATAGCATTACGATCAAATTCATTGAGTTTATATTGCTATAACAACTTACGAAGTGATCCTAATCCTTAGACCATGAGATCATGTCAATCACTAACACCGGAAGAGTTTCTTGATGACATCAAACGTCACATCGTAACTGGGTGATTATAAAGATGGCTTCAGAACTACTAAAGTGTTATGTTGAGGCTCATGGACCGAGAGTGGAATTTGTTCATCCCGATGATGGATAGATATACTCTGGGCCCTCTCGGTGATATCACATTGGTTAGCTTGCAAGCAAGTGATTTGATCACTAGAATGTTATATCACGGGAACGAGAAAAGAGTGCATGTCGGTAACGAGATCAAACTAGGTATGGAGATACCGATGATCGAATCTCGGACAGGTAATATATCGTGAAACAAAGGGATTAAGATACTAGCATAAAATGTTCCAACGATCACATGAAAGTCATCATTGAATGTGTGGGAGTCAGTACGGATCTCCAGGTCCCGCTTCTGATTATTGATCGGAGAAGGGTCTCGATCATGTCCGCATTATTCGCGAACTGTAGGGTGGCACACTTAAGGGACACTGGCATCCAATTGGAGCAAAAGTTTCATGCCGGAAAGAATAACAAGCGCAAGAATTTATTTCACTAGATACCGAAATAGGTTTTTGGGTGAAATTGCAGAAAGTGTTTTTGTATGTGAAATAAAATACTAGCAAGGGGTTATATGTGAATGTTTGTCATTAAAGTAATTGAAAAAATTCTGAATAAATAAAAGGAGTTTTATTTAATGAGAGTTTGCATTAAGTTTGGTGGAAATTTAATAGCAATTTTGAGTGGGATTTTGAGTGGAGGGAATTGAAGAGATTTTTGTGAGTGGAGTGTCCACCCACATGAATGAAGGAGGGGAGGGGGCAGCCCCCATGGCTGGCGGCCACCCCCTTGGGTTCCCCCCTCCTCCTATAAAAGGCACCTCCTCTCCTCTCTCTCACTCACACCTCCTCGTGAAGGATCTCTCTCCCCCTCTAGAATTTATTCCCCATGGTCTCGGACTAGGGAGATACATGTTCCCGGTGGCTATTCGGTAAGAAAGAGTTGTGATTCCGCTGCATCACTGGAGCAAGGAGGCGTAGGTTGATCGGTGTCTTCTACGTGTGTGCGAGCACGGATGTGCTGCTGTTTTGCGGCGCTAGGACTTCCTCTCGATCTTGAGATCGGCAAGAGATCGTCTACATCAACCACGCGTTTAACTCGTTAAGCTTTGTCGGTCTTCAAGGGTATGTTATCTAGGGATATACATCCGCCCGTTTTTTGTATCTAGTATATAGATCTTGGTACATAGTTCCCATCGTAGGAAATTTTTTGTTTTCTATGCTACGAACCCTACAGTGGTATCAGAGCCAGATCTATGCGTAGATGCTTTACACGGGTAGTACACATATGAGTATGTGGGCGATGATGATCATGTTGTTGCTTCTTAGTTGTAATTTTGGATATTGGTGGCATAGTGGGATGAAGCGGCCCGAACAAACTTTACATGTCCTCGCACATGAGACCTGTTTCACACTTGACATGCAACTAGTTTGCATAAGTGGCTAGCGGGTGTCTGTCTCTCCTACTATAGTCAATATCTATTTTGCAACGAGTTGTCAACAATTTGGTTATCCTTGTTGTGGTTCATGTTCATAGGTAAGAATGGTTCTATCTTCGAAAGCCCTAAGCCACGTAAAACTTGCAATGGATAAATTAGAGGCGTCTAGTTTAGATTGTTGCTGGGCTAGTGTTATGATATGGTGATGTTGTAAGTAGAAGTATGAGATGATACTATTACAACATACATAACGTGTAAGTTCCATAGACCTTGGCCTTACACATAAAGGTATGATAGTGATCATACCACGGTGCACATGATAGAGATCATATAAGAGAACCATATCATTTCACTAATAAACATGTGATGTTTGATAGCATATTATATTTCTTGTTTGGCATTTTATTAGCATAATAAGATGATCCCTCATTTAAATATCAAGATAAGAATGTGTTCTTCCTTTAGTATGCACCGATTATGTTTTTGTCGCTCCAAGACATCATGTGATGACCGGGTGTTCTTGGATCCACGACCATATTTCGGGTGTAAGACAGTTACACATGTGAATACTAAGTTTCTGTAGCACCCCCCGGGGTTAGGGTTGAACTAACCTCAGATCACCCTCTAAGATAAGTTTAACTCCCAAACACGGAGGATCACAGCATGATTCGGTAACATTACAGAACACAGGGATTCAACAGCATAAGTTTAAACTCTTAACAGAGTAAGATATTAGAGTTATTACAAACCAGAGGTCATAGACCCAACACTACATCACACAGCGAAAGCAAATTACGTTGTTCTACACAACAACTTATCAAAAGGCCTAAGAGGACATAAACAAAAGCGACGTCCATCCCATAGTCCTCAGGTTGCTACCTGGGACCCCAACTACTCGTCGATGTCAACGTAGAAGCCACCTTCAGTTGCAACCAGATCCTCTATAGAAAAACAACAAATGGCGCAAGGCTGACTACGAGAATGGACTCCGCAAGACTTATATAACCTAATATCTATATGCTCTGGATAGAAAGGCTTTCTCTGGATTGTCTTTTGCAGAAAGCAATCTTTATTTGTAAACAAGAGAGAGAAGAGGCTCATCTACTTAGAATCTTTTAAAAGAGATAAGATAGCGACTTCTTCATCACATCTCGATAACCAACAGCTTTATCAGAACCTCCTATCTAGGATCACCCCCTCGACCCAGAGGAAGCATCCTTAAGCACACGTGGATCAACAAGTTTTTATAATGGTTAAAGTTATCTATGATCTTAGAATCTGGTCACCAAGCGTTCATAACCGTGAACACGGCTTTTCGAAAAGATTAATACCCTGCAGGGGTGTACAACTTTACCCACCCGTACCAACCGACTCTTAATGCCAAATATTATTAGCCCTCTTCCTTGGAAGGCCGGCAGAGGGTGGTTGACCACGACCTTTACCTTGGTTTGGCCGAGACCATGAGTCACGCAATAAGTATGGTTCCGCCGTAACGGGTCAAATCCCGAAGCCGGTACTTAAATATGTGAGGCGAGGTTGGTTTACCAGGGGCGCTATCTACCCCAAGCAACCCGGTCCACGCTTCCCTACCTGTTATGATGCACCTCCATCACCCCCTTTTTCGAAAACATTTTCAATGCGTATGCCAAATGGAAAGACCGAACTATGTGACTCATGGAATCTACTAGGCAAGTTAGTCAGTTGAGGGGTTCCCAAGCCCCGTGTGGTTGTACGCTCGTCTCGGTTCCAAAGGAAAGAACTCAGTTCCTAGTGGTGGCGAGCATGAGACTACAAAAACCACACCCAACCTGGCCTCCCATACAAGCCTTAGCATGATTAGTTAACTCCTTCGACGATGTCACCATCCCCTACCTCACTACCTTCCTTGGCACCTCTGATTAATCATTGAATAGAGCAGACGCTGTTTCTATGCTTGGCTAAGTTGTCGATAACAGAAGCTCAACAACGCTCACATGCCAAACCTAGGTATGCTAGGAGAAGTGGATCAGGAGTATAAGGCTACAAAAAGGGAAACAGTGCAGTAGATAGGTAACACTAGCTACTGACAAAAGACCACATTGGAATCATGTCCATTATAGCGAGAAAGTAATATACTTTATAAAAAATAGGTTCAGAATGAGAGGCTTGTTGGGAATATGCCCTAGAGGCAATCATGTATGATGATATTTCCCATTGTATTCATAAAGTTATTAAGTAGTCCTTGTATGAACATCTGATGTGTATCATTGAATATGTGATTCGGTTGTGGAACTATGCATTCATGTTGTTTATACTAAATATCCTTGGTCATTGAGGTTGTGCTGGACACACAACTTAGACCAATGTGAAAGTTGGCTTGATGACTCGGTTCCACTTGTCATGGGCATGGAGATGCTATTCCAACTTACACAGATTCGGCTAAAGAGTTTAGCGAGTCGGATTGACTCATATTGAGGTACAACGAACTAGTTGTCATTTGTATATCTCAATCAATGTAATCCTTAGACCTGAGGTTGTTGCATAGTCCGAGTTGAGGATCGCCGACTTAGGTTCTGTCAAACGCTGATCCGTGACTGGGCAGTTATAAAGGCAGGGTTCGGGTCGACTGAGAATCAAGCTGCGTGATGTGAATAACCAAGATGGGATTTTGCCCCTCCACTCGGAGAGATATTCTCTGGGCCCTCTCGTGAGATATGATTCAGAAAGCATGGCCATGCACGACTCGGTTAAGTGTTAACAGAGGCGATCGGCTAAGAGTTAGTCGGGTGAATCACTTATCTCGGATCGAGAAGAGAGTCGGACTATTTAAGGGATGACATATATTCGCCTATAGTCTGACAAGGTATATCGTGAGGCAAAAGGGACTCAGACGTAAGTCGCATTGGAAAGGCAAGTCGTCATGACTCTTTGGTACTTGGGAATCGGCACGTTCTGCTAGGAGCCGATGCCGATTGATCGATTGTGAGTCGGACTCTAATCGTGTCCAAGTAACCATGAGCCTGCGGGGTCACACACTTAAGAGCGGGAGCAAGTTCGGATTGGATCCGAATCTGTAATCTGGTTGGGTTGGACCTAAACCAGATTAGGACTGAGTTAGTGAGTTGGACTCACGGTGACTAGTGTTATATGGGATTTAGTGAATGGGTCGCGCGAGCAGAACCCACGTTCACTCCCTATATATAGTGGAGCACTGTAACCCAGAAAGGTTAATCGTTGTTCGTTTAGGTCATTCCATGTGTTGGAAACCCTAGCTCCATAGCAGTCCAGCCGCCGTAACGAACCTAGCAGTTCGCCGCCGGTGCTCCTCCTTGTACGTGTGGATACCAGCAGAGGTGCTGTGCGATCAGCACCAGGACGATCGGATCGTGAGGACTGCACTGCATCAACTGACGCGCTTCATCAGTAATCCGCAACCGCGCGTCTAGTGGTAAACCTCGTGGCCTTCTACCTCAGCTAGATCTTGGGATTACCACGTTAGAGGAAAAAGTTTTTGTTTTATCTCTGCGTGGCCCAACAAGGCTACGCTTTCCTTGTCCGTTAGTAGATAGGTACGGATCTTCGGTGTTGTTGACTTCAGCTTTGGGTTCGGATCCTATCGCAAACCAATACCGGAAACAAAGGCGACAATCAAGACATGGCATCGATGCAATGCTCAAACAAGGATGATGACATGACAAGTTGAATTGCATTGAAATGAAACCCTAAAACATGCTCGACAACTTAATCGGGGTTCCGAGGGTTGAAAACCCAAACTCGGAAAAACTCCAGAATCACCTGAGAGGGGTTACTATGTTGTTCTAAATAAACTTGTCATTAAAGTTGATTAGCAATGCATGATTATAGCTTAAATAGGTAGAACTCATTTTTCTGAACATTTTGATATATTATTTGTATTTTTCTGACTTATAAATAATAAGTTATTGAATTTTCAATATTTAAACCTTTATTGCATCAGGCTGACATCATAATATAACCCTAGGCTTTTGTTACCACAATAGAACATACTCACAGTGACTGACTGGTGGGGCCGAAGCCACATCAGCAGCCACACGCGCAAAATAGGGATCATGCATTTCGCACTGGGGCTAGATCTAGCCAGAGGGGCTGACCGTGGGCCTGGGCCACGGAGGCAAGCCACGCGGACCTTGCCGGAGCACGGCCAGACGGCGACGCGGAACGGTGACAGAGGCGATGCGGGGTTGCGGGATTGCTACGGCTCGAAGCGGAGTGACACGGAGAGCAATAAGATGGCGGCGCCGCTAGCGGGAAGTCGCCGAAGACGCAGCAGCGAGCGGCAACGACGGCGGAGCTTGCAGGTGCTCGGTGGCAAAGCGATCTAGAGGGAGAGGGAGAACGCGGAGTGGTGCTGGAGCACTGCATGCTCACCCTGAGCGTGATGGAGTGGTCGTGGTGGCACGGGGAGGCCGGAGGCTAGGGAATCCACGGCGGCGGTGGTCGTCGGTGACGAACCAAACAGAGTCGAGGCCGACGATTGGGGGCTTCCCTCCTCAATTCCTTTGGTGGGGAGGAAGAGGGAAGCGAGGCGGAGGTCGCGGCGTGCTCGGCTGGCCTCGGGGCGGTGCAGAGTGATGGCGAGGGGCGGAGCCCGAGGCTAGGGTTTCGGGGCTTCGCGCGGAAGAGAAGAGGGAGGTCGCTGGAGAGGGGGAATGGATGAGGGCAACGGGACATGGCCGCGGCGTTCTTATCCTCGCTCGGGACTCGACGGACGGACGGGAAGAGGCGGTGGGGATCGACGGTGCCGGCGACGACAGGCAGCTCCCTGCCTGTCTGGAGGAAGACGACGACAGGCATCGCGAAGGGGTACGGGCCTTCTCCTGGGCCCCGGGTGGGCTGACCTGGGCCACTGCTGGGCTGCAGGAAAGGTTGCAGGGGGAGAGAGAGGAGCTGGGCCGTGGCCTAGTTCAGATGCTGCTCATTTTTTTAACCAAAACTTTTTCCTTTTTTTCTGTTTTGTGTATTACTCTTTGTATTTCAAATCCTTTTCTGTTTTTAAACAGTTTGAAAATACCAAAGAGTTTTGAAATCATTGTAAATATTCAGGGGCCCTTTATACCAACTTGGGCTCCAATGAACTTTGATACTTTTCAAAATATGAAAACCATTTGAAGGTAGTTTCAAAGAGAGGGGAAGAATCTAGGGTTTAGGGTTTGCATTTAATTCAACACACTTAATCACATGCATTACTTGGATGATTTAAATAGATGCATGCCATTCTTAAGTACTAAGTACATACTTTACAAGCTTGGGCTGTTACAACTCTACCCCCCTTACAAGAATCTCGACTCGAGATTCCTAAGTTTTAGAAAAGAAGGCAGGGTACTCAGATCTAAGACGATCTTCTCGTTCCTAGGTTGCTTCATCCTCAGAGTGATGAGACCACTGAACTTTCAGGAACTTGATGTTTTGACGACGAGTTTTGCGCTCGATTTCATCAAGGACCGAAAAGGATACTCACGATAAGTCAGATCCTTCTAGAGATCAAGAGTTTGGTGATCAACACCATGGACAGGATTTTTGAAGCAACGCTTGAGTTGTGACACATGAAAGACGTCATGCATCTCAGGGAAGTTTGCAGGTAGCTCCAATTTGTATGCAAGGTTACCTTGCTTGGAAAGAACACGAAAAGGACCAACATAGCGAGGAGCTAGTTTGCCTTTGATACCGAAACAATGGACACCCTTCAAAGGAGTGACCCGGAGATAAGCTTGATCACCAACTTCATATTCAACATGTTGATGGTGACGATCATGATAGCTTTTCTGGCGAGACTGAGTAGTTTTCAAATGATCTCGAATGATACGAACTTGATCTTCTGCTTCCTGGATCATATCCGGTCCAAAGAACTTTCTTTCGCCGGTTTCTGACCAGTTCAAAGGAGTACGACAGGTTCTTCCATATAGAAACTAAAATGGTGCCATACCAATACTGGACTGAAAACTGTTGTTGTAGGAGAATTCAGCAAAAGGTAGGCATTTCTCCTAGTTCTTGCCAAAATATATGACACACGCTCTTAGCATGTCTTCAAGGATTTGATTCACTCTTTCGGTCTGGCCACCGGTACTAGGATGATAGGCTGTGCTGAAGGAAAGATGAGTTCCCATAGCTTGTTGGAAACTTGCCCAGAACCTTGAGGTGAACAAACTTCCACGGTCAGAGATGATTTTCTTTGGTACCCCATGAAGGACAACTATTCATGAGATATATAGATCAGCCAATTGATTAGCAGTAATGCTCTCGCGAACAGGTAGGAAGTGGGCAACCTTCGACAAGTAGTCAACGATTACCCAGATGGCATCATTTCCTTTCTGAGTTTTAGGGAGACCAGTGATGAAATCCATACCAACTTCATCCCATTTACACTCCAGGATATTATGTGGTTGTAGGAGACCAACAGGTCTTTGGTGCTCAGCTTTGACGCGACGACAAATGTCACATTCAGCAACAAAACGAGCGATATCCTTCTTCATACAGACCATCAGAATCTTTGAAGAAGATCCCGATTCATCTTGGTACCTCCAGGGTGGATAGAAAGAATTTATTCATGAGCTTCGGTAAGAATTATCTTCTTCAAGTCCTTTCCATTTGGTACTACCAAACGTGTACCGAAATATAGGACACCTTCCTCGTTAACAGAGAAACATTTAGCAACTCCGCTAGCAATGTTCTCTTTAATTGTATCCATCTCAGGATCTTGCCTTTGAGTAGTTTTGATCTGATCCTCTAGAGAAGACTTCACTTCAAGAGGACAAAGGAATCCACGAGGAATTACTTCAAGATTCAATTGAGCAAATTCCTCATGAAGAGAAGGTTGAGCTTGTTTTATCATCAGGGTGTTGCAATAAGATTTACGGCTTAGCGCATCAGCAACGACATTGGCTTTGCCAGGTTGATAGTTGAGACCCAAATCATAGTCCTTGATGAGTTCCAACCATATTCTTTGCCTGAGATTTAGATCAGGTTGTGTGAAAAGATACTTCAGACTTTGATGACCCGAATATAACTCGCAACGACTACCGAGAAGGTAATGTCGCCATTGCTTGAGAGCATGAACAACAGCTGAAAGCTCAAGATCATGAGTTGGGTAGTTGTTCTCATGTGGTTTTAGCTGTCGGGAGGCATAAGCCACCGCATGTCCATCTTGCATCAACACACATCCGAGACCTTGGTGAGAAGCATCGCAGAAGACTACAAAGTCTTTGCTAGTGTCGGGGAGAACCAACACAGGTGCAGTGGTTAACTTGGTTTTCAACAACTGGAAGCTTTCCTCAGCCTTATCAGACCATTCAAACTTCTTATCCTTCTTAAGAAGATCAGTCATCGGGTTTGCAATCCTGGAGAAGTTCTCAATGAATCGACGGTAATAACCAGCCATCCCGAGAAAGCTTCTGACATCCTTGACGGATTTAGGAGACTCCCAATCGAGGATAGTTTGAACCTTATCGGGGATAACAGCAAACCCTTTGGCGGAAACAACATGACCAAGGAATACGAGATCTTGTAACCAGAACTCACATTTAGAAAACTTGGAATAGAGACGATGTTCTCAAAGTTTTGTTAACACCAAACGAAGATGTTCAGCATGCTCTTCTTCAGTCTTGGAACAGACCAGAATATCATCAATATAGACCACGACGAACTTGTCAAGATACTCCATGAAGACAGAGATCATAAGATGCATGAAAGTGGCTGGAGCATTGGTAAGACCAAAGGACATGACTATATACTCGTAAATACCATAACGAGTGGTGAAAGCAGTCTTTGGAATATCTTCCTTACGGATCTTTATCTAGTGATACCCTGACCTTAAATCCATTTTGGAAAAGACGGTGGCACCACTTAACCTATCAAATAGATCGTTGATCCTAGGGAGAGGATACTTGTTCTTGATAGTCACAACATTGAGTGGGCGATAATCCACAACCAGACGCGGTATATTGGTATCCCGCTTCTTAACGAACATGGTAGGACAACCCCAAGAAGATGTGTTGGGCTGAATGTATTATTTTCCTTCTAACTCCTCTAATTGCTTCTTCAACTCCACAAGCTCATGAGGAGGCATACGATAGGGTCTTTTAGAAACAGGAGCAGTTCCAGGAACTAACTCTGTGACAAACTCCACACTTCGATCAGGTGGCATGCCAGGCAACTCCTCAGGAAAGACATCCGGAAACTCAGAGACCACGAAAACATCTTGGATCTCTAATGGCGGTAAAACTTCAAGAGCATACAACTCCTCTTCAGGAATAGAAACAGCTGAAGGAGATAGTGACCCTACGGTCCAATACTTGACTGTTATGCCAGCAGGACTAGTCAGATTCACGAACTTGGTTCTACAATCGAGAATGGCTTGATAACGGGTCAACCAGTCCATGCCCAAAATGATGTCAATATCAGTTGACTTGAGGGCGATCAAAGAAGTGGGAAAAAGTTGAAATGCAACTTCGATTAGATTCCCATTACTAACCATGGTGGAACACCACCTAGAACCAGGAAATTGAACTAGCAGAGGAACAGATAACCCCTCAAAACTTATCCCATGCATTTGAGCAAAAGCTTGTGACAAGAATGAATGCGATGCTACAGAATCAAACAAAACTTTAGCTGGAATTTGATTCATACGAAGCGTACCCATGATGACGCTTGGATCTTCCTGAGCCTCCTCAGCAGAGATATGGTTCAGGCGTCCTTTTCCGGCACCTGGATACTTATCATTCTTCTTTGGTGGTTGTGCCTTATCAGCAGCACTCTTTTGAGGACAATCTCTTGCATAGTGGCCAGGCTGGCGACAGTTGAAACATATGAGGCCTGATCCAGTACCAGCAGCAGGATAATTTGATCCACCAGCATTGCTTGAAGTAGCATTCGGACGAGGAGCATATCTAGAAGTCCTTGGAGTATAAGGAGCACGTGGCACAACACTATAAGGCACGAAGACACGATGCTTCTTATTACCAGAACCAGCCTTGTTGTACCCCTCCTGAGGGCGCTTACGAGTTTCTTCATACTCCACCTTTCCACTTTCGGCTTTCCTAGCCTTATTAACAAGACCTTGCAAGTTAACAAAGTCCATGAGATGGAGATCACGACGAACCTCAGGATCCAGTCCCTTGCGGAACAGAGCTTTCTTCTTAACATCAGTGGAGACCTCTTCAGTAGCATAGCAGGCAAGACGATTGAAGTTGCGCTGATAGTCACACACGGAACCAGTGCCCTACTTAAGCTTGAGGAACTCCTCCCTCTTCTGATCCATCAGACCCTCCGGAATATGATAAGCTCAAAAGGCTTTAGTAAACTCTTGCCATGTAACAACATGCTGAGCTTCTTGCATAGCCAAGAAATTTTCCCACCAGGAGTTAGCTGCTCCCTCCAGATGATAGGCAGCAAAAGTCACCCAATCAGCTTGAGCAACATGACCAACCTGAAGTTTGCACTCCATGGTGCGAAGCCAGTAGTCCGCATCAAGTGGCTCAGTGGAATAGCTGAAAACTAGCGGAGTGAGACGTGTGAAGTCCTTGATTCCAACTTGATTGTTCTAGCGTTGAGCAGTGTTGCACTCAATCCTTTCAAGGAGCCTCATATTGTCAGCACGGTTGGTTTCGTACATGGCCATGAGTTGAACCATGGACGATGGTGGAGGAAGGTTGGAAGATTCACCTTCATTTGCAGCACCACGTGCATGATCACGGGTACGGGCACGAGAAGTGTCACCCATCCTAAAAGAACAAAGAAAAGGTTAAACAAAGGATTCAAAGAAACAAGACAGAAAGATAAACGAAGAGTACTTGATATAAATGTATCATCTTATCAAGCATGGTAGTATCAAAGCATACTAATGTATACACTAACCAGCTGACTTACAAACCATTACAATGGAATGCTAAGATGGTACACACCAAGCAAAAATGAGATATTTTGGAACTCTGAGAATATCAACCAAGTACGGAGTACTTTTAGAGAAACAACCCCTAAACCACGATCCTAAAAGTTTTGAGATATAAGGTAGGGAATGAAAACCTTTTCAAACCAAATAAGGTAAGAGAAACTCCAGCATCAGAATCACACCAGAGAAGGAGTAAAAAGAATCCTAGTCAGAGTTTCTGCAAATTATTTTTAACTTTCAAATAGTTTTGTGAACTTCTAGACTCAACATCGACCAATAAAAGGGTTTCCTACAGGCAGTCCGGCTCTGGTACCAAAACCTGTAGCACCCCCCGTGGTTAGGGTTGAACTAACCTCAGATCACCATCTAAGATAAGTTCAACTCCCAAACACGGAGGATCATAGCATGATTCGGTAACATTACAGAACACAGGGATTCAACAACATAAGTTTAAACTCTTAACAGAGTAAGATATTAGAGTTATTACAAACCAGAGGTCATAGACCCAACACTACATCACACAGCGAAAGAAAATTACGTTGTTTTACACAAAAACTTAGCAAAAGGCCTAAGAGGCCATAAACAAAAGCGACGTCCATCCCATAGTCCTCAAGCTGCTACATGGGACCCCAACTACTCATCGATGTCAACGTAGAAGACACCTTCAGTTGCAACCAGATCCTCTGTAGAAAAACAACAAATGGCGCAAGGCTGAGTACGAGAATGTACTCTGCAAGACTTAGATAACCTAGTATCTATATGCTCTGGATAGAAAGGCTTTCTCTGGATTATCTTTTGCGGAAAGCAATCTTTATTTGTAAACAAGAGAGAGAAGAGGCTCGTCTACTTAGAATCTTTTAAAAGGGATAAGATAGCGACTTCTTCATCACATCTCGATAACCAACAGCTTTATCAGAACCTCCTATCTAGGATCACCCCCTCGACCCAGAGGAAGCATCCTTAAGCACACGTGGATCAACAAGTTTTTATAATGGTTAAAGTTATCTATGATCTTAGAATCTGGTCACCAAGCGTTCATAACCGTGAACACGGCTTTTCAAAAAGATTAATACCCTGCAGGGGTGTACAACTTTACCCACACGTACCAACCGACTCTTAATGCCAAATATTATTAGCCCTCTTCCTTGGAAGGCCGGCAGAGGGTGGTTAACCATGACCTTTACCTTGCTTTCGCCGAGACCATGAGTCACGCAATAAGTATGGTTCCGCCGCAATGGGTCAAATCCCGAAGCCGGTACTTAAAGATGTGAGGCGAGGTTGGTTTA
This sequence comes from Avena sativa, assembly GCA_916181665.1. Classification (NCBI taxonomy): domain Eukaryota; kingdom Viridiplantae; phylum Streptophyta; class Magnoliopsida; order Poales; family Poaceae; genus Avena; species Avena sativa. The sequence goes on along the minus strand of OV702282.1, from coordinate 190,365,856 downwards.
CCAGGGGCGCTATCTACCCCAAGCAACCCGGTCCACACTTCCCTACCTGTTATGATGCACCTCCATCACCTCCTTTTTCGAAAACGTTTTCAATGCATGTGCCAAATGGAAATCCCGAACTATGTGACTCATGGAATCTACTAGGAAAGTTAGTCAGTCGAGGGGTTCCCAAGACCCGTGTGGTTGTACGCTCGTCTTGGTTCCAAAGGAAAGAACTCAGTTCCTAGTGGTGGCGAGCATGGGACTACAAAAACCACACCCAACCTGGCCTCCCATACAAGCCTTAGCATGATTAGTTAACTCCTTCGACGATGTCACCGTCCCCTACCTCACTACCTTCCTTGGAACCTCTGATTCATCATTGAATAGAGAAGACGTTGTTTCTATACTTGGCTAAGCTGTCGATAACAGAAGCTCTACAACGCTCACATGCCAAACCTAGGTATGCTAGGAGCACTGGATCAGAAGTATGAGGCTACAAAAAGGGAAACAGTGCAGCAGATATGTAACACTAGATACTAACAAAAGACCACATTGGAATCGTGTGCATTATACCGAGAAAGTAATATACTTTATAAAACATAGGTTTAGTGAGAGGCTACGCTTGCCTTGTCCGTCAGTAGACAGGTACGGATCTTCGGTGTTGTTGACTTCAGCTTCGGGTTCGGATCCTATCGCAAAGAACCAATACCAGAAACAAAGGCGACAATCAAGACATGGCATCGATGCAATGCTCAAACAAGGATGATGACATGACAAGTTGAATTGCACTGAAATGAAACCCTAAAACATGCTCGGCAACTTAATCGGGGTTCCGAGGGTTGAAAACCCTAACTCGGAAAAACTCCGGAATCACCTGAGAGGGGTTACTATGTTGTTCTAAATAAACTTGTCATTAAAGTTGATTAGCAATGCATGATTATAGCTTAAATAGGTAGAACTCATTTTTCTAAACATTTTGATATATTATTTGTATTTTTCTGACATATAAATAATAAGTTATTGAATTTTCAACATTTAAATCATTTTCTGAAATATTTAAACCTTTATTGCATCAGGCTGACGTCATAATATAACCCTGGGCTTTTGTTACCACAACAGAACATACCCACAGTGACTGACTGCTGGGGCCGAAGCCACATCAGCAGCCACACGCGCAAAATGGGGATCAGACATTTGTCACTGGGGCTAGATCTAGCCAGAGGGGCTGACCGGTGGGCCTGGGCCACGGAGGCAAGCCACGCAGGCAAGCCACGGGGACCTTGCCGGAGCACGGTCAGACTGCGGCGCAGAACAGTGATAGAGGCGATGCGGGGCTGCGGGATTGCTACGGCTTGAAGCGGAGTGACACGGAGAGCAATAAGATGGCGGCGCCGCTAGTGGGAGGTCGCCAGAGACGCAGCGGCGAGCGGCAGCGACGGCGAAGCTTGCAGGTGCTCGGCGGCAGAGCGATATAGAGGGAGAGGGAGAACGCGGAGTGGTGCTGGAGCACCGCATGCTCACCCTGAGCGTGATGGAGTGGTCGTGGTGGCACGGGGAGGCCGAAGGCGAGTGAATCCACGGCGGCGGTGGTCGTTGGTGACGAACCAAATGGAGTCGAGGCCGACGATTGGGGGCTCCCCTCCTCAATTCCTCTGGTGGGGAGGAAGAGGGAAGCGAGGCGGAGCTCGCGGCGTGCTCGGCTGGCCTCGGGGCGGTGTAGAGCGACGGCGAGGGGTGGAGCCCGAGGGTAGGGTTTCGGGGCTTCACGCGGGAGAGAAGAGGGAGGTCGCTGGAGAGGGGGGAATGGATGAGGGCGACGGGACGTGGCCGCGGCGTTCTTATCCTCGCTCGGGACTCGACGGACGGCCGGGAGGAGGTGGTGGGGATCGACGGTGCCGGCGACGACAGGCAGCTCCCTGCTTGTCTGGAGGAAGACGACAACAGGCATCGCGAAGGGGTACATGCCTTCTCCTGGGCCCCGGGTGGGCTGACCTAGGCCACTGCTGGGCTGCAGGAAAGGTTGTAGGGGGAGAGAGAGGAGCTGGGCCGTGGCCTGGTTTGGATGCTGCTCATTTTTTTTAACCAAAACTTTTTCCTTTTTTTGTTTTGTGTATTACTCTTTGTATTTCAAATCCTTTTCTGTTTTTAAATAGTTTGAAAATACCAAAGAGTTTTGAAATTATTGTAAATATTCAGGGGCCCTTTATACCAACTTGGGCTCCAATGAACTTTGATACTTTTCAAAATATGAAAACCATTTGAAGGTAGCTTTAAAGAGAGGGGAAGAATCTAAGGTTTAGGGTTTGCATTTAATTCAACACACTTAATCACATGCATTACTTGGATGATTTAAATAGATGCATGTCATGCTTAAGTACTGATTACATACTTTAGAAGCTTGGGTTGTTACAGTTTCTAACTTGGTGATCCTAGCATGTACAGACATGGCCTCGGAACAAGGACCGAAAGGTTAAGCATGAGTCATATAGTAGATATGATGCCCATTTGATGCTCGCCTTTGAAGCTACACCGACTCACGTGATGATATGACTTGGTGTAGTGGATTTGGTTCATGTAATCACCAAAAAGGCACGAGGGATGTCGTTTTTGAGTAGGAGTTCATTCGTAATGTGGATTAGTTCAACTCAATCTATCAAAAACTTAGTCTAAACTTTACAAATTCTGTTGTAGATGGCACCATCTACTTTTAATTTCAATGTGTTCATGGAGAAAGAGAAACTTGCAACGAATGGTAGAAACTTTACCGAATGGGCCATGAATTTGAGGATTCTCCTCTCTGCTGCACAAAAGCAATATGTGCTAGAAGCGCCGCTAGGCCCCCCACCTTTCGATGATGCCCCTAACGAGGAGAAGAATGTCTATCAGACTCGTCAGGAGGACCACAACGTAGTTCATTGCGGCATATTGTATGGGCTAGAGCCGGAACTTCGAAAGCATTTCCAAAATGGCAATGCATTTGATACAATGGGTGAGTTGAAAATGATTTTCTACACACATGCTACTGTAGAGAGCTACAATGCTTCATAAAAGTTCTTTAGATGCATGATGGAAGAGCCCAGCTCCGTAAGTGAGCATATACTCAAGATGTCGGGTTACACCGATAAGCTTGTGTCCTTTGGAATATCGATTCCCATTGACTTAGGCATCCATCGTGTTCTGCAGTCTCTGCCACCTAGCTATAAGAGCTTCGTGATGAACTATAATATGCAAGGCATGAAGAAGTATCTCCCCGAGCTTCTGTCAATGCTTAAAACTGCAGAAGTGGAGATCAAGAAGGAACATCAAGTGTTGATGATCAATAAGAACACTGGTTTCAAGAAAGACAAGAAGGGTAAACGGAAGGGAAGTAAGGGTGTCAAGCCGGTTGCCGTGCCTGGAAATAAACCCCAGGTTGGACCTAAGTCTGATACCGAGTGCTACTATTGTAAGGGGACTGGCCACTAGAAGCGCAACTGCCCCAAGTATTTGGCAGACAAGAAGGCCGGCAAGGCAAACAAAGGTATATATGATATACATGTTATTGATGAGTACTTGACTAGTGCTCGCAGTAGCATCTGGGTATTTGATACCAGTTCAGTTGCTAATATTTGTAACTCGAATTAGGGGCTGCAGAACAAGCGACCGCTAGCAAGGGGTGAGGTCAAGATGCGTGTCGGCAATGGATGAAGCGTTGATGTGATAACCGTCGGAATGCTACCTCTCCACTTGCCGTCGGGATTAGTAATAAACTTGGATAATTGTTATCTGGTGCCAGCATTGAGCATGAACATTGTATCTGGATCATGTTTGATGTGAAGTGGTTATTCATTTAAATCCGAGAACAATGGTTGTTCTATTTATATGAATGAAATATTTTATGGTCATGCACCGATGATGAATGGTTTATTTCTATTGGATCTCGATAATAGTGTTACACATATTCATAATGTTGATGCTAAAAGGATTAAACTTAATGATGATATATCCGCATATATGTGCCACTGCCGTCTAGGTCATATTGGCGTTAAATGCATGAAGAATCTCCATTCGGATGGACTTTTGGAATCACTTGATTTTGAATCATTTGATACATGTGAGCCATGCCTTATGGGCAAGATGACTAGAACGTTGTTTTCCGGTTCAATGGAACGGGTGACAGGTTTATTGGAAATCATACATTCCGATGTATGTGGTCCAATGAGTGTGTCGGAGCGAGGTGGATATCGTTATTTTGTTACTTTCACGGATTATTTGAGTAGATACGGTTATATCTACTTGATGAAACACAAGTCTAAAACCTTTGAAAAGTTCAAGGAATTTCAGAATGAATTTGAAAATCATCGTAATATAAAGATCAAATTTCTACGGTCCGACCGTGGAGGTGAGTATCTAAGTTACGAGTTTATCACTCACATGAAAGAGTGTGGAATTGTTTCACAACTCACACCTGCCGGAACACCACAGCGAAATGGTGTGTCAGAACGTCGTAATCATACTTTATTGGATATGGTTCGATCTATGATGTCTCTGACGGACTTACTGTTGTCATTTTGGGGTTATGCACTAGAAACTGCTGCATTCACTTTAAATCGGGCACCATCTAAATCCATTGAAAAGACACCGTATGAATTGTGGTTTGGAAACAAACCTAAGCTATTATTTCTTAAAGTTTGGGGATGCGATGTTTATGTGAAGAAACTTCAACCGGATAAACTCGAACCCAAAGCGGAAAAATGCGTCTTCATAGGATACCCTAAGGAAACTATTGGGTATTCCTTCTATCACAGATCCAAGGGCAAGGTTTTTGTTGCCAAGAATGGATCCTTGCTAGAGAAAGAGTTTCTCGTGAAAGGTGTGAATAGTCGGAAGGTAGAATTCGAAGAGGTTATTGAACCTTCTCTTCAAAGTATGGCGAGTAGCACAGCACCGGAAGTTTTTCCGGAGTTGGCTTCACCAGTTGAAGAAGGAACTAATGATAATGATCATGAAACTCCGAAGAGAGTACTACCGAACCTCGCAGGTCTAGCAGGACGCGTGCAGCTCCCGAGCTGTACGGAAATCCTGTCATGAATTTCATGGTTGATGAAAATGATGACCCTGGGATGTATGAAGAAGCGATGATGAGCCCAGATTCCAACAAATGGTTGGAAGCCATGAAATCCGAGATGGAATCCATGTATGAAAATCAAGTTTGGAACTTGGTGGACTTACCTCACGATCGAAAGGCCGTGGAGAATAAATGGATTTTCAAAAGAAAAACTAATGCTGATGGTAATGTGACTATCTATAAAGCTCGACTTGTCGCAAAGGAGTTTCGACAAATTCAAGGAGTTGACTACGATGAGACACTCTCTCCCGTAGCGATGCTAAAATCAGTTAGGATTATGTTAGCAATAGCTACATATTTCGATTATGAGATATGGCAGATGGATGTCAAAACCGCGTTCCTCAATGGCAATATTAGAGAAGAGTTGTATATGATACAACCACCAGGGTTTTATAGATCCTAAGGATGCTAAAAAGGTGTGCAAGCTTCAACGATCCATCTATGGATTGAAGCAAGCATCACGAAGTTGGAATCTCCGCTTTGATGAGGTGATCAAAGAGTTTGGATTTGTCCAAACTTATGGAGAAGATTGTATTTACAAGAAAGTGAGTGGGAGCAATGTGGCATTTCTGATATTATATGTGGATGACATATTATTGATCAGATAGATCTTTTAACCAGTGTTAAAAGTTATCTAAACAGCAAATTTTCAATGAAGGACCTAGGTGAAGCGTCATACATATTAGGCATAAAGATCTATAGAGATAGATCTAGGCGCCTAATAGGGCTATCGCAAAGTACATACCTTGATAAGATTTTAAAGAAGTTTAAAATGGACGAAAGTAAGAAGGGGTTCTTACCTATGTTGCAAGGCACGACATTGAGTAAGACTCAAAGTCCGGCTACGACAGAAGAAAGAGAGATAATGGACAAAGTCCCCCATGCTTCAGCCATAGGCTCTATAATGTACGCCATGCTATGTACAAGACTGGATGTGGCACATGCTATTAGTTTGACTAGTAGGTACCAATCGGATCCAGGTTCGGAACACTGGAAAGCGGTCAAGAATATCCTTAAGTACTTTCGAAGAACTAAGGATATGTTTCTTGTATATAGAGGTGAAGAATATCTCGTCGCTAAGTGTTATGTCGACGCTAGCTTTGACACCGATCCGGATGTGACGAGGTTTGATCTCGTCAATGCCCATTGTTATGGACTTGGGTTTTCGAGAAGATGGGGATGCTGGAGATCGCAGAACGGTTAGCAAACAAGCAATACGGGACACGAGGTTTACCCAGGTTCAGGCCCCCGGAGGGAAAACCCTAATCCTGCTTGTCTGCTCTTTGATTACGGCAGAACCGGTGATTACAGGGGTGCGCAGATGCAATCTGGCGTAGAGGTGTGCATGCGGGAGTATGAGAGAGATCTAGGTCGTACCCTCCTGGCCTTCATATAGACTTAGGCAGGTCCCGGGCATAGACCTAGTCGGTTACAGGTTCTAGGGTTTACCCCTTTGAATTTCCTATCTACTCTAGTCTTGCTCTCCAAGGATCCGAAGGCGTCATGGGCCTTGGCCACCCGAAAATCTTCATGGGCCGGAGTATATTTGCCGTGGGCCTTCCTTGGGCTAGACCAGGTATGCTGAGATCGTTACCCGCGGGGTATAACCATGTCAGTAGCCCCCGAGTGTTCAGTCGAATTGTAGATTCGGCTGAGGACTCTTCAATCCTTCGGGTGCAACTCTGTCTTTCAAGAGAATGTGTAGGGATTGTTGATGCATGTGCCTGACTCTCCCGACGGATCAGGGTCAGTTAAATGTCTTAGGACAAAACAACATGATCTTCTTCAGGTTCGAGTCCCTCGACTCGAACCCGGAACATATGCTGGCGTAATTCGACTCAGGCCGCGGAGGACTTACAGGAGTGGAATTCCAGTGAATTTAATTGGTGTACCCAACGCGTTCGTCGGGATTTTTTTGGCGCGCCTGTTGGCACGGGTTTATACTAGCAGAGCGCAGTCATGTGCGTTACCAGGCCATCAGATGATATCTGTAGGTCTTATCTTTGCGTCATAGACACAACATCCGAATTTTGTCACCGCGGAGGTGTTTCGGGTGGCCAAGGAGGACGTTTCTCACTTGGCGTTAATTGGGGCAGAGTTGCCGGAAAGTTTTTGCATGCTGATCCGAAGGATCGCAGTCGAAGAATTCATAGGGTGTGCTACCAGCGCTCCCAATGGGAGTAGCCCCCGAGTGTCTGTTCGAGTCGTAGACTCGAGCAGAGACTTTAATTCAGCCGTTGTTCAGTGTCAGGTCCATAGGACACGAATTTTTTTGGATGCTTGAATCCATCCTCCCTATGGGAGTAGCCCCTGAGTCCATAGTGGAGTCGTAGACTCAACGTGGGACTCGAAGAAACAGTTCAGTGCTGTGACGTGTTGTTCGTTTTCGGGTGCGCGGTCAGCGCTCCTGATAGGAGTAGCCCCCGAGTAATTAGTCGAATCGTAGATTCGAGTGAGTATCTTAGTTTTAAAGCCGAAGAAATTGTGACTGTTGCTAGTATAGCTTTTGATGACGTCAGTGCTGACGATCGATGACCTCAAGCGTCTGCTGCGCCAGAGATGACTTGACTGGATAAACATGGGTCCCACCATCTGACCTTGAATTGACCGGTCACGCGCGGCATGGAGATAATTACGGCGTCGCCTCGATTTCCGCGTGTAGTGGACGCGTGTTAGCGACGGTTCGTTGCGATGCTGACACGTGTATGGCCAGATCCTGCTGTTGGCATTAGGTCTTCTCGATGGACGGCTATCGTGCATCGTCTTTGTCTTTATAATTATTGGGGAAAAGCTTTAGTTTGTTTTCATCGCAGCTATTCTAGTTTCACTGCTTCCTTGTTCTCTGAGAGTTCTTGCTGCACGCTGGAATATCCCTCCACATTTCCTTCTTCCATCTTGCGCTCTCGCTGCCAACACCGCCGTACCGCAATGGGAAAGCCGAAGAAGTCTTCTTCTGCGGTTGGTACCAGCGCTGCTGGAGGGAAGAAGAGCGGCGCCGCTACCCGTGTCACCGACGATGGCTGGCGGCGATCAGAGACGTAGGAGAGTGATCTCCACAGGATAGGGAGGCCGTCAGACTCCCAGGCAACGAGGTAATCCCCTGTCCCCCCGCTGGGTTTCGGTTTATGTTCCTTGCCTTCGTCATTCGTGGTTTTTCCTTCCCAGTCCACGACTTCCTTCGTGGACTGCTTTTTCTGTACGGTGTCCAATTGCACCATCTTTCCCCCAATTCTCTTTTGCACATTGCTTGTTTTGTCACTTTCTGCGAGTGCTGGCTCGGTATCGAGCCGCACTTTGGCCTCTTCCGGAAACTCTACATGAAGAGGCAGTCCGGTTCGGATGGCGTTTATCCCATTGGGGGTTGCGTCATCTCCCTCAAACCCAATCTGCTTTTCTTTTCTTTTTCCATGGCCGAATCTGTCCAGTACTGGCGGAGGCGATGGTTTTATATCCTCGACTCCGTAGTGCCTGTGCAGGATTTTGGTCTTGATCCTTTCGACCCCTCCCAAAAGATCGAGCCGAAAAGGTCTTGGAAAAACAAGATCTTGGATGGCGAGGTGGCGGAGATAGAGGCTCTCTATCATCGAGTGGAGGATCTCCAGTTGATTCCGGAGAAGGAAGTGAACGGTGTGGATATCATCCGCACTTTTCTTGAGCGTCGGGTGCAGCCACTCCAGGCTAGGACGCACCCGATGTTCCTTTATACTGGCCGCCGTGATCCGACGAGAGTTTCGGCTGATAAATTATCCCAGGGAGACCTCGACAAGGCCCTTCGTGCACTACTAGAGAAAAGCCTATGCGAGGCGCACCTAAAAGCCTATCCGAGGCGCATATCATATGCGCCTCTAGCTTCAAGCCTCGGGTATTTCTTATGCGAGGCGCATATGATATGCGCCTCCTATACTTCACATATGCGAGGCGCATATCGATATGCGCCTCGCATATGTGAAGTATAGGAGGCGCATATCATATGCGCCTCGCATATGTTTTACAATGCGCCTCGGATATTCATAGTATATGCGCCTCCTATAGTATCCTATATGCGCCTCCGGTAATATTTTTGAAATTCAAGTTTTACAGACCACTATAAATAATAATATACAGATATTCAAATATACAATATAGTCCAGAATACAGTATAAAGAGCACAGAATTTTTCAGAAACTTGCAATTTGCCAAAGCATAATAGAACCAACATGAATACAATACATTACACATCAATCATGACATACAAGTTCATACATCAAGTGTTTGTGCGACAAGTTCACACCTCCGAGTACAAGTTCACAATCACATTACACCTTCGAGTACAAGTTCACAATCACATTACAACTCCAACGACGTAGCTCTACCTAGATGAAGTAGAACACATAACCTACAATGAAGAGCAACAAGGTGGTGATCACGAGGAAGTTCCTCCACTTCTTCCTTCCATGCCTCCTCCACTTCTCTTCCGCCACCTCTCTACTCTCATAGCCTTCGTAGCTGTTGCCCGAGAAGTTGTTCACTTTCTTCTGGCAGTCTTTCCACTCCTCGTACACACCTGGAACCCGACCGACGTACACGACATAACACCTCGGTATCTCCTACACATAATAAAGATGATATTACTTATGTCAGTGGAAAGCAATAGCTAGCAGTTCACAAGATAGAATCATGCATATATATATGGGTGCAACAAAATGTAAGAAATCACGTTCTAATCATCGGCATTTCGAAGAAAGACCAAAAAAAGCAAACCAAGAATGACATGGATTAGTGCCTCATACTTATATTGGGCACGGAAATAACAATGCTCGCTGTTTGATCTTGTGCGGCAAGTAGAGTATGTGCCCAAATTACTAGTCTTGGCACACAAGATCGAACAGCGACATAGTCATACACGTGACACCACAACACGTTCTAATCATCGGCATTTCGAAGAAAGACAAAGAAAGCAAACCACAAGAAAGTAGGGAAGCAATGACAAATGAAAAGCAACAAGCACTTAAAATAGTCCGTAACACAAATAACTAGCTAGTGTCTCTCACAATCAAGTTCAACGGTTGACGAAACATATTCTAGAGGTTTTGCTAGGTAAGTTTAACATAGTGATAAGAGGTTACAACACGAGTTCGGAACTAACAGCTAGGTACCCAGGCAATGCAATCATGAAGTCTTCTTCGGCTCTTGAGTCAGCTTTGGGGGGGGCATTGTTGAAGCCCGACCGAGTTTTCGCCATTTGCATGAACATCCTGCCGTCACCCTGATGCGCTAAGCGTTCGTCTATCTCCCTGTTGGACGGTGTATAGCCGCCGTGGAAGGTGCCTCCGGTTTTTATGACTCCCTGGTACACGATTGTCGCGATCTCCTCCTGGATGTTGAAGAAGTGTTGCCTGAGGTTGCGAGCCTGTATGCGTGCAAGCTTTTCAGCCCACTTCACGAGGTCAGATGGTAGCGTTTTGGTCTCCATGTCATTGAAGAACGCCTTCATGTGGTAAATGGCGTAGAAGGCATCCTTCCCACTGCCAGGCGGCTGCTTGATGCAGGAAAACTTCGTCGTGTGGCGGAACACGTGCGCGCCGAAATTTACATGTGGCTTGCCGGTTTGACGCCTCCCGCTGCGACGTAGCCGGTGAGAGCGCCATCAAGAATTTTCTTGATATTGGTGTATTTTTTTTGGATCGCACTGTTTGAGTCGAGGTACAAGGCTGTTGAGTGTTTCAAATTCAAGCTTATGAGCACACAGCCTGTCCGATCATCCTCCGTTATGGGATGGTAGGGAAGGAGAATCACATCCTTGTCCGAGTATGTTTGTAGGAAGTTTGAGAGGTAGTCGGTCGCCAAATCTATGGCCTCAGCATCTTTCAGGACGGCGTCACGCATGAAGTAGGGATCCACTATCTGGATGCCCGGGATCTTGTCTCTGGTGATCTCCATGGCCATATTGAGGGAGAACAGCCGGACCAGGGTATTGTGCAGTCGAAACCCGTTCAACATGTCAAACAGGTCGGTATGCCGCACGTAGAAGATATCCCCGGGGGGTACAGTGACGAAGCACGGCATATGAGAAGGCACCTTAGCCTTGAAAACGAGGTACGACTGATCGTTGTCGCGAATGCGGCACTGCTCAATTGTGAGACATCCATAATGAATACTACGCATATGCGAGCCTGCGACCTCGAGCATCGATGTACACATCATCGGTACACCTGCCACGTGCTGCTGATTCCTGGCTTGCCCCACAGCGCCGTCCCGGAAAAGAGGATTTGGATCCTGGCCCCGATCACCCTTAGGCTTCCTTTTGTGACCCTTCTTGCTCTTTACGGCTTCGGCCACTGCGTTCACCTCACCGACCGTCTTATGGAGGGTGCCGGGGCTAATCAAAGGAACTAATGGCCTTGGAGGCTCGGTGAAGGGGACAGGTGGCGGCGTCTCCTGACTAGTTGGGAAGAGACGCACCTTGCAAGGGGGTTTCGCTGGTGCTGGTTGGGTCTCGGCAACTTGATGTGTGCCTGATGGTACCGGCTCTTACAAATCAGAAAATCTTGTGTTAACAAACTGGTCACCGTAGTTCGGGTCAATTTCTTCATCATCATCGGGATTTTGTGCCATGTTGTCCAAGTCTCCCATCTCGAAGTCTTCATCATGTGCTGGTTGTGCTGCCTCTAGGGTGATGTTGAGCTGGTCCTCTGTCCCCAAACGGATCTGGCTCTTCGGCCATAGGTACAAGTAGCCGAAGCCGGTATTGAGGACCGCTGCCGTGTCCTCATCATCCCATCCTTGAGGTTGAGAGGGAGGTTCCACTTGCTCGTAGCCCGGAAGCACCATAATGTATTTGACCCTCATCATGTCAGGTGGCATTGTGACATTGTGCATTTTGCGGTTCTCTGGTTGAACAATAGTACCCTTGGCAACATCCATCAACTGGCCGCCCACCCAATGCATTAGAGTGCAAGGAGTGTCTCCCTGCGAAAGATCGACATGTAGGCCGAGCGTTAGAAAAACAGAGATCAAGTCATCGGTGTGGTTGAGCCTCCCAACTCTCACTTTAATTAGTTAGTTACCTTGAGGGCGTCAAACTCGGCCAATGTCGAGGCACCGACGCCGACAGGCTTGACCACGCAAGTGGCGGAGTGGCTGCCTGATGGCACGGTGGTGCGGGACGGCGCCTTCGCCGCAGTGGGCAAGTTAAGCTCCGGAGCTAGAGGAGTTTCCACCACCACCGGCCCTGCTGGAGGAGTCACCAACGCCTCCGGCCGCGCCACATTGTCCGATTGGGCGCTGTTGAGGTTGGGAACCGGTGGCGGCCCCCGTTTACCACCCTTCTGCCACTTGTTTTACTTTTCCATGTATACGGGAAGGATGGTGTTGAGCTTCTCGTTCACTTGTGAATGGACTTGTGACTGGACTTGTGTCTGGACTTGTTCTTGGAACTTTGTCTCGGCAGCCGACACAGCCTTGTTCATGGCATCTTGGACTATATTTGGAAAGGCTTCCACCTGTTCCCTTAGGAGTTTTACCTCGACGCTTTCGGCCTTCTTGCCCTTCCGCTCCGGGGTGCCATAGTACTCGGACCATGATATGCCGCCAAAGCCGACCACACGACCAGCCGAAGGGGCCACCAGGGGATCGACACTCTTGGTCTGGTTCAGCGCCCTATTAAAAGTGGTGTCCCACTTGGCGACAGGCGGTGGCGCTGACCCCTGGGATGAGGAGCTCCTACACTCCTTGTCCTGCGCACAAGGAACGCGAAGCATTTGATCAGAAAACTGGACTTCATTGATTAATCATGAATGCAATTAATCAACTTGCATGCAAACTACTTACATATTTTTGCATGAAGTCCTTCACCCTCGGAGCAAAGGGGCCGGCGGGCTCCGAAGAATAATCAGAACCCCCTTTCGGCGGGGCAAACCGGGCCCTGACGAAGTTCTTTGCCTGCTCCTCCTTTATGTCGTCAAAGGGACGTGTCAACCCCTTTGCACGAGCGTCGGCGTCCTCCTTATCCCATTTGCATGAACTTTGCTAATTTTGGCATGAACTTTGCTAATTTTCTATGTCTAGGAGTGCCAGAAATTCGCCGGAATGGAAATGAATCAACATTCCGGCGAAACATTGGCAACTCAAAAAGAAAAACCTGCACAAAAAGGATCAACTGCCATCATCACAGCCATTTTGCTGCCAGCATACACAAACACAGCCATTTTGCTGCCAGCATACACAAACACCATGTATATATATCATGCTCCAGGCCATACATACACAGAGGCACCAACCTTGTATACACAAATTAACCCTGTATACACAGAGGCACCAACCCATACATACCAACAGATTTTTAGTCATAACAGTTCAAATGCTAGCATGATTTAGAGATCTGGGAATACTACTGACCACCAAATCAGAGATATAATAGTACAACTACCACCAGCCACACATGTATTTTCTACCATATAAAGCTATGTGGTGAGGCCAACTCACCGGAGAGAGGGGAAGATGCGTGGGTGGGTGGGGGGCGTGGGTGGGTGGGAAGCCGGCGTCGGGCTCCTCCTTCACGGGGCGGCGGCGTCGGGCTCCTCCTTCACGGGGACGGCGGCGTCGGGATCCTCCTCCACGGGGCGGCGGCGAGCTCCTCCTTCACGGGGACGGCGGCGTCGGGCTCCTCCTCCACGGGGCGGCGTCGGGCTCCTCCACGGCGGCGACGGCTTCGATCGATGTGGCGTCGGGCTCTGAGATATGTGAAGTCGTGTATGTACTAGCAGCTAGCGCTGTGTGACTTGATCGATGTGTGTCGGTTATGCGAGGCGCATATCGCAAAGTGCGCCTCGTATAATATTACGCGAGGAGCATCTGGGCTAAATGCGCCTCGCATAATATGCAATCCTAGACAAATAGGGCAGTGCGCAAGTTTCTATCAACTAACACACAGCAGCCTAGTGGTAACATGCCTTGTCCTTCACTGCTGGCCACCTAGGTTCGAATCCTAAGGGGGCCAATTTTTTGGAAATTTTTTTTAAAGGCCAATTTTCATGTAAAAGCATACAAATATGAACTATAAAATATACTACAAATATTTTAAATATTCAAATATTGCTAAAACAACAAAAGTGAGTATTCTCAATGAATGTGTCTTGTCGATACATAATATTCTCAATGCAATATTATTATAACACACACATAATGAAAATTAAGAATGTTTTGATACATAATAGTAGGCCACACACACGACGGTTCTTGACAATGGTCGGAACGCGCTAGCGTTTCTTGACAATGGTCGTCTTCTTGCCCTTCTTTGTCGCGGTTGCATAGGTTAGGTCCGGGACGTCTTCACTACTTCTCTTGAACGGAAGTCCTTTCTTAGGTAGGGTTGTGGTGTACGGTGTTTGGTTGCCATACCCGTCTTCTATCTTCGGGTCGTCGTTCTGGTCAAAGTGTTGCTCGTTGGCGACTCCGTCCATTCCGATAATGTTCCTTTTGCCTCTCCTGACGACAACCCGGCTAGGCTTTAACGGGTCTTTGATGTACCAGCATTGGTCGACTTTTCTAGCCAAAACCCAAGGCTCATTTCTTGCGGGTGCGTTCACGCTGGTGGTCTTTGACAGTATAACTATCATGGTGAAATACCGGTCTTCTTTCTCGACGCTCTTGGCCCACCTGACACGGAACATCGGCACCTTCTCCGTAACATAGTCGAGCTCCCAAATCTCCTCGATCCTTCCGTAGTATCTTTCCGGGATGTCGCTGGTGTAGAATATCCCTGTTACCCCTAAGTTCTGGTAATCGCAGTTATTGTCTTTTTCCTCTGTGTAGAACGTGTATCCGTTGATATCGTAAGCCTGATAGGTCATGAGGTTGTGCGAGGCGCCCTGTGACAATGATAATATGAGTTTATCTTCCTCCGAGTACTCGCCCTGCGGTGGATTAGCTATGACCTTCTCCCTAAACCACCGCATGAAACCGGAGTTGTGCTCCTTGATAACATCTTCCTCCCTCGGGACCTGGCACCCCTGATCAGCATAATTCTTCTTGATAAACTCTTTGTGCTCATGTATGTATGGATCAACCACCTGCAGGTGTTGCAGCGCGACCAGGTTTGCTCTTTCAAAGTCCTTGGTTCGGCCCTCCATGTCGACATGCTTTGCACGTCGACCCTCGCGGTGACCCCATCCAGCGAGCCTCCCGAGGTGCTTGTTGAATGGCATACCAAGAGGGGTATCGGTTTGTAGAAAGTTCGAGCAGAAAGAGATGCACTCTTCGGCCAGGAAGCCGTTTGCTATGCTTCCATCTGGACGGGACTTGTTCTTAACGTATCCCTTGATGTGTCCATTGAGCCTTTCGAACGGCATCATGCTTCGCAGAAACGCAGGACCGAGCTGGACGATATCCTCCACGACATGGAGAAGCAGATGAAGCATGATGTCGAAGAAAGCAGGGGGGAAATAGATCTCGAGCTCGCACATTATCACCACGATCTCGTCCTGTAGCCTCGTGAGCTGCTTAATGCCTATCGACTTCCGAGAGATGACATCAAAAAAGTTGCAGAGGCCAAACAGTGTTTCACGGATGTGCTTGTCCATTATACCTCGGATCGCGACCAAGAGTACCTGCGTCATTAGCACGGCGACGTCGTGAGACTTCATCCCGCTGAAGCGATGCTTCGCCTCGTCTAGCCATCTGCTTATCTTCCCCGCGTAGCCGTTCGGAAATTTGACTCCGAGGAGGCACTTCATAAACTGTATGGCCTCCTTCTTACTCAGAGTGAAGCATGAGGCCTTGAGCTTGACCTCTCCCTTCTTAACCTGTTTCCCCTTGCGACGACGGCTATTCTGTGTTTCTGTCTCCTCCACCTCGTCCTCCTCCTCATCATCGCTAGGTGGTGGTTGAAGTTCATCCCTGATGCCCATATGCTTCAAGTCGTTCCTTGCCTTCGGCCCATCTTTGGTCTTGTCGGTGTTAAGGAGGGTGGCAAGCAGACTCTCGCCCACGTTCTTCGTGATATGCATGAGATCAAGGCTATGAGGCACGCGGAGGATCTTCCAGTATGGCAAGTCCCAGAAATCAGACCTCGCCTTCCATACCTTCAGCAACGGCTCTGGCTTCTTCTGGGTCTTTCCTGGCGCAGGGCACTCCTTCCAGTTATTCAACAGCTTGTAGATTTCCGCGCCACTCTTCTGGTGTGGGATTCCTCGGAGCTCGATCGTCCCATCGAACAGATGTCCTAGCTTTCTCCAGGCGTGATTCTTGGGAAGCCACCTCCGAGCCCCAAGGAACACGGTTTTCCCGGACCCGGGATCTTTTTGTAGCTGGCGGTACGTTGTATTATCCTTGCACCTAACGCACCCATAGAATCCTTGGACCACCTGCCCCGAGAAGTATCCGTAACCGGGATAGTCTTGCACCGTCGTGATCACCGCCGCTCTCATGTCAAAGTACTCTTGTCTCGAGGCGTCCCATGTACGGGCTCCTTCTTCCTATAACGTGGCCAACTCCTCTTTCAACAACGTGAGATACAGATTGATGTCTGTACTAGGTTGTTTTGGCCCTTGAACGAGCATACTCATGGTTACGTACTTCTTCTTCATGCACAACCAGGGAGGGAGGTTGTAGATCCATACAAACACGGACCAGGTGCTGTGTGTGCTGCTCTGGCTTCCAAACGGATTGAGTCCGTCAGTGCTCACGCCCAGCCTGAGGTTCCTTGACTCTTTCCCAAAATGTTGGTAATATTGTAGGTCCAACGCCTTCCACTGACAAGCATCCGAAGGGTGCCTCAACATTTCCTCCTTCTCCGGATCATCGTCTTCCGGCCTCTTTCTTTCCACGTGCCAGCGCATGAGCTGTGCTTCCTTAGGGTCTGCGAAATACCGCTGCAAATGAGGAGTTAGAGGAAAGTACCACACCACCTTCCTAGGAGCTTTCTTGGTCCCTCTCTTGTATCGAGAGGTCTTGCACACCGGACACGTGGTCTTCTCCGCGTCCTCGCCCCGGTAGATGATGCAATCATTTATGCAGACGTGGTATTTCATGTGCGGTAGATTGAGAGGGCACACGACTTTCTTCGCCTCAGCGATACTAGTCGGACATGTGTTCCCCTTCTTGGGAAGAATATCGTGCTAGAATACAATGTTGTCGTCGAAACATTCGTCGGTCATTTTGTGTTTTGCCTTCATCTCCAGAGCCCTAAGCGTTACATTTAGACGGATATCCCCGTCGTTGCATCCGTCAAACAATGGAGTGACCGCGTCTTTCTCCATTTGCTCCAGTTTAGCCTTCTCTCTACCGGCGGCTCTGGCGTTACTCGTCTCCTTGAGAAGCAGATCTTGGACATGAGGGTCTCGCAACTAGCTCAAATCATGGTCGGCACCACCTTGATCATCTTCGTGTCCATGCCCGACACCACCTTGATCATCTTCGTGTCCATGTCCAGTGCCACCACCTTGATCTTCGTGATCATGACTGGCGTCTTGATCTTTGTGATCATCACTGGCATCTTGATCTTCATGATCATCACGTATCCATCGAGTGTAGCCATCCATGAAACTACGTCGAAGCAGGTGCGACTCCAGCATTCCGGAATCATGCCTTATCAGATACATCAGCTTGCAGTCCCAACATGGACATCTTATCTCTGTCTTGTTTGCACGTTCCATGTCGGCCCTCGCGCATGTCATCCACCTATCCACGCGGGCTTTAATGATCAGTGGTTGGACCATGGCCGCCTGCGTGGTACAAAGAGCAAGAGAATAATTAGAGCATATATGGACGTGGATCGCCGGAAAATTTCGGCATGACCTCCCCTAAAAAGAGGACATCCGCGAGTGCCAGAAATTCGCCGGAAAAGAAATAAATCGACATTCCGGCGAAACATTGGCATCTCAAATGAAATCCCTGCACAAAAAGTAGCACCACAACACAATCATATAGTCGGTGTCTCCGACAACGCACATACATGCAAGCAACGCCTTCACGCTTCCTCCAACAACGACTTGCGCAAGAGAGCCGGAGGAGAAGTAAATGGACATGTTGTAGATCTAGAGGAGCAAGAGACTTCACTTACATATGGGTGTCAACCAATGGATGTTGAGCAAGCTTCTATGGTGAATCAATGGGGGAAATGAGGTGGGGAGGAGGAGGGGGGCGACCAGATTTTTCTTGGTGGAGGAGGAAGAAGTGACACAAGTGAGTGGGGTGGTAGTTGCCTCCATGTGCAAAAAGCTGGAAAAAAGTGGTGCCAGCTTATGCGAGGCGCATATTGCACAATATGCGCCTCCTATAATTCAAACTATAGGAGGCGCATATAGCAATATGCGCCTCTCATATGCGGCCACCTACCATCGCCCGGGCCCGCATGAGTTACTTGAGGCGCATATGGCCATATGCGCCTCGCATATTATCAAATATAGGAGGCGCATATAGCCATATGCGCCTCCCATATTCGTGCACCTACCAACACGCGGGCCCACACAGAATATGCGAGGCGCATTCTGTCCATATGCGCCTCGCCTATCTGATATATAGGAGGCGCATATGACTAGAATGCGCCTCGCATAATATGGGGCTGCTAGATTCCGTCCGTACAGGGATTATAGGAGGCGCATTCTTATCATATGCGCCTCGCCTATTTTTATACTAGAGGCGCATATCGCAAAGTGCACCTCGCCTATTTTTATAGGAGGCGCATATGTCTAAATGTGCCTTGCATAAGCATGTCTCCTATAGCCTTTTCTCTAGTAGTGTCTTGTGATTCTTCCGCCGTCTCTTCATCACAGTTTTCTAAGTCCGAATCCCCAAAATAATCATGGTCACTATGAGAGAATAGTACAACCTGCAGCATTGTAGCACAAAGTCATATAACATGGCTATTCAATTCTTATAAAAATAATGTAGCACTAGACATACATCACTAATGCTTTTCGAGATAGATTCTTTCCGATGGAGATCCTTGTTTACACAATCGATGTCCATCTGCACAATTTAAAAAGTATGTGTATAAATTTGCATGCTCTAGGTGTGCAAATTAAAAAAAAAACTTCACTTGACCTTATCATCCTCGGATTTGTTTTCTTCAAAGAGGTCGTTCTCAGTAAGCTCATCATCAGAGAAAAACATATCTTCATCATCCGAACTTGAATCACCGTTGTGCGTAGGGATGCTCTCATTGTCACTCCCAGTTGGCATAGAGTCCTCCATCTGTTCAAGCAAAGAAAACCAGAAACGCTAATCTAATCAGTGATGTATATGTGGAGGACTCGTAGATGCAAAGATGAACCCTAAGCCTCTATGCAAAGATGAACCCTAAGACGCCATGCTAAAGGTGGAGGACTCGTAGATGCAAAGATGAACCCTAAGCCGCTATGCAAAGATGAACCCTAAGCCGCTATGCAAAGATGAACCCTAGGCCGCTATGCTAAGGGTGGAGGACTCGTAGATGCAAAGATGAACCCTAAGCCCCTATGGAAAGAGTGTGGGTTAGAGAGTAAGCTACTCACATCTTCCAGGCGCCGGTGGTGAGATGGGACACGGGACTGGTTGATGCGGCCTGAGGATGAGAAGATCTGGTTGGCCTTTGATCTGGAGATGTAGGATTGGAACGGTTATCGTCGGCGTGGACGGACACGTCACCACCAGAGCCGGGCAGTGTAACATCCCAAAAATACAACCCTGGGATCATCAAACTCTAAACATCAAAATTAGGGTTAACAAAAACTTTTCTAAATAAAACTATGGAAGCATGCATGTGAGTATGCATTTCATTTTGAATTCTTTTGAACCACCTTGTTTGTGTGTTCCATTGCTTGTAAATGGATGCTTAGGTGAAATAAACATCATCTAAACATTTCCCACACTTTTCCTAAATACAAGTAAATCAAAACAAATAAAATAAGGGAATGGTCATTTTGACCAATTTAACTCCCATGCCTACTTTGGCTGTCTCAAACTTTCAGAACCTAACAGAAACTTTTCTGGATCTTTGCACCCCTTTATTGTACTCATAACAAAGTATCAAGGCCCACTTTGTAATCATCCAGAAACTTTCAAATGCATAGTTTAAATGACAATTCAAAATTGAATCTTTCTCATATGGGAAGATCCCACTTTTTCAAAAACCACTCAAACAAGCTCAACTTTCAAAACCCAAGCATCTGCAGACTCACCAGCATCACCCTAGCACACCCACCAAAAATCTTTTCAAAATTCAAAACTTGAATTCTTGCGGCCATTTCATCAAACACCTTGCAGACACAAATCCTAAAAATCCTAAACAATATAGTGTGCAGTGTTTTGAGCCCAACTTGTTCCCTCTCTGGACACCACTAGCCTTAGTAGATCATCTAACGACCCTAACTAATCCCTAGCACCACTGTAAGCTTGGCAATGTCATCAATGGTGAACAGCCGAGAGCACCCATGTCACCCCAGTGTGGACAGCAGGCTAGAGGAAGAACTAGCCGTGCCAACCTTGTCTGGGAGGTAGCCCATGCTTCACCGCCCCCTCTCGACCAGCCCTGCCTCGCGGACAGCAGCCAGAACCGTCAGGAACGCCACGCCCGTGCCGCTGTCGACCGTGCCGACCCACGCCGTAGAGCACGCACCGTTCCCATTCAACCAGACCACCTCGAGCCCTCGCCGCCCGCCAACATGCTCCCCACCGTCCCAGGACACCGCCAGACATGCCCATTTCACCGCCAGTACCCCGTAACCACCGCTCGCCATCGAAGACGCCGCCTCTGTCGCGCAGAACGTCGAGCGTTCCAGACCGTTTGCCACTGCCCCTACACGCGCATTAAAGCCGTAGCGCATCGCCAGGAGACCACCAAGCGATCGCCACCGCCGACCATGCCTCTAGCAGCCCGTAGCCATGTCGCCACCGTCGCCTGCCCATCCCGTTCGGTCTCGCCATCGAGCCTATAAAAGGAGGACTCCCCCGCTCGAATTCTTCACACCATTCCACTCCTCTCTCACCCAGAACCACCCCACCTCAGTCCCGGAGCAAGGCGAGCAGCGCATCGCCGGAATTGTGTCGGAGTAGGCCACCTCTGGAGAAGAAGGGCGCCGTCGATTTCGTCCACCCCAGGAGCTGCCGCGACCACCCCTGAGTTCGCCGTCATCAACTTCGTCATTCGCCCGCCTCGCCGACCCTCGCCTGCATCCCGGTGAGCCCCCAACGACCCCCACTGGCCGCGCTAGGTTTCTGTCTCGTCGGTGTTGCCCAACGTCGATGATGACCCTTAGCCGTTGGATTAGAACCCGATCGAACGCACCACATCGCCCCATACCGCTTCGCACCCCCCTGTGTCACTGACGAGTGGGGACAGCAACTTAAACAGCCCGCGGAAGCGCTGTGCTTAGCAGGCCGGCCCAGTATCGCTTCCCACGCAGCCTAGTTATTTGAATTAAACCTTTTCCATTTTATTTCAAACACACTTCTGTACCCAGTTTCAAAACTCAACCCAGGTCGACTCAGTGCACCAAATTGAATGAAACCAATTTTGTTAGAAAGGTCTGGGAATGCTGAATCCAAGCCCGTTTGATTCAAGTCATTTGGATCTGTAGATCATCCTTGGTAAAAATAACAAGGCAGAAGCTTTTCTACATTCAAACATTTTTCAAATTTAAACCACAATAGCTTTTGAGTTGATTCCAACTCTCAAAAATCACATTTAACCATACCTTTCAGAATATATAAAAATATATAGGTTTAATTACAGAAATAATGTTCAAGTAATAAAAGAATGCCACATAGGCATTTCTAGACACATTATTTAATTAAAATAAAAGGGTAAAACCTTATTAAATTGTGACACACTTTAAATCACATTCCCATGTACTAAATGTGTGGTGATGACATGTGTCAACATGATCCCATGTTTGGTTTGGAGAATATTAAATCTTAAGTAGTTTTTCAATGAGTAGAAATTACTTTTCTAAAAATAAAAGGGATTTAAACCAAACCTTAATCTTGTAATGTTAGTGATGATGCTAGATCATCTATAGGACCCTTTTGTGTGATGATTGCAAGTAGTTAAGTATTGCTTGGTGATTGTGTACATCGTATTTATTTATAGACGCTAGTACCGACCAAGGATACGAGGAGGAAGGAGGATACTACGAAGAAGAAGCCGAGGAGAATTTCAACCACTGCTCTGCACAAGGCAAGCTAACACTTGCAAGATAATTTACCTATGCAAGGCTAATACTACCAGTGAATGTGCAAGCTAATACTTGCTTGTTACCATGCCAACTATATGCCTTAAGCATATGTGATCATACCCACTTGATAAACCAATCCTAGTTTTATTTGCGAGCTTCTATTTTATTTCTTTATCAAAGCCTTAACTTAGAGTTGACTTAAGTGACTTATAGATCCTAGAAAGATATATTTGAAGGTTGCATAAAGAGCATAAAATTTGGCCTAAGTTAGAAACCTTGATATCATCCTAAGATATAAGGTTGTACTTAGTTGAAACTCCACTAGTTTACCACCCCTCATTAGTGCTACCCCCACTTGTAGATGCTAGTGCTAAGCATAAAACTTGATCAACTTTAGATGGGAATACTTGGTGAAAATGGTTATGAAAACCTTAGAATGATGGATCATTCTACTAAGATGTTTTGACATGTGTTTCCGAACACCAGATGATTTTGGTGATTTTTTTTCCATACAATCCCCCAGAAAGAGGGATCGGGTTCCATTATCATCAGATAACGGAACAACAACCACATACAAAAACGTCATAGTACTGACCCACCTAGGGGGTCAAAAAGGAAACAGAAGTTCAACTTACACACTAACCAAACTAGACAGAGAGATAGGAAGGAAGATGGAGACGCAAGAACACCGCCCACAGGCTAGTGAGAAACTGTCCAAAACATAACATCCCAAAAGGAACACAAAAGCTGAAAGCCACACCAACGCTAAGCTTTTTGTATTTCTGCCAGTCCCCCATTTGCTTTTATCTTCTAGTTTTCCTTCTCTTCTCCCTCCCTCTTTCCAGTTCCGGAGCTCCACGACCACGATCTCCAGGAATAGCAGGAAGACCTAAGAAAGGAACAGGGGCCACATCCATAGCTGCCGCATCAGCCAACGCGTTCTGCTGAAGGGTGTCTGCCCCAGCTTGCAGCACCACCCGGTCATCCTCCCCATGCAAACCTGCCCAATAACGAATGAATACACAAGCATATAAGATCAAATCAACTGGTGAGTTAACGAGCTTTTTATCAAATCAAGCTCTATTCCTAAGTTTCCACATAGCCCAGCAAATAGCCGCCACCACCGTAATCTGCACATTCCTACTAACCCCCACATACTGAGAAGCCCACCAAAAGTACTGAGAAAAAGAACCAGGTCTATTTGCAACACCAACAGTTCTGGCAACCACCCCCCAAACATATTTAGCAGCCACACACGAAAAGAACAGGTGCCCAGATGATTTTGGTGATGAAAATGTTGAGGCATGAGCCTTAGCCCTTTATAAAACTGATGGTTGTCTGGAAGCGATACCATTCCAATTTTATCATACAACCACAATACCCGAAGATTGGGTAGGGCTTGACTGGAAGCTTATATACCTTAGTATTAGTTCCCTCACGGCCAAGGTCTGAGCTGAGGCTATCTTGTGAAGATTGTCCACCTGTGTAGTACCCAAGATGACAGTTGGTCATGGTTGGGAGGCCAAACTCACAGGAGAGGTGCTTATACTAGGGCGTGTAATTGAAAGGTTAGGATTGATTATCCGCATACTGAGTATGGTGAATTCAGGATTTGTTCCTGACGGATGTATCGAATGTTGTGGTGAAAGTGTACAATCTCTGCAGAGTGTCAAACTATTCGAATAGCCGCGTCCGCGGTTATGGACAGTTGGAGTGGCCATACTGTTCCCCCGTCAGATGTTTTCAAAATGACTTATGAAATGAATTGAGACTTTTACTTGACCACAACAGAGTTGTGATACGAAATACAAGTTCCCACTTAGGAGTTATAAAATTTGTGACTAGCTCTCTTGTTTCTGAACTAGTATAGATAAATCTGGCTTTTTGAAAAACAACCCTAGAGCCTAGTGTCCTATTATCCAAAAACCCTTTTACTTATTAGTATTAGTTTGCGAGTACTTAAAGTGTACTCATGGCTTTGTCCCTGGCTATTCCCGTGGCCAGAC
Source organism: Avena sativa (assembly GCA_916181665.1). NCBI lineage: Eukaryota > Viridiplantae > Streptophyta > Magnoliopsida > Poales > Poaceae > Avena > Avena sativa. The sequence continues at coordinate 190,341,629 of OV702282.1, read as the reverse complement.
TATGAAGAGGAGTACCTGGAGGATGGACCCCAGGAAGGTTACGACAACTAGGATCATCTCCCATCGTCAACATTGCATGTGACCCCGAAGATGGAGCTTCGCCTACGCTACCGTTATTATTACGTATTCCGCTGCTTGAAGTTGTATTAAGAACTGGATCATGAGATCCCTATTTGTGTAAGACCTTATATATGGTTTGTAATGTATGACGTACTGTGGTATCCAATTCTGTTATGCCTCGCAAAAATGGTAATCCTGGGATTGCGATGTATGGCATAACAGGCATCTGGGATTAAAAATCCGGGTGTTGATAGGCAGATTCGCAGGTGGAGGATTAGATCTCGGTCGACGGCCGGAGCCGGGAAGGCTCGTGTGGTTGGAGGATTTGAAGGCTGGCCGGCGGATTCACGTCGCCAATCCGGATCCTTCGCCGGTGCACGTCACCACCGGAGCTAGGCAGGATGATCCAAAATTTAGGGTTAGAGCGGTGTCTGTGGAAATGGCGGCGCGTTAGGTTTTGTGATCAAACCGAGAGACCTAATAATGTCATGGCGACGTGGCAATGGTTGAAAACGTGGCAATGAATGGTCAAAACTAATGGCATGGCGACGTGGCAATGGTTGACATCGTGGCAGGCAATAGTACGTATGCGAATACGTGGGAATATGGGCCTGGACTTGGCCCTCGCGCGCCCTCCTCTGAAACGCGCGGGGACAATTCTACCCTGAAAAACTTTGCAACTTTCGAGAGCCAGGGGGCTATGGGATCAAGCCTCTTATTATAAACGGAGGTGCTGTGAGATGGAAGAGTTCCAAGCAAGATACTGTGTATGCATCTACAACAGAGGCTGAGTATATTGCCGCCTTGGAGGCAGCAAAGGAAGCTGTTTGGATGAGGAATTTCCTCATGGATCTTGGTGTGGTTCAGCACTAGACCAATCCGTTAGACGTGTATTGTGACAACAATGGTGCTATTGCACAAGCCAAGGAACCTAGACAACACCAGAAGAACAAGCACATACTCATGCGGTACCATCTGATTTGCCAGTTGGTGGATCAAGGTGATATCAAGTTATGCAAGGTACACACGGATGCAAATATTGCAGATCCATTGACAAAGCCGTTACCCCAGCCTAAGCATGAGGCACACCTAGGAGACATGGGCATTAGATGCTTAGACATGTGATGTCGGAAGATTGACTCTAGTGCAAGTGGGAGACTGTTGCGAATATGCCCTAGAACAATCAAGTATGATGATATTTCCCATTGTATTCATAAATATATTAAGTTGTCCTTGTATAAACATCTGATGTGTATCATTGAATATGTGATTCGGTTGTGGAACTATACATTCATTTTGTTTGTACTAAATATCCTTGGTCATCGAGGTTGTGCTGGACACACAACTTAGACCAATGTGAAAGTCGGCTTGATGACTCGGTTCCACTTGTCATGAGTATGGAGATGCTATTCCAACTTACACAGATTCGGCTAAAGAGTTTAGCGAGTCGGATTGACCCATATTGAGGTACAACGAACAAGTTGTCATTTGTATATCTCAATCAATGTAATCCTTAGTCCTGAGGTTGTTGCATAGTCCGAGTTGAGGATCACCAACTTAGGTTCTGTCAAACGCTGATCCGTAACTGGGCAGTTATAAAGGCAGAGTTCGGGTCGAGTGAGAATCAAGCTGCGTGATGTGAATAACCAAGATGGGATTTTGCCCCTCCACTTGGAGAGATATTCTCTGGGCCCTCTCGGATGATATGATTCGAAAAGAATGGCCATGCACGACTCGGTTAAGTGTTAACCATGGCGATCGACTAAGAGTTAGTCGGATGAATCACTTATATCGGATCGATAAGAGAGTCGGACTATTTAAGGGATGACAAATAATCGCCTATAGTCTGACAAGGTATATCGTGTGGCAAAAGGGACTCGGACGTAAGTCACATTGGAAAGGCAAGTCGTCATGACTCTTTGGTACTTGGGAGTCTGCATGTTCTACTAGGAGCCGCTACCGACTAATCGATTGAGAGTCGGACTCCAATAGTGTCCAAGTAGCCATGAGCCTACGGGGTCACGCACTTAAGAGCTGGAGCAAGCTCAGATTGGATCTTGGGTTGGACCCAAGCCGGATTAGGACTGAGTCAGTGAGTCGGACTCATGGTGACTAGTGTTATATGGGCTTTAGTGAATGGGCCACGAGAGTGGAGCCCACATTCACTCCCTATATATAGTGGAGCACAGTAACCCAGAAAGGTTTAGTCGTTGATCGGTTAGGTCATTCCATGTGTTGGAAACCCTAGCTCCACAGTAGTCCTACCGACGTACCGAACCTAGCAGTTCGCCGCCGGTGCTCCTCCTTGCACGTGTGGATACTAGCAGAGGTGATGTACGATCAGCACCAGGACGATCGGATCGCAAAGTACTACACTATATCAACTGACGCGCTTCATCAGTAATCCGCAACTGCGCGTGTAGTGGTAAACCTCGTGGCCTTCTACCTCAGCTGGATCTTGGGATTACCATGTTAGAGGAAAAAGTTTTGTTTTATCTGTACGTGGCCCAACGGTGTCCACTATAAATTCCTATGCATGGTGTGTTACACCATTCCAAGTATATTATTGTTTTATCTATCTTCTAAATTAAACTTGTTATGTGAAAATTAGTGATTAAAGCTCTCACAAACTTGATGGCACACTTTATTTTTCTTGCCCCTAATAAACTTGAACCTTTGTGTCATCTATGTTGTATATGCTTGCACTTATAAGTTGAGAATTAGCAGAACCGTGCTGCCATAGGGAACACTTTCAAACCCTATAAATATCTACCTAGTTGATATCAGTATCTTTTGTTGATGGATGTCGGCGGTGTGAAATAAAAGGGGAGATTGTAAGTCACCATAGTGAGCAATCTATGAAGCATTCTTCTTATAAAAAAAGAGAAGAGAAAAATAAAAAAAAGGAAAGAAGAGAAAAAAAGCACCATTTTCCCATGGTAAAAAAGAAGATTGCTGAGATGCTCATTGTCTACTTGCCTTGTTATTTTGATATGGGATAGCTCCTGTATCATGTGCAAGGGGTACCCCGTTGGCAATTCTCTATGATACACATGTACTTACTATGACAAGAAATTACCGGTGACTAAAGTTGAGTAGCATGAGGAGCGGCCCTCGTACTCAAGGGACATGAGATTGTCAACTTATACTTTGTCAATCATATACTCCATAGTTTGTTCACCTTAACCTTAATCACTTCAAGATGCTTATGATAGGGGCAATGAGAGCTGAAAGCTAACAAGTACCATAATTTTTGGAAGCTCTTTATGAGACTTGAAATCCCTGCTTCCCTTGATGAAGGGACTTTCTTCCACTTTTATATTGAGTCTCCACCTTGTATCTTTATGCATCAACTAGGAGAGCATAGTTGTCATTCTTAGTTCTATGTGCATTGTCCCAAAACTTATTGATTGATTCATAATGTTGATATTTCTTGTTCTTGAACTACTTGTATCTAGTCACCCTTATGAACTTTGAAGGTGTCCTATGCATTTATGTTTTGCTACTCCATGAGGGACAAGCTGAATGCCACTATTCTATGTTTTCTATATGTGAAACAAACAAACATCTTTCAATGCATTCTTGTTCATGAATCTTTGTCTGTATCCCTTCATGTTGCAGCATAGTTGCTACGTCTTATTATTAGAACTTCATATTTCATGCTCATGTTGAGAGTACTTTGATCCCAGCTATCAATGCTTTGCAAATATTTTGATCAAGATTGTGAGGGTGCCTGTCACATCAAAAATTAGTCTTTATATCACTTACCTAATCGAGGACGAGCAGGAGTTAAGCTTGGGTATGCTTGATACATCGTAAACGTATCTATAATTTTTGATGTTCCATGCTTGTTTAGTATCCACTTTGCTTTTCTTTGTCTACACATTGAGGTATTTTTATAAGTTTTCTGGGACTAACCTATTAACAAGATGCCACAGTGCCAGTTGCTTGTTTTCTGTTGTTTTTGGTTCCAGAAAATTCAGAAAATGAATATTCTCGGAATTGGACGAGACAAAAGCCAAAGTCAATATTTCACCGAGGAGAACACGGAGCCAGAAGATGAGACGGAGGAGGGCCACGAGGGTCCCACACCACTTGGCCGCACGGCCAGGCCTAGCCCGCACCTGGGGGGTGCGGCCACCTCGGGTACCCCCTCGGTCTTCCCCTTCGCCTATAAGAAGCCCACGATACCTAAACCCTAAGTACCCGATCAGATCTCCACAAAAAAGTCCATACCACCACCACAATCATCCCTAGATCGGGGGGATCTGAAGCTCTTCTCGGCACCCTACCGGAGGGGAGAGATCATCCCAGAGGACTTTTTCATCACCATGCCAGCCTCTGGTATGATGCGTGAGTAGTTCCACCTTGGACTATGGGTCCATACAGTAGCTAGATGGTTGTTTCTCGTACTTTGTGCTATCATGTTTAGATCTTGTGAGCTCCATTCATGATCAAGATCACATATTTGTAATCATGCATGTTGTGTTTACGGGGATCTGATGGATATTGAGATTACTATGTCAGATTGGTTAATGATTCTATCTTATTGATTCTATCATGTCTGTGTTGTTTGAGATCTTGCATGCTCTCCATTTCTAGTATCTATCTTGGCCAAGTAGATGCTACTGACTCCAAGAGGGAGTATTTATGCTTGATTGTGGGTTCATGCCTCTATTGAATCCGGGGAAGTGACAGAAATATCTAAGGTTGTAGATGTGTCGTTGCTACTAGGGAGAAAACAACAATATTTTGTTCATGGAACAATTTTATTATTTACTTTACACACCTTTCTTAAAGCAGTTATCTGTTGCTTGCAACTTAATACTAGAAGGGGTTTGGATGACAACCTGAAGGTGGATTACTAGTCATAGATGCAGTTGGATGGCGGTCTATGTATATTGTTTTAATGCCCAATCAAATTTCATAGGTTCATGAATGTGTAGTATTACATTGTTATGCCTTGCTTTGTGCTGTCAATTTCCCCATTTTAATTTGTTTACCCAGCATGTTATGTTATTTATCTTAAGGACAACACCTCTAGTGAACTATGGACCCCGGTCCAATCTTTACCATTGATACATCTTCCACTGTTACTGTTTACTTTCTGCAAGCCACTATTACCTTCCACACCATACAGTTAACCCTTTGTTTTCAGCAAACAGGTGAGATTGACAACGTCACTGTTCGTTGGGGAAAAGTCTTAAGTTTGTGTTGTGCAGGTTTCCAAGTTCCTAGCAACACCTTTGAGTCATTTCCTTCCTCCTACTGGTTCGATAACCTTGGTTTCTTACTGAGGGAAAACTTACTGCTGTGATCATCATACCTTCCTCTTGGGGTTTCCCAACTAAGCTCTACAGTGATCTGAGCTACACAATCAACGTATTACTCTGCAGCCGCCATATTTAGGCTCCCCGCGTCGTGCTCATTCGAACCCGTGCAATCCCGCTTACCAACTCGATGTATAGCGCCGTCCCTCGCTGCTGCCCGACGTGGTATTTGTCCCGCGGTATTTTGTATGTAATATTGTGTATGTAATATTTGTAATATGAGGGTTTCTCCAAATAAGGGTTATATCTCTCGTCACCCGGCCCTAGCATCCTAACCTCCTCCCTTAGCCGCTTTGACTTATCCGCTTTCCCACCTATGCAGAAAATATGGAACCACATGGAAGAGACGAAGAAAAGGATGAGTTTATCCATGTTGTGATCCGCGGGGAATAAAATATGGATGTATCAACGTTTCTAAACAACTCCGGTGTGGGTGATCCTCTTTTCACCGGAAGAGACGACTTCATTGAGGGAGAAGGAGATGGATTTCGTGATGGGGAAGGCGACCGCTCTGATCGAACATTAAATATTACAAACTGCTGAGAGGTGCATATAATATTAATTAATTAATCCGCTGCTGTCTATGTACATATATTAACGCTCTTTATTCTTTTATCCCTCCGGATCGACCAAATCTACTGCAAAGAGCAAACGAGGCCCAACCAAAAATTTGGAAGACCATGAAAGGTATAGGATCGAAGAAGTAACCGACGACGGCAAACCGACGGCTCCCCTTCATGTCACAAACAAATTTGTGGCACAATGCGGAGTAATTGTTAGGGACTTTGTCCCGATCACCATTCGAGATTGGAATAGGCCTGCTGATTAAGAAGAAGTTACGCCTTTATATGTCCCAGACAAAGCCAAAGATTTACTTTGGAGGAGGCTCATGCTTAATTTCACCCTACCGATGGTACAGATGGATCCAAATTCGGAGAATCCAGATGAGGAGGCCAAGCAACATGCCGCTGCCATGTAGCAGAAGGTCAAGGAGTGAGCTCTTAAGAAGATGGCCCAGCAATTCATCAACTGGAAGAAAAGATTGCACCTTGACTTTATCATGAAAAACAAGACTCTGGATTTCAAGGGTCAGTATGAGAAGATAAAACCATTCTGGGATGAGTTTGTGGAGTACAGGAGATCAGTGGTAGCTCACAAAAGGTCTGAAATGAATAAGAAAAATTCTGCTAACAAGAAGTATCACCATACTATGGGGCAAGGTGGCTACATGGCTGGAATTCCTAAGTGGAAGAAACTTGAGGATGACCTGCGTGTTAAAGGGGTCTTCCCATAGACAGTCGATTGGATCGAACGCGCAAAGAATTGATTTTATGGGCACGGGGGCACATTGGACTCAGAAGGGAAGTGTATATATAACATAATACATAAAGAAAACCCCTTGCCCATTGAGGACATAAGAAATGCAATAAAAGGTTGTTGCAGAGGGGAGGTTCATTCCTGATAGAGAGAATGACGAGCTCACACTGGCCCTTGGGAATCCAGAACCTGAAGGAAGAACACGAGGCACAATAGGCTCCCAGCCATAGAGCATTGGGTTTTCCGTAGACGGGAAGAAATATCCTGATATAAGCCATAAGAGGAGAAAGGACAAGGAGGAAATTGAAGCAAATATTCAGTTAAAGCGTAACATTGAAGAACAATTAAAGCGGAAACAAGATAAAATTGATGCACTTAGCCAGCAAGGTACTACCGGCCAACTCGTCCGCACATGGTAGAACCTGCATTCGATGCTACCTGCCTATCGAATAATCAGAAAATTAGTGTGGCTTCCACCGATGTCCCAGGTGATGACGATGATGATGGTGCACCAATTGGACTTGAATGACGATGGCTCGTGTTGGCTACCCGGTGGATGATATCACGTATACGACACATTGTGAACTACATGTCAAAGTTATGAACATAACAATAAAGGTGGCGGTCGGCTATGCCTTACCAATTGAACATGAACCAACTTACCATTATCGCCTAGTTCCAAAGGAATACGTTGTTGTCGGGGTGGATGAAGTTGTGCACAAATTTCCCCAGTTGAGTATTGACTACCCTCCAGGTGAAGGGGATGTGACTAAACTGGAAGAAGCAAAAAACCATTCTATGTCTAAAGGAATACATCGTGTTTCCAAATCAGGCGCCAAGGCCATCAATTTCTCAAAACACTCCATCTTCACCGTCGCCTACCTGTCTCCCCCAGCACAACAGTCGTCTCCATCGCCTCACCTGTCTCTAGTGCAACAGCCGTCTCCAGCGCAGCCATCGCCGCCGCTTCAGCCTTCACCGCCGGCTCAAGAAAAAAGCGTTAACGTACCACCGCTACTCTACGGAGTGGTAAGCAATCACCGATACGTAAACAAGAGCCTCTACCAAAATTATCAAAGGTTACTCCCAAGAGAGCTTACGACTGTACTCCAGACGAGACTGCGGCTATCGTCGAGGCAGAAACAACAGAGTTTTTCGCTAAACTGAAGCGGCCGAAAGAGCCAGAGTTCCCCAGCACCAAAGAAGATAAATCCCGAGTTCTGAAAATTCTAAAGGGCCTTCACCAACCCGAGCCAAAGCTTTTATCATACTATGAGCGTTCTATTCTCAAGTCACATGCGGCACAAAAGCTATCGAAGAGTAGTAGTGCAAGCGGGAAATCAGTTCCCCACCTCGAAGAACAAAAAACAATCATGCCCTCGCTCAAGGTGACTT